>OZ025883.1:861205-1268705 GCA_964019415.1 Ianthella basta
CTGTACGAAGCGTTTCACTTGGGCCAGAACTGGGTGACGGTCTGTCATTTGCCGGATTTGTGCTACGGAGACTGGCCCCATGGAAAGATGTTCCATGAGCTGGATGGTCTCTGGTGGAGTAGGAACTTGGGATGGTGTCGTTGGCAAGGGCAACCGACTGAGGGCATCTGCGTTGCAGTGCTTCTCCCCTGCCTTGTACGTTATTTTGTAGTCGTACGCCCCAAGCAACAGTGCCCAACGCTGCAACCTGGCTGAAGCCATTGCAGGAGTGGCTTTGGATGGGCTCAAGAGATGCATCAATGGTCGATGATCTGACACAATGGTGAAGGAACGTCCATAGATGTACTGATGGAAGTGTTTAACACCAAAAATGATGGCCAGCGCCTCCTTGTCCAATTGTGAGTACTGTTTCTCCGCAGAAGCGAGTGTTCTAGAGGCGAACGCGATGGGCCTCTCAGATCCGTCATCCATTAGATGAGAAAGAACAGCTCCAACCCCGTATGGTGAAGCATCACATGCCAACAACAGTGGCTTGTTCCCGTCAAAGTGGACGAGGAGGTTGGGAGAATCTATGAGTTCCTTTACCTGGTCTAAGGCTGCCTGCTGCTCATGTCCCCACTTCCATGGCATTCCCTGTTGCAAGAGTTGATGAAGAGGGGTGAGGATGGTAGCCACATCAGGCAGGAACTTCCTGTAGTAGTTGACCAGACCAAGAGACCAAGCAGGGATCTTAACTCGGTCAGGTTCTGGGGAGCAGGAGCATTGACAATGGCAGCCACCTTGCTGGCTGATGGCTCCAAGCCATCCGAGCTGATTCCGTGTCCCAGATACTCGACCCTTGGTAGCAGAAAGGCGCACTTCTCCTTCTTCAGCTTCATCCCGGAGGTCTCCAGTCGTTGCAAGACTGCACTGAGGTTGCGCAAATGTTCCTCATCAGATGTACCAGTGACCAGGATGTCGTCCAGGTAGGTACACACACCAGGCAAACCTTGCAGCAACGTCTCCATTAGCCGCTGGAAGATAGCAGGGGCGGAGGCAACCCCAAAGGGCAAACGCTGGTAACGGAACAGGCCTCTGTGTGTGTTCACTGTGACGTACTGCTGAGATGTTTCCTCCAGGCGCACCTGAAGGTACGCATGAGATAAATCCAGCTTAGTGAAGGATTTCCCTCCGGCCAGAGATGCAAGGAGGTCTTCGATGCGTGGTAATGGATACACCTCCAGTTTCGCTGCTTTGTTCACTGTCAGCTTGTAGTCGCCGCAAATTCTGACTGTTCCGTCCCTCTTGACTACTGACACAATTGGTGCAGCCCAATCAGAGAACTGGACTGGTGTGATGACTCCCTGCTTCTCCAACCTGTCTAGCTCTGCTTCAACCTTCTGCCGCAATGCGAAAGGTACAGAACGAGCTTTGTAAAAGGCTGGCTGGGCTTGTGCATCGACAAAGAGCTTGGCTTCTACTCCCTTGAGCATCCCAAGGCCTGGCTCGAACACCTTCTCATGCTGCCGCAAAATGGATTCCAACGTATGCTGCACAGTAATGGAAAGGATCTCCTTCCAGTCAAGGCGCAATTTTGTGAGCCAGTCACGACCCAGGAGACTTGGACCACTCCCTGCAACCACAAGAAGTGGCAGGCGAGCTTCTTGATCATTGGTTCCAGCAGTGACCAATATGGATCCAAGCACTGCGATCTCTTCTCCGGTGTAGGTACGAAGCTTGACTGCACTCTCTTGGAGGGCGGGGGCAGCACTGGCATTCCACAGAGACTTGAACGTGGCTTCACTGATCAAGGAGAGAGACGCACCTGTGTCGACTTCCATGTCTAACACCTTCCCATCTAGGGTCACAGCAGTCTTCAGTGGCGTGGATGGAGCATCCTGGTCCACCACTGGGTACAGGGTGTACTCCTCAGGTGGAGAAGCTTCCTCCACTTTATGGGTCGGCAGACCCCGGCTCTTCCCTGGTGGGTTATCCTGCTTGGGCTTGCTCCGGCACATCCTCACGATATGCCCAACCTTGTTGCAACCCCTGCACCGCTCGGTCTTGAAACGGCAGTTTGCAGCAGTGTGCTTTCCACCACAGCGGTAGCAAGGTGGATGGGGTTTGGAAGGAGTGGGGGCGAAGTTGGCTCGGTGTCCTTGCAGCTTATGAACTGAGGTGGAGCTGGCTGTATCAGGCTGCAGATCCTTCAGATCTCTGGTAGCCAACTCCATAGCTTGGGCGATCTCCAAGGCCTTCGCAAAGGTCAAGGAACTTTCAGCAAGCAAACGGTGCTGAACACGCGAATCCGCGATTCCCCACACTAAACGATCCCTTAACATCTCATCTAGAGCACCCCCAAACTCACAAAACTCTGACAACTTCTTTAACTCCGCTACGTAGGCAGCCACCGTTTCTCCCGACTGCCGCGTCCGCGAGTTGAACTTGAAGCGCTGGACCACCGCTGATGGTCGTGGGTTGTGGTACTTGTTGACTTTCTCCACGAGGTCTTCGAACGAAAATTCGGTGGGCTTCTGCGGTGCCACCAAACTGCGGATGAGTACGTAAGTGGACGGACCACACACGCTCAGAAGAATCGCTCTCTTCTTGTCTCCAGCAGCCACGTCGTTGGCCGCGAAATAGTACTCTAACCGCTCGGCATATGCGGACCACTCTTCCACTTCCTGCCGAAATTCCCCGATGCTACCGTGCTTTGCCATCGCTACTGGATCCCAGCTTCGTCGCCAAATGTGATAACTGACCAGTTCATGCACATACAAACACGATGCGACACGATTCAAGGACGCTCACCGCGTGGCTGGAGAACTCAATGAACAACAAGTTACACACAGGATCATGAGGCATGCACACGTGCACCCTACATCACATGATGCATTAAATAATAACACATACAAGCAAGTCACTACAGGTTGTTTGTTGCTAGGGTGAACACAGAGAGGGAAGGGGTGGAGAGGAGATTAGTGAACAAATTGAGGAGAGGAGATGGGGAAAGGGAAGGGAGAGTAGGCAACTGATATTGCAAGCACAATGGCACAAGGATGAATGTGAACAGTAGCTACTCATTGGCAAATCATAGTCATATTAATTGAATAACTCATTGGCAAATTAATGAGTGCAGTGAACCCCATGCAAATCAGATCAGTTAGGTTTGGCTTCTCTATCTATGATCATTATGCATCACTCTTATGTATAACACAACATAATAGCTGTATATTGATGTACCTTGAAAATGTCTTAGAGAAGAATTCAACACAGCAAATAGCTATGGAAGTATCGGAACTCCTCCACAATAGAATACATGTATGTAGCTAGCTAAATTTGTTCATATAATTATATGATTCATTTAATTCCAGTCTCATATTTGTATGGTGGCTAGCTAGCTACTAGCTACACCTACATTAACACTCAACACGCCCACACTGGCATTGCTCACCTGCAGTCTGCTTCTAGCTCTGTGGAGGCGGAGGTCTGCAGGAGCCCTGCCTCTCCTCCGTCCTCATTACACTACAGAAGCAGTTTGCAGTGCACATCCGGTTTCAGTAATCAGCATAGCTACCTAGCTATAGCTAGGGTATCCCAAACATGCTAGACAACACGGACTGTATGTTAGTTGGGCCGATTGTACTCACGCTGATAGTGGTGCGCGCCTTTCGACAGCATTCGTGCCGTAGTGGTGCATAGCAGTCACTTACGCGAGACTGTTCTTACATGGGAAGATTAGCGCGTCGGCCATTTAATTGGCTGCGTTTACAGGCTGGGCTGGCGCATAAATTAGAGTGCCGTAGCACTCTCTATGTAAGGATGTATGGTATCAAGTCGCATAATTATAATAATGAAACTAGCTGTCATGTATATACTAATACTCTCTCTTGATTTAATGAAGGTACACAGTGTAGAAGTGATCCAGGCTAGGCTTCATCTCTTTCTGCAGCTGGTCCCTAGGATGACAGAGGTTAAAAAAGAATATAGCAGGTAGATTATTAAATCTTGTTAATTATGTACAGGATAGTATTCAGATCAATTAAAGACAATTAATTACTAATCACTAATCTAAATTATTATATATCTAGCTAATTCATCGTGTACTGTGAGTTCACCATGCAATAGCTAGCTAGCTAGCATAGATGTCTTGAACACTATTGAGTGGACAACCTGCAGGAGCACCTAGCTAGCTAAATACAAACAAATAATTATGGTATAAGATATGGAGGATGACCATTAAACAAGTAAGTTTCTAAATTCATGCATTGCACACAGTTCCTTAAATGGCAGGTACCACCGTAGAGGCAACTACTCTGCCAGGCAAAACCAACCACTACTATCACTGTGTGGGGGCTTGTAAATGGACTAATATTTCAAGTTGCAATGGATACATAGCATGTGCTCGAGGTAACATCACTAGCTCTATGAACTAGACAATTAGCAGCAAGACTTACTGAAAAGCAGTGGCTTGGTTTATCCATGCAATTCTCTGTTGCAGATCTTGGATATTTTCTTTAAGACCCTTCCGCTTGTCAGCCAAGGCTGCCCTGAAGTTCTCAACCTGAGACTCCAACAAGCTTTTAAAGTTGTCCATGCACTGTCTCTTCACTTCTGGCTTACCAGCATTGAGTTGCTTTTTCAATTGGTTAATGATCTGAAAGGGAAGACAGTGCAAGGAATGCTGAAAAGGTCAACTGTGACAGAATGCAATGCCAGAATACTTTGATTGCCAGGCAATTACAAGTATATTTAATAATTAACATCTCAGATGGCTATTACACTGTATAACATTCAATGAATACTATCAATGGTTGAAATGAATTCTTTATTATATCAGCCAAGCACAATTAACACTCAGGTAGCTACTATATTAGCATGCAGGATGTTTGTGCATGGACCCAAGACATTTTCATCAAATGTCTAAGAGCAAGGCCTCATATAGAGACCCCGTGTGGAGACTGTGTAGAGCTAGCTATTATTATGTGTGTCAAAATGTTCTGAGTGGATGCCCATAAGTGCTTTATGTGTATATTTTCATGACACCTAAGGTTCACAGGGTTCATTGGGGTTAGGTTGGATATGAGAACTTAGCCCGGCTCTTACCCAGGTCCCAATTTCCGAATCGCTCATCCCTAACATCAGGGATTCCAGTTTATGCTGTTTTGGCCTTCCTGCAGGCATCAGGATCCAGTCTCTTATTCATAACACCAGGGGATTCCATTTTACCCTTTTGCTTTCCAGCAGGCATCAGCTTGCAGTCTCCCTTGCTGACGCACCTGTTCTTCATGTAAGCAAGTTTCAGCCTTTTCAAGCACCTTCCTTGAATTCAAATGAGTTCTGTCAGTGAGCTTTTCATACTAGACAGTACAGGAAAAGCATGTTCGTCCGACGTCCGTCCACCATCCGCACACTCTTTCACATGGACTGTTCGCAATCTGCACACTCTTTCCATATACAAACGTGGACTGTCCACAAAAATTTAATACTAGAAAGTGCCGTTTTAATATAGCTTCAGTGTGGTTGCTGCAGTCATTGAGCATCTACAGCCTGATTTTTGTGCAAAACCTATCTTTCAGGAGCTACACAAGCCCTTGAAAGTGCCTTAATCATGCAAATGACCCAAAACGTGGCGGACAGATCGACGAACTGAGCCACAAACCAAACACATAACCCCTGTTGCACAATTGCGCACAGGGTAATAAGGTATGAGGTAAGAAATGTGAGAATGAGAATGCATATCATACATTCCACACCTTGTGTCATTCCTACATACCACACCCATGTTAATCCTACCACACCTCCATTATTCCTACCACAACTCATGCCAGTCTCCTACCCTCATGTCACTCCTACCACACGTCATGTCGCTCCTACCACACCTCATGTCACTCCTACCACACCTCGTGTCACTCCTACCACACCTCCTGTCATTCCTACCACACCTCATGTGTCACTCTTACCGCACCTTATGTCACTCCTATCACATCTGGGTGCATACAGTGAAACAAACATGCACAAAACATATATACATAGATATGTGGCAACGCCTCCATTCCTAACACACCGGAGGTCTGCACAGTGTAGGCATGAAGTGGTGGCTAACATTGAGGTGCACATACTTTTCTGTCTTCTGCTTCTCTGCCTGCATGATCTGCACACCACCAGCCTCCCACTGCCACCTTCACCACTTTGTCGTCCTTGCGAAGACCGAGTGCAGACATCGGGACTGCCTGCAGCCATGCCCCTAACTCCTTTCTCCTAGTTGCCAGGAGGTGAGCTCTTGTTGTCTGATCTGGGGCTGCCTCTAGTAAGGCTGCAGCTGCTGCTGTTACCCTGGGGGAGTCCCAGGCTCTCTGCTGGCCGGATGTTGGGGCAGTGGGTGGGGGTTCACTGTGCCCCTGACTCCACAATTTCAGTGCTGCGAGCTTGCATCTGCAGGGCCGTAGCACAAGGATGGAAACCGGTCCGGCCATGACATAGCATGCCTGACGTTCTAGGGGGGGTTGGGGGCATGCCCCCCCCCCAGGAAATGTTTGAAATCTGGATGCTTTAAGATCAATTCTGGGGCATTTCTGGGACTATCGGTATCCAACTCCCATGTGTTCAACAAGCTGAGTCTTAAAGCCTTTTGTTGCAGCAAACATGTCAATGGCCTTCTTGCGTGTGACGAATGATATTGAATCGGTCTTGATTTAGCTGTCTCAACAACAAGATCTTGCAATAGTCATGCTCACACTATGTACATAGCAACAGCTGTTGCATGTGACAGCTTGACTGTGTAGTACAACACTTCACAATAGAGTATCACAATAGATTAGCAGGTACTTAAGCATAGATGTAGGATCCCCATGCTTACATTATAGTAAGGTGTCTTATAACATCTACAGGATGATGTAACATTCATATTTTATGCAAACTTCATTGTAAGATGGCCACGCCGTGCAGTGCAGAAAATGATTGTTCATTTAAGTGCTATTTTACTTAGTACCTAGGCAAAATTCAGCCACCCGCTCCCGGTATGGAGACCAATCAGAAAGTAGAGCATTGCAAACTTTTGGTTAGTGCCCCTCCCCAAATCTGAAAGTCTCTGAAAATGCTTATAGCTTTGATTTTTAGAAATCCTGTCTTTGAGGATAAAACCAGTCCGGCCATGGCTGGACTGGCCAGACTGGGTGCTATGGCCCTGATCTGGGCACAACACATCCTGTAGCCTGGGTGGAACAATCTGCCTGACAAGGTCTAAGGATGGTGAGGCAGAACAGCAGGGACCCAAGGGATCTCCCTGCTGCACTCTCTCAGATGACTGGCTGACACTGCCCCCCCCCATAAAAAAGGGAGGACGGCGAGCCAAGTGCCGAAGGTACCAGAGGAAGTAGCTCTGGCACCAGCTCCTCTACTGCCACAATCATCTTATCTTGATGAAGGCAATTGAATGCATTATTGAAATCAAGCTTGGTCTGGCTCCAGATTGTGCAGGAAAAGACGTGCTGCATGGACGGCTGCTTCTGCACCCAGAGGAACCCGTAACCCAACTGATGAGTTGCATGCAAGGTCCCCATTGCCTTCATGACGTGGTTTCCTGCATGCTTGGCTGCCAATCGTGGAAGAGTGCAACCCATGGCGATTGGTTGCACTCCACCATCCCTCTTGTTCAACACGATAAGGGTTGCAGAAGAAACGGTGACACACAGAGTGGGATGCCTCACCTGCTAGGATGAAATTTATGAAGTTGGTTAGGGACTGAAGCAACATTTGACATCCTTCCACAGCCGAACTTCCCATCATGTCCTTTAAGTGCTAAGGGGTGCAGTCCAACTGGGCCACATAAAAAAACACAGGGGAAGAAACAGATGGCTTTAACCACCTCCTCAGTTGACACCTGAATGGGGGAAATGTGAGCCCCAGCTGAAACTGGAAGAGCAGTGGATTCACTGTGTGGCAAGGAGTGTTTCTACTATAAAGCAGAAAGGCTGTTCCTGTTAGCTTCAGCAATGGTGTCCTCAAAGGAGGCTAAACAAATAGCTCCTCTGAAGCCCTCCTCCAGCGTAGCTGATACTCTAGCTGCTAGGTTCTCCAGAGAGTCCTGGGGGACTCTGCTTGTCATTATACCTGGGGCACTTTGGGGCAGGTCTGAGTCAGCTTCCTCCCTTGTCATTGAGTTGACACAGGATGCCAAACTCCTACAATGGCCACCTCTCCTAGGCACTCTAGGGCAACGGGGAGCAAAGCAAAACAGATGTTCCCAAGACGATTCATTGATATTTGATGTAACCTGGTCGAGGATTGCAGCTAGCTTTCTAGAAGATGGATGGCAGGAAGCACGTGGAAGTCTCTTCAGGATCTTCACTGTGGAGCACAGAGGGTCAAACAAAGGGCACGGAAAGGGATCAGCTGTCTGGTCCTGACAATTCTCATCTAGGTGAGGGGAGACTGGCCGATTATGTGAGCCTGGGCATCGACTGCCAACTGGTCCATGAACGCATGCCAATCCAGTTTTAGTTACTGGCATGACACAATGACAAACAGCACATTGGGTGCGGGAGGGATCGATATTGGTCAAATGATTGGGACTCTCTTCCAGCATCATATTCTCGTTAGGTTGTGACATTTCAACTGCTTGTGGTTGCTGTGGTCTCTGGATGCTAGATCGATCTTGCTGCTATCTCTTCCACGATGGTGGCGGCCATCTTGACATCTCTTTGCTCTCTCTCTATATATACTTCTCTCTATAATACATAGTTGTTATAATTCTATCATGCTATTAGCTAGGTGTCCACTACGTAACTGATTCAGAATAATGAATTACTGTATGGACCTTAAATTTTCCGGTACTATAAACTTTTGAAGTTTGCATGAGGAATTTCACATTTGTTGTGTTTTTATTTTTGCTGCATGCTGCTCATAAGAACCTGAACAAAGTGTTATTAAATCATGCAGTAGCACTGTCAAGGAAGATGGAAGAGATGTTGTCACAATTTATCTGAGAGAACCAGCATGCTCCCCTCAGGTGCATTCTCATGCTCCTTCTGTTTTAACTGGACTATTAGAATATGATATAGGTGAATAATCATGTATCCCTTCTTATATTTATGACCTGTAAACAAAAGTGTATGTGGAACCACATGCATCTACAGCTGTGAAGATGCTGTAAGCTATAGCTAAGCTCACTTTTCCTTTCACCTGTTCCAATTGATCTTCAGGACTAAATGCCCAAGCAATGCCTTCTAGACCAAGAAACAGTACAAACCATGGGGGAATTACTGCATTGGCTGCATATATAAAACCCTGAGAAGAAAATACAATGAACAGAAAATGGAAGTCTCAATCACCAAAATTACACACACATCGCAACTTATTTTAATAAACGTAACGCACATTTTCGTTGTCCAGGATACATATTCCTTCATTTCTGGACGGAATGTCACTAAATGCGGTAGGATTATGGAGAGGCATAGGCAGAGTAACTTGGCTGAGCTGAAATTTGGGTTAAAGTTGTTCTGTCCGAGTTTCTGCCACTTTTACAGTCGCCGCCATATCAAAGAGATAGGGGAAAGATCTGTTTCGTTGTCCAGAAACTCCTCCAATTTCGACCAATCGTCGCCAAACTTGGAAGAGTATATCAAAGCAGTACGGGGGGTGACTAAGGTGGTTAGTGCCTTTGCCACAGGACTCCTTTAGACGAAATGGATTGACGTAAGTAAATTCTGTATGTACGGAGTTTTACAGAACGAGTCTACAGAATGCTCCCAATTAAATAGATAGTTTTGATTGATTAAATGCTTAAATTACGAACCGTAGACTGGGAACCCACCCGAAGGGCGGGCATTCAGCTAGTAAAATATTAAGATACATACATGCATGCAGTGGGTATAATGGTACATATAATCGTAAGATTATACTGGTACTTGTACACTATACCATGCAGTTATATACAGTCCCATGCACTGTTACTTGTACTACAAGCACTGAAATCTTGAACCGTTCATCTTATCCATGAACGTTACTCACCGCACCAACATAACTGTCTGTGCTATGTTGATACCTCTTTTGCACACGATATTCTTTACCCTCCACTGTGATGAGTTCAGTAGGTGGCCCAATGTTTTTAAGATCCCATTTGAAGGGCTGAAGCTCTAACTGCCAGAAGAAAAATATGGCATTGCACAGATACTGCAATACTGAGTTTAATTCTGAATTTAATAACTAATTTACTTGTAGTCATGTGTACATGCACATTATATGTGCATAGAAGATTGAAGCATCCTTTCGGAATAATGCTGGACTCTTGCAGTAGGCCATTGTATCACACAAAGGCCAGCAGCTTGATGGAAACTAGCCTGCTACACCAGCATTACTGTCTCAGCGTAGGGGGGGGAGCTACTTAAAGTGACAATTAGTAATCTAATCACTTCTGCTAATCATTCTCTATACAAAGACGGAAGAGTTACTTGGAGCTATTTCCCTATAGCTATAGTTGTAGCTCAGCCTTCAGTCTTGTGGAGTAGCACTGATCATGAGGGATCAATATATAGGGAAGGCTGGCTAGCTGCTTTGGTGTCCACCACCAGTAAAACACTTGTGGTTTCAACAAAAGCAGATAACACAAAACATTAATTATGCATGCACTTATGTAAATTACTGTAACAATCAGATCTCATAAAATTTCACACTTTGATTGCATGGGCTCATTGAAGCATGGCATTCATGCAATATAGGACCTTAAATGCATGACTTTGATGTCCATCCTGTAATCCTATATATAATGGAGCTAAGCCTGAGTATCCGTGTTCTGCATTCTTTGGAGCGTTTAGCGTTTTGCGACTCAAAAACGACGAGCTTCCTTATACAGCACTTCGGCCTACCTCCATTCGACTCGTCTGCGACACGAAAACAGCCACACGCTGTGCCAGTGCAGAGAAAATTGGGGAAGAGCAGCTGCCGTGGCCATGTTTTTCGACACCATCTTTGCCAAAGTTGCCAATTAGCATGAGGTGGCAGAGCAGGCAATGGTCTAGGAGAAGCACAATGCGGGGGCACCACCAACTGGGGCATAGAAGCTAACCATACCCAAGAGACAGGGACCGCGCTGCCCACAGGCAAATCCTGTGAAATGCTAGCTTATGGATGACTTTGCACTCTTCCACTAGCTATGGGCCGGTCTCCAGGTGTGACTACAGTTGATGAGCTTGACCTTACAGAGGATTGTCTAGAGCACTGTCAGTAGCAATAACAACAGGATCAAGACTGCTTGCGGTTAACATCAACTATGAGCCACTTTCTATTTCAATGAAGCTGAAACAGTTGCCTGTGCATGCAGCATTTAGAGTTAGCTACCTGCAATACAAGTCAAGGCCAGACTTTCCACACCATTGCTATATTTACTTGCACAGGCCTCTGTTTTGTCATGACCAACTGTATATATGTTGTGCTTAGTCGCATAGGGGTACCACAACATCTTAAAGTTCTACTTAAACAACAAACCAATGACCATGACACACATTGCACTGACAGTGTTGCCTTTAAATATCCCGAAATTTATGACAATAATTTAATACAGTGTATCTGTTTTTTCTTCCGTTCTTGACTTACAGTATTATGTTCATTTGCCATGTTTGATATTCTAATCATTGTCAGTCTGTCTGATGCACTGGCGTACAATGTGCTGGCTTTTGACATGCAAAAGGTGTCAGACAGGTCATAGATGACATACTGGGACCCAGCCCCCGGGCCGGCCCCCAAGTAGCTATTGTCAATATGCCAGCACCAGGTAGGTAGCCTTCGTTGGCGTCCATAGCAGGAAAGCCCGCCGAAGGTGGGCTTTCCTGCTAGTGTAATATAATCAGAACTTAAGCATGGGAGGGCTTGAGTATCCTCCACATGCACTGCATGCGCATGCAGTTATAAATCAACTGTAGCATAACATCGTGCATGTTTCATGAAGAATATATCTATGGTAATTGACTTACCATTTGATCCAGCAGCCATCGTCCAAACTGTGGTCTAGCACGATATCCTTGTGCCATTTCAGTGCAACTGGCCATCTCCAAATCCAAACTGCATTAAAATAGACCTGATTAATTGTGCTTATAGAATATTGTCACAATCACATGTCACTATGCCCAGCATCATGCAACAATCACAATACAATATATGTACGATCATACCTATCTTGTTCAACCTCTGCCTGTGGTTCAACAGTGCTGATACTCAATTCTGCAATCATTGCATCTGCAAGTTAACAGAAGTGCATGTGTCATGCAGACTTGCATACAAAAGTACATTTTACCACAAGCACCTTGAAAACATTTGGTCTTGTCAGTGGCAAACGTCTTCATTTCCTGTTCGTATGCCAGCATCAATGTCTTCATGGCCTCATCCAAGTACTCTGTTAGCTCCTTTTGGTAGTCTTCCCATTTCTCCTTATCTAACCTTTTACGATACACCTCCACTTTCCCTCGCACGTCCTCCTTGATTCCATTGTGAAGCTCATCAAACTGCATAACAATGTAAGCAGTGCATACAGTGCAGTGTTCAGGTCTTTTGAGGGCTAGGATAATACCTGCTGCTAGGGTTATCTGTATACATAACATGCATGCATGTAGATTCTGCTGTGGATTATTTAACAGTGAGAAACATGTACAAAAATGGCGTATGTATACTGAGATTATAACCCAATGTCAGCACATTAACATGCTGCGAAAATTAACTACCAAAGGAAACGTCATGCCAGCCTGCTCATGCACCCATGGCTTGGTTATAATACCTACAGTTTGTCTATGCTATTATATACGTACTGCATGGGCCACATCTGAAATCACCAACTAATTCCCATTTTTATACTCTGACATTCATAGACAATGAGGGTGAGGTAGAACCATGTAAATGTCAATCACGGTAGTTACTAAGCATTAGCAGGGGCTTGTTCTGCCTAGGGTTAAGTGAACAAGCATGCTGCAGTGTTTAGGCCAAACTATCAGTGAAAATGTATATTGGCAGCAGGTAAGTGTAGTCATGCTTTTTGTAATTCAGGGATACCCCTGTAAATGTACGTGACAATGGAAATGTTATACTGTATAGCACAAGAATTAGTACCCTCAACACATACCGCTTTACTAAATTCTTCCATTGCACTGTCTACTTTCTTTCCAGACAGTTGCTGCAGTGTCTGTTCTGCAGCATCAGCTTGTGTACGCAAAGACTCCATAGACTTCACATCTCTGTCCAGTTCCTCCCTGCATTAAAAGAACTTCTTGGCATCATGCATGCAAAAGTAACCATTGTACGGGAGAGCTAGACTAGGATGAGTATGGCATGAAGCTTGCAGTATATCCAAACAAATAGATGACTACTGCTATAAAAACATCATCTGCATGCTACATAGCTACGTAATATGATATTTATATAATATATTCAGTACGTTCGTTTGCTTGTCTGTTCGTTCGATTCAAGCAAAAAACTACTACACAGGACGTGACCAAACTCTTAGGGATTATAAAGTGGGGCTCCAGATGTGTTCACCACAGGTCTAGCTCAATAGACTACATTCGCGACTGACGGCCATTTTATTAATTATCACTTCTTGACTTCCGGCTATCGTGCGATGTGATTCACTGTCATCCAATGATCGACTTTTAAACTTGGTCGTTATAACAGCTACCCTCCGTTGCTAACAGCACAGATTCTTCATATCAGCCTGGGTCCAACTCGCTGTTGTGCGACTCGCCGTCGCCGTGGCAGAATCCTGCCAAAGGCGGGCGCCCTACTAGTAATGATATATAGCAGCTGTCTAATCATTGAGTTGTGCACCCCGTGCAGTGTAAGATGACAAAGTATGTTATATGTGTGGGGGACAGTGGCCAGACTATTGGTCATTTACTCTGTTTCTTGCACAACCTCATTGCACAAACCATAGCTACTTGGATGCTGTTGCACTGTACCGTAAAAATTGCAAAATGTGAATGACCAAAGTTTGAACAATTGTGCTCGTTGTTGAATAAGGTTTAAACATGGTACAGCAGATAATTCTACAAAATTACACAAATTCATCAAGTGCATACTTGGCTGCTGCCAAGCAGTATAAGAGTACTTTATTCTAGTGCATTCTAATTTCACAAGAAAATCTGTTTATTAAAATATTAGTGCCCAAGCCATCTGGGCCAATATATACTTACACTCCTTCTCCACACCACTGCTTGAATTGCTCCATCATTTCAACCAACTTTTGCATGAAGTTTGTGCACGACTCCCAGTGCCTTCCACACTTGGTCTGGATAGCACTGCCAGATAGATACTCCTACAATAATACCAAGCAGAATGTGTACACGTGCATTCTATCCCTGCATGGCCAGATTCAATGCTGTCTGTTGGCCTATACATATGCATGTGCTTATCAAACTGACATTGTGGAGCAAAGGCCGCAGATACACAGACCCTACATGCAGTGCATTGTGACTTACCCAATTTATAAAGCATTATTAACACATACGCTTACATGAAGCAGTGACTCAAATCTTTTGAACTCTGTCCATCTCTCTTTCCAATTCCTCTTCAATGCTCCACGGCCTACATTAACATAATAGAATTGCAACAGTGAAAGATATGTTTATACACATGCATGCACCAATCATCCATGTATTAAAATGTTCACACTAATCTCTGCATAAGATGCAAATAACATTGCAGCTGCCAGGTCTTCAAAGGCCAGGCAATCAATCACTGCAACATAATATGCAAACAATTTTTTGTGACATTTACATTTCGCAGATGCTCCTGGCCTGAGTGTGCTCATGATTTTACTTTACATGCGGCCCTTGTATCCCCTAATGCCCAACAATTCACCTTTTTCCATGTGCACGAGCGTCTGCTGTACAATTCATGGATTCTTGATAATAAAAATGCCCCATGAAATTGTATAAATGTACTCAGTATGTAGACGATGGATGCATGGTTTGTATTTTCCTAGAAAGGCCCAGGTCATTTTCTGACAATGTGAAGAATGCATGCATATAGATTGGCAACACATGCTTCAAAGGAGTTCTTGCAAAAGTACTTCAAGTGGCTGTATGCAGCTTTTCTTGCTGGCATGATGAAGGCACGTGTATAGCTTGTTATCCTGTATAGCACATATACGTGCACAGACAATATATAACAGATTACGTTTGTGGAGTGGTGCACACTACAGGCCTACTGTATAATTATTATGACTATACCTGATTCAGAACAAGGTTTGCCTTTCTTCTCATTTTCCTGCACCTTGCAAGCCTCCTTGCCAGATACAAAGAAGGTCCAATCCAAAACTGCATTGGCTTGCAAGCCTTGGACTAGAAACTCTTCCACCTTCTGATGATGTTGTCTTTTCACTTTTGCAACTTTAGCATCTCGTCTACTTGTATCCTCATCATCATCACTATCATCACCTCCATCCACCACCAGGTCCCAGTGGTTGAACAGGATGAACAGGTTCTTGCTGACATTTGGCAACTGGCAATTAACACTCTCCAGAAACCTCTTGACCTGTGGCACAAAGAGCATACAAAAAAGTGAACAGGGCCGTAGCACCCAGTCCGGCTGGTCCGGCCATGGCCGGACCGGTTTTGCTGCTGGAACAAAAACTCTAAATATTGAAGATATGCATTCTAAACACACTTTTAAATTGGGGGGGGGGGGGGGGGGGATACTGGCCTAAGGTTAAACAACGATCTAGAAGTAGAGTGGTCTTGTTACAGTGCTGCAGGACTTAGTTTGAACAAGGAATAGCCAGACACTTAGTCCTCTAACCAACCTTAACGACAGCAGCCATTTTACGGATGTTGTATGATGTTTTTGACGTTTTCTGATGTGTAAAATTGTGTTAATCGATCGTCATGCAAAATCAGACAGCACGGTAGCGCTTCAGCCATGTACAGCGGATTTATGCAACCTTGCAACAGTTCCCACACCATGGACAGTTGTTACCTAGAATACGGACTGGTACTGTAGTCACCTATTATATATCACCCTGTTCGTATCCTAGGTAACGACTAGCCAGGTATGGGAACTGTTGCAAGGTTGCATAAATCCGCTGTACATGGATGTATGCATGCAGCATGGTAGTATATATTTGTACATGGGAACATGTACGTAGCTTGAATGGGCATATGCATGCAATAGGATAGTCTCCTGTGGCAACCCTTGTTATTGCACACTCACATGTACACTAGCACTATAATACGCAGACGGAGAAACAGGAGATGGTAGCAAGACCACAAGTGCGGCAAAATGTGGGCAGATGTAGGGATGGTGAAAACGTATTCAAAGTCAGCGCATGTTAATGACCTGGGCTTTGCATGGACCAGCCCTCCTTGTTGCATGGACCGGCTGGCCCCCTTCTTTGCATGGACCGGCCCTCCTCCTGTTTTCGGAGGAAACATTTTTACACACCCTTAATTTCCATTGATGGTGTCTTCTAGTCAAGGGAAGGAGAGATTTGTGCTGCCTAGCATCAGATAGACAACCAAAAAACCACTAGATTTCGATTTTTAATGCACTATCTTCTTATTTCAAAGCACTGTATTACCTGTTACATGGCACTTGATTGCCTTTCCTGCTGTAAGTGCCTGTTGGTCTATGTTACATTTGATCATACTCATTGGAGTGTTGATGGGCCTAGAATTGCTCCAAAAGTACTCACAGAATATCTAAATTTCAAAAATTTTCCTGGGGCATGCCCGCAGCCCCCCTAGTTTGCATCACGTCATCTAAGGCCTGACCGGTTTTGATCTTGGTGCTACGGCCCTGGTGAACATTGAGAATATAGGGATTATCGACCCCAGATACATAGCTGAAATTCCATTGAAACAGCAAGCTGAAATGTATAATGTGATTGTTGTATATGCTTCACTCAACTCAAGTACTGTACAAGACGGTACTAACAGTAAATGTGAAAGAGCTACTTGTATCTCTGAGACCTGCATGCACAATTACCAGTACTTCCAATGTGCTTTTCCCATTACACACATACACAAAGACATCTGCATCACCACAGGTCTTCTTTACCAGATCATCAACTTCAGCATCAGTGCTGAGGCCAGGGCTATATAACAAAAGAGTGGTTATGCAATACTTCTCATCTCAGACAGTTAGCTGCTTCAATGGTATGACAGAAATGAAGGGTAATGTGTAGCACACTGCTACTCAGACTCATTCGTGAATGACTCAACAAAACAACAAGGAACAACCAAATGTGTGTATATATATAGTGCATTGCTGCACAGATGTACTTATGCATGACTCAACAAACGACTACAACCCAACGAAGTCAGAACAACTCATAATGATGTGAACACCGATGTTGCTGTGAACACACGCAAAGTGGTCACATCTCATGCCATAGAGGAATGCTGACATGGGCACTAACTGGTTTTGTTTCCTAGAAGTTTACTGTGAGATCATGTAATCATGAAATCAAAAGACACTGACAGGCACACATGCTTATACACTAGTGGATTAACTACACATCATGAATATGGATATTTGGATAATGCTTTTGAAAAGCCTATAATATGCATGTGATTGAATCATTTTGCAAGTACGTAGCATACGGCATAGCGATATATACTCGCGCTGCCATGTATGTTGGCATAACTACACACGTATATATAGCTCCAGTGCATGAAGAGCACATACCTGTCAATTAGGACAACATCTTGGTTCAACCACATGCAGCTGTCTTGGGCAGGCAAAAATATTTCAAGGACCTCCCCAGCTTTGAGGCTTCCTTGCTCCATGTGGTTGGCCAATTCTTCCAATGTCTACATAAAACAGGATTCAATAATGCTAGCATGCAGAAACCAGCTTGAGCAGGATTATGCGATAGCAGCCAACCAGTATTATATATGTTCTTATGTTCTCACATGGACATACACACACAATGTACACAATGTACCTACACAGTATATGGATGCATACCTACCAGCAGCTGCAGATGCAAGCCTCCAGTCTTCACATACCCATCTGCACTGCCATCTTGGCTTGGTGGTACACCAGTTATGGTGCAAAAGCATCTAGTGGTCGAGCCATCCCCAACAGGAAGCACTTTCTTCTTGATGAGGGCATTGATAATGGTGCTCTTGCCATTACTTGTATTCCCCAGGAAAGCTACCTTCATCTGTTCTTGCTTAGTTGCCTCTACCATTGTTTGCAGGCTGTTCCGAATCTTGGAGCATGTATCTAATGCACTTGTAGGACAGTCCTGTACCTGCTCAAGAAAGGCCTGGACGATGTTCAGGTGCTTCAAGAATGCTCTTACACAGGCAGCCAAAACATGTTTTGCATGCTGAAAATCCAGCTATGTAGAATTAAGCATGCAAGCTGGGTAAATGCATACTGAGTGTGTAATTATGTTACAGTGTGTGTCAATTGACATGTCTTGTGGAACAGCCACAGTATGCATTCTTGTACATTGCATGGACATCTTACATTGCATGTATATGTTACGCGCAAATCTGCGCAAAGCTGCAACCTTGGGCATGTGACTGGGAGTGAACTGCAGCAGTTATGGGTTTTGTCAAGCATAGTCCCACCATATGTAGATTCTCCACGTCTCTACAGCCTGGCATATCCAGGCAGCCTCATATGCGTGTACACTGTGTACAGTATCTTACAATAATGTTTATGTGCACACAGTATGCATGCCGAGTAGGCATTGTATCTGTGTGCCATTAGAGTATAGCCTCTGGCCATACCCAAGTCAAATGAGATCCTGATCCCGATGATACGTATGCAGTTAACTGCATTCACCCTGTTTGAAGTGCATGCAGCATACCATATACCTACCATATGACCTGCTGTCAACCAAACAATTCTACACACCAAATATTTAGAAGACTTACTGGATTGTATGGGATGCAGCATACTACCTCTCCTATAGCCTGCTGTCAACCTTATACAATGCAATATAGCTATAGTTACACATCATGCACACGAAAGGGCTTACCGGATTCACTTTCCCCAACTCTTCAAGCACGGTTGCTGCATCAGGCCTTTGGTCAGGTTCATCATTCAAGCAGCTCAGAATCAGTGGTCTCAGAGAGTAGTTTGCGGGCAAACGAGCCAGGTCATCACGGCGCCTGTCCTTTTCGGGAATTCCACCGATGTTCTGCAGCCCAGGATTCGGTTCCTGCTGCGTCGCGATTTCCAGCATCAGCACACCGTAAGAGAAGATGTCAATCTTCTCATTATAGCAAGGGTTCGCAGCCAGGGCTTCCGGAGGCATGTAGGGTACGGCTCCAGGTTGTTTCGTCTGGAAGTAAGCTGCAGTCTTCAGCTTTGATTGCCCGAGGTCGCCAAGCTTGGGTCGTCCTGTGTTATCGAGTAGGACATTCTTGGCCGAGAGGTCGCGGTGTACCAGAGGAGGATTCTGTGCGTGAAGGAAATGGATTCCCTTCGCTACGTCTAGACAGAGTTGAAACTGCCTTCGGTAACTTAGTCTTCCTTTCTCCGCACGCAGCAGCTGTCTGAGGTCTTGGTTCATCCTCTCCATCACCAGGATGGGCTCTTCGCTATCTTGGTCGTAGAAGGCTCCCTTGAAACCTACGATCAATGGATGGGTGATGCTTTCCAAGCGCGTGCACTCACTCTGGAAGGCTTTCAGCGCTTCGTCGCCCTGGCCGTCCCGTACCGCATCTAACAGAACGCCGTGAATCCTCTTTACTGCCACGGGAAGCCCATTCAGTTCTCCTTCATAAACTGTTCCATTCCCTCCACGGTTGATCTCCTTGCCAACAGTCAAAGAGGAAGGCCTAAGAGCTAGATGTTTGGAAAGCGACATATTTACATAAAGTGGAGAAGCGATTGAAGGAGACCAACATCTATTTGGAATGTGCCAGATAAAAATGGCGTCTCCTATTTAATTATAAAGAGGACAGGAAACTCCTTTACATCTACTGTGACTACCTCATCACCTTTGCATAGAATGGTTCCACACTATTCTGATGCACTCTATGTACTAGCTAAGTCTCTATACCAGTGTTATCACTAGCCCATGACTATGTACCTGCCATGCTGGCCATCACAGCACAGTGCATGCTTGACATCGACTCGTGTGCATATGCTTCGTGCCTTGTATCTCCCTCTGAGGAGTATAGTGCAAAGAGCTAGGCTGGTATCCATATTTCTAGGGTGCACACAGAGAACTTGAGGGGAGGGGAGTAGGGAGATGAGTAAAGGAAATGAGGCAAGTGGAGTGAGAAAGGGAAAGGAGAATAGGCATATCATATTGCAAGTGCAATGTAGCAAGGATGAATGTTAACAATTACTCATTGGCAAATTAATGTGTTGGTGCAGTGAACCCCATGCAAGCCAGAGTAGCTAAGTTTGGGTTCTCTATCTATGATCATGAATGCTCTCACATGTAGCTAACTACATTTGTTCATAGAGTGATATGAGTTGTTTGATTCTAGTCTCTGCTTCACATGGTAGCCTGCTAATTGCATTTCATATACGTAGCTACTAGCTACTTTAGCACTCAACACGCTACCAACACTCTAGCAATGCCCACCTCCACAATCTGCATGCTTCACTGCAGAAGCAGAGGTCTCCAGGAGCTCCACCACTCCACAGACTGTCCTAGCTCATTACACAACAGAAGCAGTTTGTGAGCACATGCTGTTTCAGTAGTCTGGATGGATGGCTAGCTATAGATAGCTAGGGTACCAAATTAAACATGCTGCATGGATTGCATGTTGGCTGAATTGATTGTACTTATATAAACAAACATATGTTACGCGCATACCTCCTATATATCACTGTTAGAAATTTGGTGTGATGATCACACAGTTAATTGGTGTGAATTGCCTGCTACAGGGGCACACCAATTATCAGTGTGAACTTCACACTAATATATTCTGGTGTGAGCATCACACCCATGTACAGGAAGAGTGAGCTTCACTAGCTTCAGTCAATCAAACAACATTTGCACTATGTAAATAGACACACATACACTCTCATATACACAGACACTACACAGATGCACTTGATAGCAGATACTGCCCATTTCACCATGCACAGCCAGCCAGTGTATGTGGATGGGGCCACATGGCTCCCTTGGTGTCTACCACACTGCTGACTGAACTTGGTAAGAATGGGACAAATTTCATACTGTACATTGACTGCACAGCGTGCGTACGCACGCACGCACACACACACACGCGCACACACACACGCGCACACACACACACTTGACCTACCACTGCCAAGACTTGGCTATGTGGACCCTATGAACGGGGCGAACCATCAGGTAGCAAAACACACACAAACCTTCCTTTCATTGCTTTTATTCCAACAAGGAACAATGCAGGCCAGTGTCACTGCTGTTGTTTAGGAGTTTGAGTCACAAGTCAGTTTTTCCCATGTGCCATGGCATCGACAACCATGCAGACAATGTCACATGTCTGACTATTGATTCCTTTGGTTCTTGTACTCTTGTGGAGTATATGTAGTAAGATCAACGTGTCCAAAAAGTGTGTGTGTGTGGGTGGGTGGGTGTGCATGTTTGTTGTGTGTACTACTGTACAAACCATGAATACCCTCGCTGAATCTCCTGAACACAGTCACTCTCCAGCAGGATGTGTGGGGAGGTGTTATTGGTGTCTGTCTTTGCACATTATACACTCAAATGTTGACAGGCAACAACACCTGACAATCCAAACTTGGTAAAGCTTTTACAACTGTCTGACTGGAGATCGAGAGGTGCTGTTTACTTTACCTCCAACATAAGTGGCATGTGCTACTCTCATGTAAACTCACCTCTCCACAAATCCATGTTTGGGCCCAAAATTACATTTGCAGTTATGAGCTAATCCAAACTTCCTCCTCACTCTAGCAGAAGCATCTATCTGATAGACCCGAATTGAAGTAGAACAGGAGAGTAGATAATTTCTACAGTTAAACAGACATATCCCAAGGTGTACTGTAAGATAAATGTACTTTCGCGGTATTGGAACTGCACGCTACAACTCTCTGCTGCAGTGCCGTCCAAGAGCAAGTTCCTTGGCATGTTAATGCATTGCCAGAGATACCAATAGGCCTATATAATCTATATCTATGATATAGATTCTGCGCACGGTTGTGCAATGGTGACATGGCGGCATTGGTGTCATCATCACACTAATATGACGGAGTGAACGATTATACCTGTGGTGTGAGCACTAATTGGTGTGACGCCCACACAGCATTTTTAACAGTATAATACGCTGATGATGGTGGAGCATGCATGCCTTTTGACAGCGTGCAGTTGTGCTGAAGTGCATGTGGCGCATAGCAGTCAGCTATGGGAGACCATACTCATGCTGCAAGATGCATGGTCAGCATATTAGGGAAAGCAACTAGGGCATCAGCCATTGAAGTTATAATACTGTCAGGCAGGGCCTGAGGCATTAGCAGGATATAATTATGGTATATTAGAGCTAGCTGCATATTATTGGTCAAGTTGCATACGAAACTGTCATGCACTAATACTCTCTCTTGATTCAATGAAGGTACACAATGTAGAAGTGATCCAGGCTAGGCTTCATCTCTTGCTGCAGCTGGTCCCTAGGATGAAACGAATAGCTATAGATATTATGTAGCTAGTTAGTACTACAAATGAATAAGGCATAAGATATGGAAGGTGACCATTAAACAGTTCATTTTCTAAACAAAGGCAACCATTGCCATCACTGCGTGGGTTCTTGCAAATGGACTACATACTTCAGGTTGCAATGGCTACATAGCATGATGTGACATCACTTGCTATATGAACTAGATAATTCGCAGCAAGACTCACTGAAAAGCAGTAGCTTGGTTTATCCATACAATTCTCTGCTGTAGATCTTGGATATTTTCTTTAAGACCCTTCCGCTTGTCAGCCAAGGCTGCCCTGAAGTTCTCAACCTGAGACTCCAAGAAACTTTTAAAGTTGACCATGCACTGTCTCTTTACTTCTGGCTTCCTAGCATCGAGTTGCTCTTTCAAGTGGTTAATGATCTGAAAGGGGAAGACAGTGCAAGGAATGCTGAAAATGGTAACTGTGACAGCATGCAATGCCAGAATACTTTGCTTGCCAGGCAATTACTAGTTTATTTATGAATTAACATCTCAGATGGCTATTACACTGTATAGCTGCATTCAATGAATACTCTCAACGGTTGAAATGAACTCTTATATAAGCAAGCACAACTGACACTCAGGTAGCTGTATATAAGCACTGCATGCTCTTGCAGCTACCTGAGTGCCGACGTGTGACCCAAGATATTGTTATCAAATGCCTAAAGAATAAAGTACAAGGTGAGATATGTAAGAATGAGAATGCATAATCATCTAATATTATGTTGCACACCCTAGGTCATTCCAATATACCACACATCATGTCACTCCTACCACACCTCATGCGTCACTCCTACCATACCTCATGTCAATCGTACCACACCTAAAATCATGCATCCCTTCTTATATTTATGACCTGTATACAACAATGTATGTGGAATTAACCATATGCACCTATAGCTGTGAAGATGCTGTAGACTATAAACTTACTTTTCCTTTGACTTGCTCCAATTGATCATCAGTTCTAACTGCCCAGATAATGCCATGTATAGCAAGCACCAGTGCAAGCGATGGGGGAAATAGAGCACCGAATGCATATGCTCCACCCTGAGAAGAAAATATAATGAACAAAAAGTGGAAGTCTCAATCGCAAAATTATATATATATGTTACGCATATATACACATCACATTAACATACATACAGGCATGCTGTGCACTAAAGGTACATACAATCATAAGATTAATGATCACTGGTATTTGTACACTACCAGTTACAGTCAGCACTGGAGACTCTGCTCACTGTTACTTGTATGACAAACAGTGAAATCTTGAACTGTTCATTTTATCCTTGCATGTTACTCACCACATATGATGCTGAAAAAACTTTACTTGCAGTGCTGTGTTGATACCTCTTTCGCACACGATGTTCTTTACCCTCCACTGTGATGAGTTCAGTAGGCGGCCCATTCATTTTAAGTTTATTCCCTCCCCTGAGGTTCTCATCCCAAAGTATCTGCATGATATTGTACAGATACTGCAATACTGAGTTTAGTTCTGAATTTAATAACAAATTTACTATATAGTAGTCATATGCATGGACATGCACATTATGTATAGAAAGAACATGGAAGTACCCCGTCAGAATAGTGCTGGCATTCCATGCAAGACTGAAGGGGTCCTACTCAGGTGTGAACACATGTACTAATATAGTGATGCACAAAACACACATGATGTTGACGAGTTTACAATCTTAAAATGGAGTCTAAGATTTGTAACTATAAGATTGACATTGGAGTCTCAGCAGGGGAAGAGTTGAGCCAATTGATTAACAATCAGTAGCCATGCACTTCCACTATGATCATTCTATATACAAAGATGGAAGAATCACAGAGAGCTGTTTCCCTATAGTTGTGGCTCAGTCTTCAGTATGCAGTGCATGCATGTGGGATAGTACTCAGTCTGAAGGATGTGCAGGGAAGGATGACTACCTGCTTTGGTGTCCACCACCAGTATAAAACACTTGTGGTTTCAATGAATGCAGATAACACAAAATATTTATTATGCACTATGTAAATTACATTCTACGTAGATCTCAATTCACTTGATTAGGCTCACTGACTCATGGCATGCATGCAATATCATGCATGACCTTAATGCCTAACTTCGATGTCCATCTTCTAAAGTAATATAATCAGAACTTAAGCATGGGAGAGCCTGAGTATCCTCCACACTAGCTGCACGTGCATGCAGCTGAAGCATCTATGGTAATTGACTTACCGACATACCATCCACCAGCCATCGTCCAAGCCATGGTCTAGCACAATATCCTTCGGTCATTTCAGTGCAACTGGCCATGGAGGCCAAATCCAAACTGCATTAAAACAGACATGATTAATTGCAGCATGCATATAGAATATTGCTACATGCAATCACATGTCACTGCCCAACATCATACAACATCCACAACACATCATAAGTAAGTGCATACCTATCCTGTTCAACCTCTGCCTGTGGCTCAACAATACTCAATTCCGCAATCATTGCATCTGCAAGTTAACAGAAGTGCATGTGTCATGCAGACTTGCTACAAAAGCATGCACATTAATTTTTACCGCATGTACCTTGAAAACATTTGGTCTTGTCAGTGGCAAATGTCCTCATTTCCTGGTTGTATGCCAGCATCAATGTCTTCATGGCCTCATCCAAGTACTCTGTTAGCCCATTTTGGTAGTCTTCCCATTTCTCCTTATCTAACCTTTTACGATACACCTCCACTTTCCCTCGCATATCTTCCTTGAGTCTGTCATGGAGCTCATCAACCTAGAAAAGCAGATCACAATATATATGTACATATGAGGCATCTTGGTTGTTTGAGAGGATAATTACTGAGCTGTTAAGCGAGGCAAGTAATCATGACACCCGGTTGTCTCACATACCGTATATAATATTTATTATATCAGAAAGGGGGTTGGTTCTCTAATACCAGCTTCACAACAGGGTTGAAAGCCTTGCCGACGTTTCGACCAGATGCTCTGGTCTTCTTCAGGGCGAAGATCATCTTCGCCCTGAAGAAGACCAGAGCATCTGGTCGAAACGTCGGCAAGGCTTTCAACCCTGTTGTGAAGCTGGTATTAGAGAACCAACCCCCTTTCTGATGCCTGAGCCAGCTGAGAAGCCCTCACTTTATTTATTATATGTAATATATACCACACTTGAAGGGATATATCACCAATACATCCCCTGAAAGTGTGGTATATATACCGTTACCAAGGAAACCATGTCCAATTAGGAGTCATAGGCCTGCAAACACATGGTTCATTGGTAACGGTATATATGTATATTCGTCATCGACAATTTGGGACACCTCAATTATAATTATGTAAGAGTCACACAGGCTCCTTGTGAACTGGGAGCAGTTTGCTGTCAGCAGATGAATTAGTACCTTCAACATACCTTTTTACTAAAGTCTTCCATTGCACTCTGTACTCTCTCTCCATAGGTTTGCTGAAGTGTCTGCTCTGCAGCAACAACTTGCAGAAGCAAAGACTCCATAGACTTCACCTCTCTGTCGAGTTCCTTCCTGTAGAGAAGCACATATCTTGCCATCATGTATGCACTCAAAGGGAAGGTTGTACAGCAGAACTAGACTAGTAAGTATTGCATGCAACATGCATCATCCACAAACAATTGTGATAATATTATATAAAATATCATATGCTACCTATATTATAGTCCAGTGCATGCTTATTAAATCACAAGATATCCGTTTATCAAAATATTAGTGCTCAACCTGTCCGAGACCAGTGTATACTCACACTCCTAGGTTTTCTCCACACCACTGCTTGAATTGCTCCATCATTTCAACCAGCTGTTGCATGAATTTTGTGCACGACTCCCAGTGCCTTCCACACTTGGTCTGGATAGCACTGCCAGATAGAAACTCCTACATGTAGTAACATACCAACAGACATTACACATTATATGCATTCCATCCCTGGCAGGATTCAACGCTGTCTGTTTGTTTACATGTGCCTATGAAACTGACAATAAGTTGTTGAACCAAAGGCCACAGATACTCCACCCTGCATGCAGTGTGACTTGAACCTTGTTTACATTAAAATGCTTTCATTCGTATACGAAGTGATTTCATTCCATATTTGCAACGTTTTCACTAAAACAAATATGCTAGATTATAAGGGGGCGAGGCAGCGGAAAACACTAAAACACTGGAAATAAGGCCTAAGATCACAGAAATAGTCTTTCTTGTTTATATTAGCACCATTCTGGTAGACCACGATCGAAGGCAACTGAAGCAAAAGTAATTGGCTTTACCTGTCTACACCAGTATTATATGACACTGTTTCTGAAAGCGACACTTACTTTTCTGTTTTTGAAGTATCCGTTTACCAGATCATTTTTGTCACTTGCATGTAAATGGGAGGCGCAAACACAGCAGAATTGGATAAGGGTAAAAATGCTTTAATGTAAACAAGGCCTTACTCGAAGCATTGACTTATACGCTTACATGAAGCAATGACTCAAATCTTTTGAATTCTATCCATCTCTCTTGCCAATCCCTCTTCAATGCTCCACAGCCTACATTAACGCAATAGAATTGCAACAGTGAACACACCACACACACACACACACACACACACACACAAGCTCTGCACATAAACAGGTAAAAATACACACACTGTTGTAGTCACACATATAATATATTGTAGCCATTGTGCACATGTGCAGTAGTTACAACGTCCACAGTCGCACAGAAGCATGCATGCTTTTATATGAACACAAAGTCCTCTTAGCCATATTCCCTGTCCCATTATTGGGAATATAGGGACGGAACCCGGCCAATTAAAGCTGCAGGTCCATTAGTAATCCATTATAGTAATGGTGTCACCCACACACTGCGGCAGTGTACACAAACACCCGTGCACAGCAGCAGTCCACACACAGCTGGTCAGTGGAGAGTACGTGACTACCATTTAGCTACAATCTACAGAGCATTCCTCAACTACAAGCTACATCTGTATGAGTATAAACAACCTTCCCAATGACAATGTAGTCGTGTTTACTGGTGCCTACACTCTGTAGTAGTAAGATAATGACTATGTCTTCCTAATTGCAGTCACGTAGCTAGATCTGGCTGTGTGACACTAATTCCTCACACACACAATGCAGACATGAATGTGTGGCAACACATAACTGTAGTCCAGGGCAACATGACACATTTAAAGAATAACCAAACATTCTTAAGCATACACACATGCACACATGTATACACCAACACACAAGGACACTACATGACTTGTACCAATACATGCACTGTTATGTGTGAACATGTATACACACATGTGCATATTGTACCTACAGGTATACAGTAGGTACAATATGCACATGGACACATCTGTATCTGCATGTCCAAATAGAGACACAGGCCTCTATGTCTTTCCAGAGGTTTTGACCCAGCCTCTATTCAAGCCCAGTTTCTATTTGGGCCTGGCATCTATTAAATCTGATTGGAATCTGGTGAACAAATAGGACTGATACCTAGCCATGTTCTGGTCCAGCAAGGCCAATCTCCCTCGCATCAGCTTCTTTCGCAGCTCCTCTGTGCTTGCTCCATACCTTCAGCTGGAGGTAGTATGACGTGCATGTTCTCTAGAGGTCATCACTACTACAGCAGGACTCCAGTCAGTCACCACACATCGTGCTACATTCGATTGGTACCTAAAGCACACCCTTCATGCAGATGTCGAAAAGTTCTAGTGTGTGACTTCCAGACCCAGCATCAATTCGGACCCATGCAGCCTCTATTAGAACCCAGCCTCTACTATATAAAGAGTCACTGATCTGACCCCCAACTTCTATTTGAGTCCTGGGCTCTGTTTGAGCCCAGCTTCTATATGAATAAGTATATGTTCAATTTACTATGGTGAAGCCCTTGTATCCCCTAATGTCCAACAATAGTTCACCCTTAATTTTTGTGAACGTCCACTATACAACTCATGAAATTCATGATAATAATGTCCCATGAAATTTTAGCATGTATTCGAAATGTAAACGAAGGATGAATGGGCTGTATATTCCCAGAAAGGCTCAGGTCATTTTCTGACAAAGTAAAGAATGTAAAATGGCAACCGCATGCTTCAAAGGAGTTCTCAAATAAGTACTTTAAGTAGCTGCGTGCAGCTTTCCTTGCTGGCATGATGAAGGCATGATTAGTTGCATATATATCACATACACGCGCACGGACTATAACAGATTAAGTTTGTGGAACAATGCACACTACAGGCCTACTGTGTATGAATATACCTGATTCAGAACAAGGTTTGCCTTTCTTCTCATTCTCCTGCACCTTGCAAGCCTCCTTGCCAGATACAAAGAAGGTCCGATCCAAAACTGCATTGGCTTGCAAGCCTTGGACTAGAAACTCATGCACCTTCTGAAGATGTTGCTTTTTTACTGTCTCAACTGTAGCATCCCGTCCGCTTGTGTCCTCATCGTCATCACTGTCATCATTGCTACTATCCTCACCTTCATCCACCACCAGGTCCCAGAGGTTGAACAAGATGAACAGGTTCTTGCTGACATTTGGCAACTGCTGATTAACATGCTCCAAAAACCTCTTGACCTGTGGCACAAAGAATATACAAGGAAAGCGAACATTGAGAATAGGGATTCTCAACCCCAGATAGCTGCATACATGATTAACTTTGAATTCCATTGAACCAGCAAGCTAAAGTGTATAATGTGATTGTTGTATAGTATACACATAACATATATAGTGGAACCTCAGAAATAAGATCACAATCCAGGCCATGAAAGTGGCATTTATTCTGAGAACCATACATCATGTATACATAGATTTGGGACTAAACCAAAGCGGTCTTATTTTTAAGGTGGTTGTTTTATAGAGGTGGTCGTTTGGCAGGGTTCCACTGTATGCTTCACTCAACTCAAGTACTGTACAAGACGGTACTAACACTAAATGTGAAAGAGCTACTTGTATCTCTTAGACCTGCATGTGCAATTACCGGTTCTTCCAATGTGCTTGTCCCCTTGCACACATACACAAAGACATCTGCATCACCACAGGTCTTCTTCACCAGATCATCAACTTCAGCATCAGTGCTGAGGCCAGGGCTAACAAAAGAGTAGTTATGCAATACGTCTCAACTCAGACTGTTAGCTGCTTCAATTATATGACAGAAGGGAAGGGGGATGTGTAGCACACTGCTACACAAGTGTATTCATGAATGACTCAACAAACAACTTAAGGACCACAACCCAATGAACTCAGAACAACGCATTATGGTGAAATACGTGTCCAAACACACACAACAACTCGCCAACACATAGATAAGTATCAAATAATTATAACTCTTCTCTTTGTGTGCATGTGTGAATGACTTCTTCTGAATCACAGGATCATTATGTGCATGCATGAAGAGTACGTACATACCTGTCAATTAGGACGACATCTTGGTTCAACCACACGCAGCTGTCTTGGGCAGGCAAAAATATTTCAAGGATCTCCCCAGCTTTGAGGCTTCCCTGCTTCATGTGGTTGGCCAATGCTTTCACTGCCTGCAGTAAACAGGATTCAATAATGCTAGCATGCATGCAGGAAACCAGCTTGAGCAGGATAATGTTGTATAGCCTGTGATGTTGACATCTCAGCATGTGACCTATAATGTACCTATAGTACACAGTATGTATGTATGCAATGCGCACCTACCAGCAGGTTCTTCTTCTGCAAGCCTCCAGTCTTCACATACCCATCTGCACTGCCATCCTGGCCTGGTGGTACACCGGTTATGGTGCAAAAGCAGCTAGTGGTAGAGCCTTTCCCAACAGGAAGCACTTTCTTCTTGATGAGGGCATTGACAATGGTGCTCTTGCCATTACTGGTGCTCCCCAGGAAGGCTACCTTCATCTGTTCTTGCTTAGTTGCCTCTACCATTGTTTGCAGGCTGTTCCGAATCTTGGAGCATGTATCTAATGCACTTGTAGGACAGTCCTGTACCCGCTCAAGAAAGGCCTGGATGGTGTTCAGGTGCTCCAAGAAGGCTCTTACACAGGCAGCCAAAACATGCTTTGCTTGTTGAAAATCCAGCTAGTACGTAGAATTAAGCAGAGAAAATGTGTGATCCCATGTTACAGTATGCCTCAGACACTTCAAGTGCATGTCACGTCTAGCAGCCACAGTATGTATATTCTCATATACATTATGTAAATTGCATGACATCGTACATTGTTTAATATATAGTACATAACATTATATCTTGCAATAATGTTAGTACGCAGCTAGTATGCTGCATAAATTATGTAGCCTCTGGCTATATATAGGCTGCACTGAATGACCTCCCTGCATGATCATGATCCTGATGATGAGTATGCATTAATTTAACTGCATTAACCATGTATGGGATGCAGCATACTACCTACCCTATAACCTGCTGTCAATCTTATACAATGTAATATAGCTACAGTTACACACCATGCACACGAAAGGGCTTACCGGATTCACTTTCCCCAACTCTTCAAGCATGGCTGCTGCATCAGGCCTTTGGTTGGGTTCATCATTCAAGCAGCTCAGAATCAGTGGTCTCAGAGGGTAGTTTGCGGGCAAACAAGCCAGGTCATCACGGCGCCTGTCCTTTTCGGGAATTCCACCGATGTTCTGCAGCCCAGGATTCGGTTCCTGCTGCGTCGCGATTTCCAGCATCAGCACACCGTAAGAGAAGATGTCAATCTTCTCAGTATAGCAAGGGTTCGCAGCCAGGGCTTCCGGAGGCATGTAGGGTACGGCTCCAGGTTGTTTCGTCTGGAAGTAAGCTGCAGTCTTCAGCTTTGATTGTCCAAGGTCGCCAAGCTTAGCTCGTCCAGTGTTATCGAGTAGGACATTCTTGGCGGATAGGTCGCGGTGTACCAGAGGAGGATCCTGTGTATGGAGGAAGTAAATCCCTTTCCCTATGTCTAGGCAGAGTTGAAACTGCCTTCGGTAACTTAGTCTTCCTTTCTCTGCACGCAGCAGCTGTCTGAGGTCTTGGTTCATCCTCTCCATCACCAGGATGGACTCTTCGCTATCTTGGTCGTAGAAGGCTCCCTTGAAACCCACTATCAATGGATGGGTGATGCTTTACAAACGCGTGCACTCACTCTGGAAGGCTTTCAAAGCCCCTTCGCCCTGGCCGTCCCGTACCGCATCTAACAAAACGCCGTGAATCCTCTTTACTGCCACGGGACGCCCATTCAGTTCTCCTCCATAAACTGTTCCATTCCCTCCACGGTTGATCTCTTTGTCAACAGTCAAAGAGGAAGGCCTGGGAGCTAGATGTTTGGAAAGCGACATATTTGCCCAAAGTGGAGAAGCGATTGAAAAGGGCCACAATTAAAGCCTTTATGGCCTGCTGTAATGATATTCATATGCGTATATATGTTACTATATATGAGCGATCGCCACTGGGTGGAGGGAGAGGGGGGAAGTACATCTACATACTATGTATGGTCATGGATTAGCTAGACATTGTGGGGTTGAGACGACCATGAGCGAGTATGAGTGATGTCACATACAGTCATCACTTTAGCACTTGCAAGTATTCTGTAAATTGCAAAGTGTCCCAATAACAACCATGCCAAACTGAAGCTATACATATGGATATTGTGCACATGTAGCCCACAGGTGGGCAGAAGCTCATCTTATTCTGACAAACAACTGTTTGACATAATTGTATTAATGTCATGATTTCTGTCAACTGATATAAGGCATGCAATCATACAACGCTGTGTCTTTCATAGTTTGCTACAAAAGGTACACACACTACACAGCTACATCATTATAGTGAGCACGCAGTGTTAACATGCAGTATTAGTATAACTGGTCCTAATTGTCCACAGCCAACGCCAAGGGAGTCCACAGCCAAGGCCTGGGAGCCAGATGTTTGGAAAGCGACATATTTGCATAAAGTGGAGAAGCGATTGAAGGAGACCAACGTCATTTTAGGAATGTGCCGATAATAATAAAAAAAGGAAAGGAAATGAGGCGAGTATATAGCTAGCTAGCTAGAGTGAGAAAGGGAAAATAGAATAGACATATCATATTGCAAGTGCAATGTAGCAAGGATGACTGTGAACATTTACTCATTGGCAAATTAATGTGTGTTGGTGTGGTGAACCCCATGCAAGCCAGATTAGGTTCAGCTTCTCTACTGACCATGAGCGCTCACACATGTAACACAATATGCTGTACCTTGAAATTGTCTTAGAGAAACATTCAACACACCAAATAGCTGTATATGTCTAAGCATTGGAACTCCTCCTCAGTAGAACACATGCATGTAGCTAGCTACAAGTCATTCAATCATAGAATGATATGAGTTGTTTAATTCCAGTCTCTACTTCACATGGTAGCCTGCTAATTGTGTTTCATATACGTAGCTACTAGCTACTTTAGCACTCAGCATGCCACCAGCATACTAGCAATGCTCACCTCCACAACCTGCTTCACTGCAGAAGCAGAAGTCTCTAGGAGCTCTGCCTCTCCTCCATCCTCATTACACAGTACAGAAGCAGTTTGTGTGCACATGCTGTTTCAGTAGTCTGGATGGCTAGCTATAGCTAGGGTATATACCAAATTAAACATGCTGCATGGACTGCAAGTTGGCTGAACTGATTGCACTTATATGGTGGTGCATGCCTTGTAACAGCATTTGTGCTATAGCGCATGTGATGCATGGCGGTCAGCCACGCAAGACTATATACTCATGCTATGGTAATATGCACGGTCAGCATATTAGGGAAAGCAACTAGCGCATCAGCCATTGAAGTTATAATACTGTCAGGCAGAGCCTGATGAGACATTTGCATAATAAAAATTATGGTATTATAGGTAGCTGCATGTAATCGGTCAAGTTGCATATGAAACTGTCATGCACTAATACTCTCTCCTGATTCAATGAAGGTACACATTGTAGAAGTGATCCAGGATAGGCTTTATCTCTTGCTGCAGCTGGTCCCTAGGATGACAGAGGTAAATAAAATAGGTAGATATTACATAGTTAGCTAGCACAAGCTAGCAAGCTGTGTAGGCTTGAGTCTGACTACATTAATTCATTGTGTACTTAACAACTTCACCATGCAATAGCTAGCTATCATACATATCTCGAATACTACTGAGCTGACACAACCTGAAGGAGCCATACATTAGCTAAATTAGCCTGGCACATCCAGCTAGCTAGGTAACTACAAACGAATACGGTATATAATATAGAGGGTGATCATTAAACAGTCCTTATTCTAAACAATGCATTGCATGTAGTTCCTTAAATGGCAAGTACCACGGTGACTGTAAAGGCAACTATACTCTGCCAGGTAAAACCAACTATTGCCATCACTGTATGTGCGCTTGTAAATGGACAACATACTTCAGGTTGCAATAGATATAGCATGACGTGACATCATGCATTAGCCATATCGACTACACTATAGGCAGCAAGACTCACTGAAAATTGGTGGCTTGGTTTATCCATGCAAGAGTCTTCCACTTGTCAGCCAAGGCTGCCCTGAAGTTCTCAACCTGAGACTCCAAGAGACTTTTAAAGTTGTCCATACACTGTCTCTTTACTTCTGGCTTCCTAGCATCGAGTTGCTTTTTCAAGTGGTTAATGATCTGAAAGGGGAAGACAGTGCAAGGAATGCTGAAAAGGTCAACTGTGACAGCATGCAATGCCAGAATACATTGATTGCCAGGCAATTACTAGTTTATCTGTTGCGTATCTATGGATTAATATCTCAGATGGCTATTACACTGTATAGCATTCATTGAATACTATCAATGGTTGAAGTGACTTCTTTATTATATGTATAAGCAAGCACAGTTAATACTCAGCTGCTACAAAAACCTGCAGGATGCTTGATCCAAGATATTTTTAAAAAATGCTTAAAAAATAAGGAATGAGGTGAGATATGTGAGAATGCAAATACACAATAATACGTTCCACACCTCGTGTGACATAGTCATTTCTATACTCCACACCCCATGATAATCCTACGGTAACCACACCTCCTGTATGTTATTCCTATACCACAACTCCTGTCACTCCTACCAGCACTTTACTTGTTAATTATTCCACCACACCTTAAGTCACTCCTAGCACACTTCATGTCAATCCTACCACACCTTGTGTCACTCCTACCACGCCTCATGTCAATCCTACCACACTTCATGTCACTCCTATCACATCTCATGCCGCTCCTACCAAACCTCATATCAATCCTAACACACCTTGCATGTGCCATGCACTCCAAACACACCTCATGTCAGTCCTATGTCGCCTCATGTCAATCCTACCACACCTCATGTCGCTCCTACCAAACCTTATGTCAATCCTAACACATCTTGTGTCTCTCCAAACACACCTCATGTCAATCATAATTTATATATTTCGATGAATCTATACATAGATGTTATAATTATAAATAATGCTATTAGCTAGGCACTACATAACTGGAAGATAGAATTATTATGGGGACATTTTGTAGCAGTATAAGGTATGTATACTTTGATTTGACAGACTGCGGTGAAACTTGCATGAATGACTGAAATGATTTATTAAAGAAGTGCAGTAAGCTAAGCCCCAAACTTTGTGGTACTGCAACTGAAGAAAGTTCTCCTGGGACTGAAACATTGTGCAGTATAGCCTGGCAAATGGTATCAGGTCAAGCGAGAACCCGCATGTTTCCCTCAAATGCATTCTCATGTTCTCCCTGTTTTAACTTGACTACCATCTAATATATAAAGCCGAAAGTGTCTGTCTGTGTGTGTGTCCGTGGTGCGCACACAGGTTTCTTGCTCCATCAGTGTCAAACTCGCTGTGGTTGCTGGGGGCACTGGGGTCAGGTTATAGTAGGGTTGACGTCACCCATCTTGCGGTTTGCAGAGATTTATCCACCCATGTCTGCTTTTTCTTTCTTGGACGACTGCCATTTCAAATTATCGTTCCCATTGACTTCAGGTTTTTACCACACTTGATTCACTGTCGTTCCACGTTCGAATTTAAACATAATCATCACACCAGCTAAAATTTTATTTTTAGGTGTAGCGTGCAGTAATATGGTTGCTGAGGGCATCAGGGGACAGGCATCAGGTGCTGTAGCCTGCCAAAGGCAGGCCTCTCTGCTAGTAATATAATAATGGTGAATAATCGTGCATCCCTTGATATATTTATGACCTGTAAATAAAAGTATATGTGGAACCACATGCACCTACAGCTGTGAAGATGCTGTAGGGTAGGTTAGAAGCTTACTTTTCCTTTGACCTGCTCCAAATGATCATCAGTTCTAACTGCCCAAACAATGCCTTGTATAGCAAGCACCAGTGCAAGTGATGGGGGACATAGAGCACCGAATGCATATGCTCCACCCTGAGAAGAAAATATGATGAACAAAAAGTGGAAGTCTCAACCACAAAATATACACATCACATTACCATACATGCATGCATGCTGTGCACTAGAGTTATGCGTAATCATAAGATTATAATTACTGGTATTTGTACACTACCAGTTACAGTCAGTACTGGTGAAGCTGCCCCACTGTTACTTGTATGACAAGCAGTGAAATGAACTGATCATTTTATATATCTGTGCATGTTACTCACCAAATACGATGCTGAAAAAACTTTACTTGCAGTGCTGTGTTGATACCTCTTTCGCACACGATATTCTTCACCCTCCACCGTGATGAGTTCAGTAGGTGGATTAAGGTTATTCGCCCCCTTGAGGCCCTCTTTCCAAAATATCTGCCAAAAGAAAATTAAACCTAACATTGTACACTTACTGTAGTACTGAGTTTAATTCTAAAATTTAGTAACTTATTTACTTGTAGTCACATGGATATGCACATTAAATGTACTAGCAGAGAAGGGTGCCTTCGGCACCCTCCTCTGCTCTGGCGCCCAAGGCAAGTGCTTCCAATGCCAGTGCTTCTGATGCAAAGCACTTCCAAACCTGGCTACTGAGTGATATATAGCTATACACGCTGCAGCTGCAGTTAGCTATAGAGTTGCACGCAGCTGACTCCTCGTCCACCATGAATCACCTTCTGCAAGGTCAAGCGTCTTGTATTGCCCTCCAAATTAAACAGAACTGATTCATGATGGCCTTGAGCTGACTCTTGGTTGTTCTCTTGAGTTGACTCCTGGTTGGTCCTTTGAGTTGACTCCCCTAGAGCTGGCTCCTGCTTTTCCCCTGGTGCTGACTCCTGTGAGTGAAGGTTGAGTGATGTTCTTAGAGTTCTGACAGTTGTCGTCGATTCCTAAGAGCTCTCATCATCCCTGAATGTCTTGACTCTTTGGTTAGTCCGGTGTTGCCCTTAATGTTCGGCATATGCGCACTGCAGCGGTTGCAAATTGCTTTGTTAGGAAGAAACGTATTACGATGACGTCATGAGTCATCGCGCAAGCATAACTTGTGCCCATCCTTTTGCCATCGAGCAGCTTTCACTCGCGTAAGACGGCGCTTTCCGCTATATAGCTTATGTCACCCACAGCCTTCTACATTGTGCTACAACGACAGCAAAGAAGCCGTCGCACCATCTCCCCAGGAGGAGTTTTGTAACAAAGAAATTAGCTGCGAAATCCGTAATCTACTTCGCTTTCCTCCGTAAAACAAAAATGGCGTCCTGTAGTAACGTATGGCGAGTTGGCGCAAAACCTTCATTTCGCACGTTTTCGCAGGAAAATCCAGCCGAAGACACCCTCCGGATAGCGCTTTAACATTAGAACCGAATTTTCTGCGAACCCTCCGCACGGTTTCGGAGATTAGTGCGGACAAAAAAAATCGGCCTGGCTCCATTATAATAAGATAGAAAGAACAGGCCATTGGAATTATCCCTTCAGAATAATACTGGCTTTCTACTCAGGACTGAGAGTGTAAACACATGTACAAATTCAATGACGGACAAAATGCAATGGAAGTTGATGAGTTTACAATTTTAAGGTGGAGTCTACAATTTCTAATCACACATAACACCATGCAGTCTTGAGATAAGAGTACCAAAGGCATGTATGTAATTTGAGAAGACAGCTCTTGCAGCAGGCATGCACAAAGGCCTGCAGTTTGATAGAAACTAGCCTGCTATACACCAGCAATGGTGTCTCAGTGTGTGTGTGTGGGGGGGGGGGGGAGGGGAGCCTCCGAGAGGCAGAGCCAAATAAGCAATCAGTAACCACTTCTGCCAGTCATTCTACATATCTATGAAGATGGAAGAGTCACATAGATCTGTTTCCCAGTAGCTGTGGCTCAGTCTTCAGTACATGTGGCATAGTACTGCATGAGGGTTGTGCAGGGGAGGATGACTAGCTACTTTGGTGCCCACCACCACCAAAACACAAATTGTTAATTATGCTGCACTTAGTATGTAAATTACATTCTCATTCATACTATTTCCCTCTTTGACTGGGCTCATTGACTCGAGCCATTCATGCAAAATCATGACCTTAATGCATGACCTTGATGTCCATCCTGAAATGAATTATAATCAGAACTTAAGCATGGGAGAGACTAAGTATCCTCTACATTGCACGTACATGCAGCTATAATCAACTGTAGGATAACATCATGCATGTTTCAAGAAGCATCTATGGTAATTGACTTACCGACGTACTATCCACCACCCATCGTCCAAACCGTGGTCTAGCACGATATCCTTGGGTCATTTCAGTGCAACTGGCCATGGTCGTCTCCAAATCCAAACTACATTAAAACAGACCTGATAAACTGCACATATAGCTTATAGAATAATGTTACAATCACATGTTACTATGCCCATGCATCATGCATATTTACACAACCACAACACATTATATGAATGAGCATACCTATCTTGTTCAACCTCTGCCTGTGGCTCGGCAATTCTGATACTCAATTCTGCAATCATTGCATCTGCAAGTTAACAGAAGTGCATTTGACATGCAGACTTGCATACAAAAGCATGCACACTTTACCACATGTACCTTGAAAACATTTGGTCTTGTCAGTGGCAAATGTCCTCATTTGCTGTTCGTATGCCAGCATCAGTGTCTTCATGGCCTCATCCAAGTACTCTGTCAGCCCCTTTTGGTAGTCTTCCCATTTCTCCTTATCTAACCTTTTACGATACACCTCCACCTTCCCTCGCACATCCTCCTTGACTCTGTCATGGAGCTCATCAAACTGCATATTGTAAGCAGTGCATGCAATGCAGTGTCCAGGTCATTTGAGAACTAAGATAATACCTGATGCTAACAGGTTGTCCTTATACATTATATGGATGCTGTGGATTATATACAACAGTGGAAGCATAGGGAAATGGCCTGCATGCACGTCTACACATGTATACAGGAGACTATACGGGTTAGCCTCATTGTCAGCACATTTAAAACCGCTGCAAAAATCAATGTCTAAAGTAAATGTCATGCCAGCCTCCTCATGCACCCATGGCTTGGCTACAATATCTACAGTTTGGCTATGCTATTATATAATTACTGCTTGGACAACACTTGAAATCAACTAATTCCCATTTGTATACTCTGACATTCATAGTCAATGAGGGAAGTTTCCTAAGCATGAGCAGGGGCTTGTTCTGCCTAGGGTTAAGTGAACAAGCATGCTGCAGTGTTTAGGCCAAACTGCCATTGAAATGTATAGTGACTGCAGGTAGGTGTAGTCACACCCGAGTCATGCCTATGTAATTCAGGGATGCACCTGTACGTATATGTGATAATGTTATACATGATAATGCCATATTCTGCTATACATAATGTATAGCAGAAGAAATAACACCCTCAACATACCTTTTTACTAAATTCTTCCATTGCACTCTCTACTCTCTCTCCAGATAGCTGCTGCAGTGTCTGTTCTGCAGCATTAACTTTCAGAAGCAAAGACTCAGTACATATCACATCTCTGTCCAGTTCCTCTCTGCATATATATAAGAACATCTTGTCATCATGTACACAAAGATACGGTAACCATTGTACGGGAGTGAACAATATACAGAATCTATTATAATGCACCATATCTCGGTTTGTGTGTTTGTTTGTTCCCTCATAAAATCAGCACCTTGCAGGGAATCAGCTCAAGACGCTCTGTTCCAGTTGAGGGACTGGGTGGCATGTTCTTAGAGGGGTGCTGCTCACCTAGCTGCCTTGTGGCCGAATAGCGTGATTCCTTCGTCCATTCTCCGTGGACCAACATGCCATTTTTATAATTATTGATCCTTCCACTACAGGTCATTGGCAGACTTGATACGTGCCGTGCCAGTTAAGAGAGTGGGGGGGGGGGGGGGGGGCATGAGCTTAGAGGGGTGCCATTCACCTAGCTGCCCTGCAGCCGAAGAGAGCACTTCCTTTGTTCCTCGGGCCAAGACACCATTTTTAATTGTCACTCTCTAGGACTTCCCATTATGGGAGATCTCATTCATTGTCAGCAAACATTTGAATTAAACTCTACCGTCATTATAGCAGCCAGCCTCCTTTGCTATCTGTGCAGATAGTTAAAAACTGGCACCGACTCGCTGGCTTGCAATAGGCTGGAAACCTACCCAAAGGATGGGCATTCAGCTATAGTTACACATATTCACCGAGTGCATATTCGGCAGCTGCCAAAGCAGTATAAGAATACTTTATTCTAGTGAATTCAAATTTCACAAGAAAATTTGTTCATTAAAATATTAGTGCCCAAGCCATGCATCTGAGACCAACATATATACTTACACTCCTTCTCCACACCACTGCTTGAATTGCTCCATCATTTCAACTAACTCTTGCATGAATTTTGTGCACGACTCCCAATGCCTTCCACACTTGGTCTGGATAGCACTGCCAGATAGACACTCCTACAATAAATGCCAAGCAGAATGTGGCTGTGCACATGCATTTCATCTCTCCATGGCCAGATTTGATCAATGCTATCTTTTGGTTTGGAACAAAGGCCACAGATACTCACCCACTGCATGCAGTGCAGTGTGCCTTACCTAAAGCATTAACACATAAGCTTACATGAAGCAGTGACTCAAATCTTTTGAACTCTGTCCATCTCTCTTGCCAATCCCTCTTCAATGCTCCACAGCCTACATTAACATAATAGAACTACAACAGTGAAGATAAATGTTTACACCACCGACCATCCAAGCAGTCAATTGTTCACACTAGTCTGCATGAAATGCACATAGCATTACATGCCAAGCCTTCTCAGGCCATGCAATCAATCGCTACACCATATACGTACAAACTTTTGCTGGACTTTCATTTCTCATAATTATGCTCCAGGCCTAGACTATGTTCACAATATCATCTTTATGAAGCACTTGTATCCCCTAATGTCCAACAACAGTAGGGGGTGTTCACTTTCTACTTTGGGATAAATTCCCAAACGCAATCTGCTATAAACCTTTATAATATTTTTAAATGAAATGCCCCCAAATCCTTACTGATTTGACTCTTTTGTGCAAGAAGCTTGTGTGTTTATACAATGTTTAGCCGGTCAGTGCAGAGTACGTGACTCCTATCATTCAGCTATATACAATCTACAGAGCATTCCTCAACTACAAGCTACGTCTGTGGGAATATAAACAACCTTCCCAATAACAATGTAGTCATGTTAACTGGTGTCTGCACCCTGTAGTAGTAAGATAATGATTATGTCTTCCTCATAAATGCATGCATGCTTATATATGAGCACAAAGTCCTCTTAGCCATATTCTCTGTCCCATTATTGGGAATATAGGGACAGAACTTGGCCAAAGCTGCAGGTCCATTAGTAATCCATTATAGTAATGGTGTCACACACACACTGCGGCAGTGTACACAAACAGCTGGTCAGTGCAGAGTACGTGACTACCATTTAGCTACAATCTACAGAGCATTCCTCAACTACAAGCTACATACATTTGTGGGGAATATAAACAACCTTCCCAATAACAATATAGTCATGTTTACTGGTGCCTACACCCTGTAGTAGTAAGATAATGATTATGTCTTCCTAATTGCAGTCACGTAGCTAGATCTGGCTGTGTGACACTAATCTCTCACACACTCGGTACATGTAGTGCAGAGAGCACCACTAATCACACAGTGCAGACATGAATGTGCGGCAACACATAACTGTAGTCCAGGGCAACACGACACATTTAAAGAATAACCAAACATTCATGAGCATACACAGATGCACACATTATGTATACACCAACACACAACAAGGACACCACATGAACTTGTACCAATACATGCAATGTTATGTGTGAACATGTATACACACATATTGTACCTACAGGTATACCGTAGGTACAATATGCAACTGGACACATCCGTATTTGTCCAATAGATGTACAGGCCTCTATTTCTTTCCAGAGATTTGACTCAACCTCTATTCGAGCCCAGTTTCTATTTGGGTCTGACTTCTATTAAATCTGATTGGAATCTGATGAACAAATTGGACAGATACCTAGCCATGTTCTGGTCCAGCGACGCCCAACTCCCTTGCAGCAGCTTCTTTCGCAGCTCATCTGTGCTTGCTCCATACCTTCTGGAGGTAGTATGAAGTGCACTTTCTTTTGCTCCTCACTACTACAGCGGGACTCCAATCAGCCACCACACATTGCTCTGCATTCAATTGTTACCCATAAAGCACACCCTCCAATGCCAAAGAGTTGTAGTTTGTGATTTTCAGACACAGCATCAATTCAGACCCGGCCTCTATTCAAACCCAGCCTCTACTATATAAAGAATCCTTGCTGGCATGATGAAGGCATGTATAGTTGCGTATCACATACACACACGTACAGACAATATACAACAGACTAAGCTTGTGGAATAGTGCACACTACAGGCCTACTGCAAGTATATGAAATACCTGAACAAGGTTTGCCTTTCTTCTCATTCTCCTGCACCTTGCAAGCCTCCTTGCCAGATACAAAGAAGGTCCGATCCAAAACTGCATTGGCTTGCAAGCCTTGGACTAGAAACTCTTGCACCTTCTGAAGATGTTGCTTTTTCACTGTTTCGACTGTAGCATCCCGTCTACTTGTATCCTCATCGTCATCACTGTCATCATTGCTACTATCCTCACCTTCATCCACCACCAGGTCCCAAAGGTTGAACAGGATGAACAGGTTCTTGCTGACATTTGGCAACTGGTGATTAACATGCTCCAAAAACCTCTTGACCTGTGACACAAAGAATATACAAGGGAAGCGAACATTGAGAATAGGGATTCTCAACCCCAGATAGCTGCATACATGATTAACTTTGAATTCCATTGAAACAGCAAGCTAAAGTGTATAATGTGATTGTTGTATAGTATACGCGTAACATATACAGTGGAACCTCAGAAATATGATCGCAATCTAGGCCATGAAAGTGGTCTTATTTTCAAGGTGGTATTAATTCTGAGAACCATAAATCATGTATACATGGATTTGGGACTAAACCAAAGTGGCCTTATTTTTAAGGTGGTCGTTTTATAGAGGTGATCGTTTAGCAGAGTTCCACTGTATGCTTCACTCAACTCAAGTACTGTACAAGACAGTACTAACAGTAAATGTGAAAGAGCTACTTGTATCTCTTAGACCTGCATGTGCAATTACCGGCTCTTCCAATGTGCTTGTCCCATTGCAAACATACACAAAGACATCTGCATCACCGCAGGTCTTCTTCACCAGATCATCAACTTCAGCATCAGTGCTGAGGCCCGGGCTAACAAAAGAGTAGTTATGCAATATTTCTCATCGGCTAGCTGCTTCAATAGTATGACAGAAGTGAAGGGGGATGTGTAGCACACTGCTACACAGGTGTATTCATGAATGACTCAACAAACAACTTAAGGACCACAACAAAATGAACTCAGAACAATGCATTATGGCGAAATACGTGTCCAACCACACACAACAACTCGCCAACACATATGCAGGTATCAAATATTATAACTCTTCTCTTTGTGTGCATGTGTGAATGACTTCTTCTGAATCACAGGATCATTATATGATGTGCATGCATGAAGAGTATGTACATACCTGTCTATTAGGACAACATCTTGGTTCAACCACACGCAGCTGTCTTGGGCTGGCAAGAATATCTCAAGGATCTCCCCAGCTTTGAGGCTTCCCTGCTTCATGTGGTTGGCCAATGCTTTCACTGCCTGCAGTAAATAGGATTCAATAATGCTAGCATGCAGAAAACCAGCTTGAGCAGGATAATGCCATGATAATATGCTGTATAGCCTGTAATGTTGACATCTCGGCATGTGACATATAATGTATACCTATAGTACACAGTATGTATGTATGCAATGCGCACCTACCAGCAGGTTCTTCTTCTGCAAGCCTCCAGTCTTCACATACCCATCTGCACTGCATTCCTGGCCTGGTGGTACACCGGTTATGGTGCAAAAGCAGCTAGTGGTAGAGCCTTTCCCAACAGGAAGCACTTTCTTCTTGATGAGGGCATTGACAATGGTGCTCTTGCCATTACTGGTGCTCCCCAGGAAGGCTACCTTCATCTGTTCTTGCTTAATTGCCTCTACCATTGTTTGCAGGCTGTTCTGAATCTTGGAGCATGTATCTAATGCACTTGTAGGACAGTCCTGTACCCGCTCAAGAAAGGCCTGGATGGTGTTCAGGTGCTCCAAGAAGGCTCTCACGCAGGCAGCCAAAATATGCTTTGCTTGCTGAAAATCCAGCTATGTAGAATTATTAAGAATAGAATATATAGAATTAGCAGAGAAAATGTGTGCCTCAGACACTTCAAGTGCATGTCACGTCTAGTGGAGCAGCCACAGTATGTATATTCTCATATACATTATGTAAAATGCATGACATCATACATTGTATAATATATAGTACATAACATCATATCTTGCAATAATGTTAGTACACAGCTAGTACTCTGCATATGTAGCCTCTGGCTATATATAGGCTCCCTGCACTAAATGACCTCCCTGCATGATCATGATGATTAGCATGCATTAATTTAACTGCATTAACCATGTATGAGATGCAGCATACTACCTACCCTATAACCTGCTGTCAACCTTACAATGCAATATAGCTATAGTTACACACCATGCACACGAAAGGGCTTACCGGATTCACTTTCCCCAACTCTTCAAGCACGGCTGCTGCATCAGGCCTTTGGTCAGGTTCATCATTCAAGCAGCTCAGAATCAGTGGTCTCAGAGGGTAGTTTGCGGGCAAACGAGCCAGGTCATCACGGCGCCTGTCCTTCTCGGGAATTCCACCGATGTTCTGCAGCCCAGGATTCGGTTCCTGCTGCGTCGCGATTTCCAGCATCAACACACCGTAAGAGAAGATGTCAATCTTCTCAGTATAGCAAGGCTTCGCAGCCAGGGCTTCCGGCGGCATGTAGGGTAATGCTCCAGGTTGCTGCGACTGGAAGTAAGCTGCAGTCTTCAGCTTTGATTGCCCGAGGTCGCCAAGCTTGGCTCGTCCTGTGTTATCGAGTAGGACATTCTTGGCGGAGAGGTCGCGGTGTACCAGAGGAGGATCCTGTGTATGGAGGAAGTAAATTCCCTTCGCTATGTCTAGACAGAGTTGAAACTGCCTTCGGTAACTTAGTCTTCCTTTCTCCGCACGCAGCAGCTGTCTGAGGTCTTGATTCATCCTCTCCATCACCAGGATGGGCTCTTCGCTATCTTGGTCGTAGAAGGCTCCCTTGAAACCCACGATCAGTGGATGGGTGATGCTTTCCAAGCGTGTGCACTCACTCTGGAAGGCTTTCAGCGCTTCGTCGCCCTGGCCGTCCCGTACCGCATCTAACAGAACGCCGTGAATCCTCTTTACTGCCACGGGACGCCCATTCAGTTCTCCTTCATAAACTGTTCCATTCCCTCCACGGTTGATCTCCTTGTCAACAGTCAAAGAGGAAGGCCTGGGAGCTAGATGTTTGGAAAGCGACATATTTGCCCAAAGTGGAGAAGCGATTGAAAAGGGCCACAATTAAAGCCTTTATGGCCTGCTGTAATGATATTCATATGCGTATATATGAGTGCTCGCCACTGGGTGGAGGGAGGGGGGAAGTACATCTACATACTATGTATGGTCATGGATTAGCTAGACATTGTGGGGTTGAGACGACCATGAGTGAGTATGAGTGGCGTCGCATACAGTCATCACTTTAGCACTTGCAAGTATTCTAGATCTGTAAATTGCAAAGTGTCCCAATAACAACCATGCCAAACTGAAGCTACATATGGATATAAAATGTGCATGTGTGTAGCCCACAGGTGGGCAGAAGCTCATCTTATTCCGATAAACAACTGTTTGACATAATTGTATTAATGTCATGATTTCTGTCAACTGATATAAGGCATGCAGTCATACAACGCTGCATGTGTCTTTCATAGTTTGCTACAAAAGGTACACACACTACACAGCTACATCATTATAGTGAGCATGCAGTGTTAACATGCAGTATTAGTATAACTGGTCCTAACTGTCCACAGTCAAACCCTCGCACTGTTCACCAAGGTATTCAGCATTGAACAACCTGAAAACTTCAACCACACTGTCCAGTTCTTGCCTGTATTGGATGAGAGCATAAGGAGAGTCACGGCAAGAAATGCATACGTGGGAATATCAGATAGAATGTACAGCAAAACACAGTCACAACACACAGTCACAACACACAGTCACAACACACATGCACTTCTTTATAATACTAGTCTCAATGTAGCCGGTTCAACTCTCATGAAGACTCACTGGAGGGCCTCTGCTCTCCTGTGGCAGTTTTGCAGTGTCTCCCCCATTTCATCAAGATCTGCCTTTCTCTTCTCATGGACAAGAATAACCTCTGCCAAACCTGCTAGCATTTCATCACGTTCAGATCTCAGGCTGTTCTCAATTGTCTTATGGCAGTTTTCTTTCACAGCATCCAATTCCTCCTGCAGCTTCCCCATCAGATGAGCAGCAACCTACCAAGACAGCATACAGAACACAAATGCGGGAGAGGACTATGTACACACAAACATGCTAGTTAATAACTGCAAGGAACGAATGCGTAAAAGCAGGGACTTTAGTAGACCTATAGAATACCTTTAGAAGCAAACGTACCTGTTCCTTGACCTGCGTAATCTTCTCTGAGTTAGAATCCTTCCTCTGCCATTGTACACATTTATAGGCAACAGTGAGTGAGGCACAACTGGCAAGGGTCACTGTTCCTGTAGCAACACCGAAGAGCACGTGATTGATGGGAGAGACATCTGGCATCCACTCAGACATGAGCACTTGAGGGTCCACTACAACCTATATAGCGGTATGAACAGTGCATGGAGGAAAGGAGTCAATAGTGGCTGCAGCATTACATAACATCATACAGAAATGCACATCTGTATAACTCACTCCTGCTGCAATTCCTACAGCAGCTGTAACGGCACCAGCAGCTGCACTGGTACTTTCTAGTGTGAACAACAACATACATGGATCACCATACCATCCACACAGTCCCACTAAGTAAGGACTGAATATTATAAACTTACTATTATTACAACACACACACAACTGCATAATGTGTGTATTGTTCCTCACCGAGTAGAGTGACTTGAGGTAGTGTTTAAAGTTGAGCTGAGGTTTAAGTGCCCCTCCCAGTGAAGCAGCAGCAACAGAAGGAAGTGACACACTGCGAGTGGAGAGGCTGCAGGAGAAAGCGCGGCAGAAGTCGACGAAATTGGAGAAAGCGATCATGTATATGTATAGGGGATATCCAAACACATACACCATACATGTCACCATCCTAATGGTATATACTGTACTTACAGCTCTGTTTTGTCCTTATCACAAAGCTGCTTGTAATCGCCTACACAAAGATCAAGCACACACAGAGACAACACTGACAAGGAACACTGCAGTACTTGCTGTACCCACACACACGTACATCTGATACTCCTCAGTGCCTCCTCATGTCGTTGCTGTAGGTGTGCTCGCAGTTCCCTTGTGCCATCCTTCGTCACTTGATCCAAGTGGTCCAGTAGAGTCAATGTGTACTGCTCTACAGCAGATGGGTTGAGCAAGGCATCAAACCCTTTGATTTCATCATCAATCTGTCTTCTGGCATGTTCAAATATGCAGTCGACCTATATAGGTGTATGGTAACATATGAAGTTTGTGCCATTTGGCCAATAGTGTGTCACACCTATAACCCGTACATATTTAGTGCTCATACGTACTTTTTCTTCTGTGTCATTTACAGAAGTTTCCGTCAGTGCTGCCCACTTCATCTCATCTAAAAGGTCCATTTTTCCTTGCACAAGTTGAGTGATTCTCTCCTCTTCTGATGAGGACTCATCACCATTCCTTTGCGTTAATGTGTACAAAAGGGACATAACAGAATCACCCCAGTCATCAAACCACTCCTCCCCAGCCATTGGCAGGTGGACTCTGCAGGTGTATGTGCATCTTGGCATGATGCCCACACCAAAAGACACAGTACATGTTACCAATACACCAATCTGTATAAGAGGTCTATGTGATATGTGTGCTCAATTGGAAATAACATGTACGCATATGCTTACATTTTAGCCGTGCACTCCTCCAGCAATAGCCCCAAGAAGTGCTTCATTTTGCAGGCCACCTTTACGCACTCATAGCTATGACTCTTGAACACTGCTCACCTCCACGGCCTGTTCCTTTGCGGACTCAGAGATCTCCAGGTGTCCCTGTATACCCATACCCAATGGGAGCATCCTATTCCGAAAAAGCGCGTTTATCACCGTGCTCTTCCCGTTGCTAGTTCGACCGAAGAAGACCACCTTCATCTGGTCCCTCGCCAACATGTCCTTAATGCCCTCCACCTTCAACCCCAACTGGGCCACATTCTGCTGCTTGGCGCTCTTTATATCCTCAAGGAGGCCTTCACTCCCAGTCAGCTGCCCCGAAAGACGCCTGAAGGCTTTAGCTATCTTCTCCTTGGCTAGCCCAAACTTCTTTAAGGGTGAGTTCCATCCCCCCTCGGCCCCTGAAAAGCGCCGGTCTCCCGGGGAATAGTATTGGCTACCTCCAGACGAGGGTATGCTGGACTGTTTGCTGAGAGCAGTTCGCCTTTTGGCGGCAGTCGTGGTACGCGAACGATCTCGGAAAGCAGACGTGGCGTCAGCCATTTTAGCCATATGCATGCGTTGAGTCCTGCAATTGCGCAATGCCGACAGCTATATAATAGGTAGGTGCATAAAAATGGCACAAAGCTAAAGCTAGCTATACATATATATCATGGGTCAAGTCGAATTCGAAGCTGTTATGCACAAACACTCTCTCCCTGACTCAATGAAGGTACACAATGCAGAAGCGATCCAGGATAGGCTTCACCTCTTGCTGCAGCTGGACCCTGGAATGACAGAGGTAAAAAAGAATAGCTAGATAGCTGCTATAGCTAGCTAATTCATTGTGTACTTAACAACTTCACCATGCAATAGCTCTAGCTAGCTAGTATAGATGTCTTGAACACTACCTAGTGGACGCAACCTGCAGGAGCTACTAGCTAGCTAAATACAAATGAATAAGGTATAAGATATGGAGGGTGACCGTTAAACAGTTAAGGTTCTAAACAATTAATGCATTACATATAGCTTCTTAAATGGCAGGTACCACCGTAGAGGCAACTACTCTGCCAGGTAAAACCAACCACTGCAATCACTGTGTGGGGTCTTGCAAATGGACTACACACTTCAGGTTGCAATGGGTACATATATAGCATGACGTGACATCACTTGCTATATGAACTAGACAGTTAGCAGCGAGACTCACTGAAAATCAGTGGCTTGTTTTATCCATGCAATTCTCTGCTGCAGATCTTGGAGATTTTCTTTAAGACCCTTCCGCTTGTCAGCCAAGGCTGCCCTGAAGCTCTCAACCTGAGACTCCAAGAGGCTTTTAAAGTTGTCCATGCACTGTCTCTTTACTTCTGGCTTCCTAGCATCAAGTTGCTCTTTCAAGTGGTTAATGATCTGAAAGGGGAAGACAGTGACAAGGAATGCTGAAAAGGTCAACTGTGACAGAATGCAATACCAAAATACTTTGATTGCCAGGCAATTACTAGTATATTTATGAATTAACATCTCAGATGGCTGATACTGTAGAGGCTCATAGTTGCATTGATGATACACTGATACAAAATTCATGAGCAAGACACAACTGGCATGATCAATCAAATGCAGGACATTTTGACCTGGAGGTCTTTGTCAACTACGTACAGGACGACAAAGACCTCTGTGCTGAAACGTCCTGCATTTGGTTTATCATTACCAGTTGTGTCTTGCTCAAGAATTTTCATATCAGTGTATCTCAAATGGCTAGTACATGGTATAGCACTCAATGAATACTCTCAATGGTTGAAATAAACTCTTATATAAGCAAGCACAATTGTGTCACTCCTATATACCACTTGCACCTCATTACATTTTATGAATCTATCTATATCATGCATTTATTAGCTAGGTGTCCAGGAGATAAACTATTATGGTTGTGTAAATGGCAACACCTTGTAGTTACTGTAGCAGAAGGCATGTATAAACTTTGTTTTGAGAGATTGCAATGGAACTTGAAGGATTGAAGTGATTCAGGGAAGAAGTGCAGTAAACTAGCTAAGCCCCAAACTTTACAGTATTGCAATTGAAGAAAGTTCACCTGGTACTGAAACATTGCACAGAATAGCACAGCAAATGGTATCAGATCTACTTCAAGCAGAGAGAATCCGTATGCTCCTCTCAAGTGCATTCTCATAATAACTATTCCTCCAGTTATAACTTGACTACGCAATAATAATTTAGCAAATAATCATGCATTTGACTTTCTTTTGGGGGGGGGGGGGGGGGGGGGCTGAGTGCCTCCCCTTCTACTGAGTGCTAAATTATTGATTAACTGTTTGACTATATTAAAAACTTATAATGAATTTACTTAGTTTGCCATTCCCCACTGGCATAAAATCATGCATCCCTTCTTATATTCATGACCTGTAAATTAAGATAATGTATGTGGAACCACATGCACCTACATCTGTGAAGTTGTTGTAGGATGTAAACTTACTTTTCCTCTGACCTGCTCCAATTGATAATCAGTTTTAACTCTCCAAATAATGCCTTGTATAGCAAGCGTCAGTGCAAGTGATGGGGGAAATAGAGCATTCAGTGCATATATACCACCCTGAGAAGAAATTACAATGAACAGAAAATGGAAGTCTCAATGACAGAAAGTATACAATACATCACATTAACATACTGTATTTAGTAGATACATGTGGTGCACTAAAGGTACGTAAAATCATAATTTAATTACAAGTACTGGTATTTGTACATTATCAGTTACAGTCCCACTGCTACTTGTATAACAAGCAGTGAAATCTTGAACTGTTCTATTTATTCGTATATGTTACTCACCACAGATGATACAGAAACAAGTATTTCGAGTTAAAAAACTCGTGGGGCGCCAGGGCGCCCCTGAACCTCGAACTACTTGCTAGCAATTTTCCCATGTACATTCAGTAAATCAGATAGTTGGGGGTACAGTATTGTTGTTGGCCTGAAAGATACATCAAGACACACTAGACCGTTGGGTTTGCAAAAGTTTCAAGTCTCCAGAGCAGCCAGTCATATCCAGTGAAAGCATCCCTACCAAACTGTCAAATGTTTGCCTACTGCTTTTTGATCTATATGACATTCTAAATGAGCAATTGTTACTTTGTGCCTGGAGGAGTGTGCTGGCTAAAAGGCTACCCTATGATGACTATATGAGCGAATCATGGCTATAATTATGTGTCATGACTCGCTGGTCCTCCATTAGTGGCCTACGGTTCACTAGACTTCTGTTGTATTTAGGGCTGTACCTCGCAGAAAAACAGTTAAGTAAGCTTCCTACCACAATAATATTACTTAAACATCTTCTAGAAACACTTTGCGTTCTTTGGATACACGGCGAAATCTAAAGAGAATGGTTTTGAGCCTAGCAAACAGAAAGCGTCGAGCGCGCGGCCATTTTACAATGTCAGTCAGTGATAATTGGAGCTGTATCTCGCAGCAGAGACGTTCCTTAGGCTTTTTATTAGTATCACTCTATTAACACATGTTTATGACCACATTTCGTTCGATTCAAACACGGCGAAACGTCATTAGAGAGGGTTTAAAGCTTTGTAAAGAACGACGTGAGCGCCGCCATTTGCAAAATGACAGAAATATATATATATATATATACGAACATGAAGCCATACGAAGACCTAAATCTGAAAACAATATAGGGGCGCCTTCGGCGCCCCAAAAACTTTACTTGCAGTGCTGTGTTGATACCTCTTTGGCACAAGATATTCTTTACCCTCCACCGTGATGAGTTCAGCAGGCAGGTCATTGTTTGCAAGACTCCCATTGTCAACCAGGCCTTCGTCCCAAAGTACCTGTCAGAAGAAAACTTTAAACATGATATGGTACAGATTACTGCAGAGGGACTACCTTGGCAATAGAATGAAATTTTGGCAGAAGGTTTTAACAGAAGTAGGTTTTGGCAGAAAGTGAAAGGAGAGGGGAAAAGGGCATGTAAGACAAGTGGCAGTATTGAGGCGAAAGCTGGTGAATTGCTAACAGGAAAGGAAGAGGAGCAGAGAAGATGGAGAGGACACTCCAGTGAATTGCTCCTGAATGAAGGGCTGTGCAAGAGTGACACAGGGGGATGAAATGAGCAATGAGGTAGACAACAGGATCTTGATGGAAGAGACCAGGAGGGCTATTGGGAAGTTAAGAAGTGGCAGAGCTGGAGGAGTGTGTAATATCTGAGGTGAGATGTTGGAGTCAGGGGGAGGGTGACAGTACAGTGGTTAACAGCAATCTTTAATGTAGCATGGAAGACAGGGGTTACATCAAAAGATTGAAGTTATCATTTACCCAATCCACAAGAAAGGCATGCAGTAAGAGAATGCAAGAACTACAGAGGGATTAGTCTGCTGAGTGTGCATGAAGAAATTCTGGGACAATCCTGAATGACAGAATGAGGGGAAAGGAAACGGAAAAGTCCAGGCTGCAGGCAGCAGAGATTGAGGGTGCTGAGGAAGATTGCAGGTGTGTCTAGGTTGGATCATGTCAGGAATGAGATGGTGAGGGAGAGGTTAAGACTAGAACCAGTATTGATGAAGGTGGAAAGGAGGAGAGAATGCTGAAAGGAGAAGGTGTAGAGCAGGAGGGGAAGTGTGGTGGAGAAGGTGCTGACAGGGGAAGGAAATGGAAAGCGACCAAGAGGACGCCTCAGGAAGAGATGGAGAGCTCCCTTCTGAGACATTAGGGTGTAAATTATATGGACTCTGTGGCTGTGCAATGTCTAGTTATATTAAATTTTACAAGTACATGATACTCTTTTCTTTGAACCTCTTATGTCTACTTGTAATGGACGACCCCTCTAGTGGGGATTTTGATGTTCACTGAGCATTGATTGATTGATTGATTGATTGGTACAGTTAAGTCTCGTGCGCCAGCTCCCATTTCCCCTATTTCTCCTATTGCACAATTGCAGAGAAATGTCTTTGTGGCTCACTCTTCAGCACATGTGGTGTGGTACTGAGAGATGTGCAGGGGAGAATGACTAGCTGCTTTGGTGTCCACCATCAGTAAACGATTGTGGTTTCAACAAACTAGCTGAATGCCCACCCTTTGGGTGGGTTCCCAGTCTACGGTTCGTAATTTGAGCGTTGCCCCAATCAAAACTGTCCATTTAATTGGGAGCATTCCGTAGACTCGCTCCGTAAAACTCTGTGTGCACAGAATATACTTATGCTAATCCATTTTGTCTAAAGGAGTCCAGCAACGAAGGCGCTAACCACCTTAGGTCACCATCTGCATGGCTGTGATTTACTCTTCCAGGTTTGGTGAAGGTTGGTAGAAAATTGAATGAGGAGTTTGGCGACAATGAAACACAACGTTTTCTCTATCTCTTTGATATGTTGGTGACTGTAAAAGTGGCAAGAACTTGGATGGAACGACTTTAAATCAAATCTTGGCTTGACCATGTTCCTCTCACTACGCCTCTTCATAATCCTACCACATTTTGTGATCATTCATTCAAAACTGAAGGAGTAATTAGGTAACAAACAATTATGCATTATGTTTATTATAAAAAGATACAGATAACACAAAATTTTAATCATGTGCTTATGTAAATTACATTCTAGATGTCATAATATTTCACTCTCTGATTGGGCTCTTTGACTCATGGCATTCATGCAATACTATGACCTTAATGCATGACCTTGATGTCCATCCTGTATATGTACTAGTTATAACATGGCCGCGAGGGTGCTGGCTGCATGATTTATCACATGAGGGTATCAAGTGCCCAAGTGCAATAAATCAGCTAAGCGCCTGAGCAGCCATGCTATAACTGGCTTGTCGATCACAATCCAACAGCAGCGATTAGCTCTTGAATTGTTTGCTGTCGAATGAATTTGCTGAATGAACCTGACCATGCAAAGTTTCTATATAAGCCAGAGAACACACTCTTCTCAGAGCACAAGTACTGAATAAAGGGTTGGTGCTGCTTGAGTTGGCACTAGGGCAGATGATTTGAAGTCCTAAAAGCAGTGTGTGAAGTGAGAACTTCCCTTTCAGAGAGTGTACTAGGATATGAAGGTCTGGGGAACTTGGAAGTGGCGAGACCTATCTTCCTGTTGAATTCATGCCCATCAAGTGAACTCAGGGAATCTTGAGCTTCTCTATCACTAAAGACATTGCATGCACAATTACATGTCACTGCCATAAAAATTCATGTGCAGTACTTTGGCATGTGCTAGGCATAAATATATATGCTGATGACCATGTTTCCAAGTGGCAAGCACTCATCATTCCAGAGCCAATGCACCACGTTTGCAGGTGTTGCACTGTTTAAATTTAGCGCTCTCAGATAAAGGGTGCGGTTGCATAATGCACTTGCCTCCGGCTTGTGCATTATGTAACCTTGACCTTTATTGACCATCCACAAGCACTAGGATTAAACAGCTTAACACTCTGCCAACTGTGGTCTAAATATTACTTAACATACTGCAGCTTGCCTTGATGTATGGCTTCCTTGTAACAAAATGTATTATGTATAATCAGAACTTAAGCATGGGAGTATCCTCCACACTGCACACGCATACAGCTATAAAGCAACTGTAGCATAACATTATGTATGTTTCATGAAGCATCAGTTTTTCTATGGTAATTGACTTACCGACAATTTATCCAGCAGTCGTCGTCCAAGCCATGGTCTAGCACGATATCCTTGGGTCATTTCAGTGCAACTGGCCATGGCAGTCTCCAAACCCATTAAACTGCATTATAACAGACCTGATAAACTGTATATATAGCTTATAGAATAATGTTACAATCACATGTCACTATGCCCAGCATCATGTACACAACCACAATACCTTATAAGTATGAGCATACCTATCTTGTTCAACCTCTGCCTGTGGCTCAGCAATACTGATACTCAATTCTGCAATCATTGCATCTGCAAGTTAACAGAAGTGCATGTGTCATGCAGACTTGCATACAAAGCATGCACATTTTACCACATGTACCTTGAGAGCATTTGGTCTTGTCAGTGGCAAATGTCCTCATTTCCCGTTCGTATGCCAGTGTCAATGTCTTCATGGCCTCATCCAAGTACTCTGTTAGCCCCTTTTGGTAGTCTTCCCATTTCTCCTTATTTAACCTTTTACGATACACCTCCACTTTTCCTCGCACGTCCTCCTTGATTCCGTCATGCAGCTCATCAAACTGCATAACATAGTTAGCAGTGCATTCAATGTAGTGTCAAGGTCTTTTAAGGGCTAGGATAATACCTGATGCTGTAGGTTATCTGTATATACATAATATGTAGATTCTGCATGCTGGGGATTATATAACAGTGAGAAGCATGTGCGAAAATGGCCTGCATGCATGGCTGCGCATGTATATATACAAGAGACTATGCAGGTTAGCCTCATTGTCAGCACATTTAAGTAAATCTGCTGCAAAAATCTACTTCCAAAGAAAACGTCATGCCAGCCTCTTCATGCACCATTGGTTATAATACCTACAGTTTGGGCTATGCCATTATATATTTACTGCACGCATGGCAACACCTGAAATCCCCAACTAATTCCCATTTGTATACTCTGACATTCATAGTCAATGAGGGTGAGGTAGAGCCATGTAAATGTCAGTTGGGGCAGTTCCTAAGCTCCTCCTAAGCCTCCTTGTTCTGCCTACTTAAGTAGGTTTAAGTGCACATGCATGCTGCAGCATTTATAGGCCAAACTTCCAGCGAAAATGTACACTGACAGAAGGTAAGTGTAGTCACACTTTATATACCTGCAAGGCAAAACCACCTAGTGGAAAAACTGTAGGAACAAGGAGGAGGGCTGGCCCCACTCTTTGCATGGACCAGCCCTCCTACTTGTTCCTACGGTTTTTCTGCCAGGCGGTTTTAACTTGCAGGTACACACTGCACCATCCCTACATTTGCCCTTGTTTTTGAAGGAAACATTTTTACACACCTTTGTTTCTATACTTTTTATGAAATGCAAATTACTCATGGGCCAGTCAACTTTTAAGGCTTCCAAACAACAGTGGCAACAAAGGGTCATTCTCTGAATCATGGCAGGGTGTGTAGCATGATAGCACAATGTGGGTTGTGTTTGGGTGGGCAGCCTAGGGTAGGCTGTGGCAGGTGGCTGGGTCAAAGATATAATTACAATTAGCTACCTATGTTTGGATAGGCTGAGAGTTAGTTGTGATGCAGGCTAAGGCGACAGAACAGTGGGATGTAGCTATGGCCCCTACATACAAGAGAGTTGCACCATATATACCTACACCACTGATGTAGGGTGTGGAGTGGAACTGAAAGTGGCAGCTAGCTAAAGCGCTGGCCGGAAGCAGCCGCACAGAAAATGGCGGTCAAATGGCACGACCACAGATGACTTTCGATAATGGTGCACAGACGAACGCTAGTCGAAGTTTGTCTTGTATTCACCTTGGAACAGTCATCTGACCACGCTGTGAAAGTATTGAATTGAAACTGAAGGAGGATTAGGCAATTAACGGTGGCCAAAATGTGTGGTGACGTCAACATAAAATGGCATCTTTCTCCCAGGAACGCCTCCCTAACTTCTGGAAACCTCCATTTGTGAATGTGCTCGCAGAGTTATCTAACTTACAAAAGGCACTTACCCGTTGAAAGTGCTGTAGAACTGTGGGTAAAAAATTCTCTTACTCCCTATCGTTCGTGCGCTACAGTTGACGGAGAAAAAGAAGAAATGAAACACGGAAAAAGGCATCGGCGCTTTCTTCGCAACGGCGCTTGCGCGTGGAAGTAAGGTTAGCTCTGTATACTGTACAGCCTCCCTTCCTTGTAAGTGGTTTCTTGTGTCGGTTCTTACTACTGTTCAGGAGCTATATAGTGCTACTTTCCGTTTGTATTACAGCATACAAACAACCACCACCATCCCTACATAGACAGCACTACCATGCTGTCTGATAATTCAGGGATATGCCCCTGTACATGTGATATATAATGAAAATGTTATACATAATGTATAGCAGAAGAATTAGTAACGTCAACATACCTTTGCACTAAATTCTTCCATTGCAATCACTACTCTCTCTCCATAGGTTTGTTGCAGTGTCTGTTCTGCAGCCTCCACTCGCGGAAGCAAAGACTCAATATATTTCACATCTTCGTCCAGTTCCTCCCTGCATAGAAGAGCATCTTGCCATCATGCACACAAAGGTACGGTAACCATTGTATGGGAGAGCTGGACTAGGGTGAATATCACGTGCGAGCTTGCAGTATGCAAACAAACAGATGACTCGCCGAATAGATTAGATAGATGCATGATGTTTAGCAGGTAGCTGTTCAATCTTTGGATTGTGAACCCCATGCAGTGTAAGATGACAGAGTACGTGTTATATGCATGGGGGAAGGTGGTCAGACTATAATATTGGTCATTTGCTTTGTTTCTTGCACAACCTCAATGCACAAATCATACTTGGATGCTGTTGCACTGTACAGGAAAAATTGCAAAGTGCAAATGACCAAAGTTTGGACTACTACGTACGTTGTTGAATAAGATTTAAACGTGGTACAGCAGAGAATTACAGAATTACCCAAATTCACCAAGTGCATATATTTGGCTGCTGTCAATGCAGTGTAAGAGTACTATATTCTAGTGCATTCTAATTTCACAAGAAAAGCTGTTCCTTAAAAATTAATATTAGTGCCCAAGCCATCTGAGACCATCTATACTTACACTCCTCCACACCACTGCTTGAATTGCTCCATCATTTCAACCAACTCTTGCATGAATTTTGTGCACGACTCCCAATGTCTTCCACACTTGGTCCGGATAGCACTGCCAGATAGATACTCCTACAATAATACCAAGCAGAATGTGACTGTGCACATGCATTTCATCTCTCCATGGCCAGATTTGATCAATGCTATCTTTTGGTTTGGAACAAAGGCCACAGATACTCACCCACTGCATGCAGTACAGTGTGACTTATTACCTAAAGCATTAACACATAAGCTTACATGAAGCAGTGACTCAAATCTTTTGAACTCTGTCCATCTCTCTTGCCAATCCCTCTTCAATGTTCCGCAGCCTGCATTAACACAATAGAATTGCATCAGTGAAAGATATGTTTATACACATGCAAGCACCAATCATCCATGTACTGAAATGTTCACACTAATCTCTGCATAAGATGCATATAAACATTGCAGGCTGTCAAGTTCTCCAAGGGCAAGCAATCACTGCACTGTTTGCAAACAAATTTTGGTTAGAGTTTACATTTCTCAGATGCTCCTGGCCTGAGTGTGCTCATGATTTTACTTTATGTGAAGCCCTTGTATCTCCTAATGTCCAACAATTCACCTTTTTCCATGTGCACGAGTGTCTGAAATTTTATATATGTACTTGGTATATAGATGATGGATGCATGGGCTGTATTTTCACAGAAAGGCACAGGTCATTGTCTGACAATGTGAAGAATGCATACATAACCCCCTTCCGGTCACATGGGCAATAGTTGGAGGTTTGCGCAGGTTGGAGGTATGCGCGTAACACATATATAGATTGGCAACACATGCTTCAAAGGAGTTCTTGGAAAAGTACTTCAAGTAGCTGTATGCAGCTTTTCTTGCTGGCATGATGAAGGCATGTGTATAGCTTGTTATCCTGTATAGCACATATACGTGCACAGACAATATATAACAGACTAAGTTTGTGGAGTGGTGCACACTACAGGCCTACTGTATAATTATTATGAATATACCTGATTCAGAACAAGGTTTGCCTCTCTTCTCATTCTCCTGCACCTTGCAAGCCTCCTTGCCAGATACAAAGAAGGTCTGATCCAAAACTGCATTGGCTTGCAAGCCTTGGACTAGAAACTCTTGCACCTTCTGAAGATGTTGCTTTTTCACTGTCTCGACTGTAGCATCCCGTCCACTTGTGTCCTCTCCATCATCACTGTCATCATTGCTACTACCCTCATCTTGGTCCACCACCAGGTCCCAGTAGTTGAACAGGATGAACAAGTTCTTGCTGACATTTGGCAACTGCCGATTAACATGCTTCAAAAACCTCTTGACCTGTGGCACAAAGAACATACAAAGAAAGTGGACATTGAGGATATAGGGATTCTCGACCCCAGATACATATATAGCTGAAATTCCATTGAAACAGCAAGCTGAAGTGTATGTGAAGTTTTGCTGAAGTGCTGAAACATTTTGCCTTTTGGTAAAAAGTGCACCACGTGTTTAATACTCAACAAATACCCCTTTATCAAAGCTGAAGTGTATAATTTGATTGTTGTATATGCTTCACTCAACTCAAGTACTGTACAAGATGGTAAAAGAGCTATTTGTATCTCTGAGACCTGCATGCATGCACAGTTACCGGTACTTCCAATGTGCTTTTCCCATGGCACACATACACAAAGACATCGGCATCACCACAGGTCTTCTTCACCAGATCATCAACTTCAGCATCAGCGCTGAGGCCAGGGCTAACAAAAGAGTGGTTATGCAATACGTCTCAACTCAGACTGTTAGCTGCTTCAATGGTATGACAGAAATGAAGGGGGATGTGTAGTGCATTGTTACACAGATGTATTTATGAATGACTCAACAAACGACTGCAACCCAGCGAAGTCAGAACAACTCATAATGATGGGAACACTGATGTCGCTGTGAACACACACAAAATGGTCACATCTCATGCCATAGAGGAAGCACTGACATGGACACTAACTGCTTTTTGTTTCATAGAAATTTACTTTGAGTTCATATAATCATGAAATCAAAAGACACTGACAGGCACACATGCTTATACACTAGTGGATTAACTACACATCATGAATATGGAAATTTGGATAATGCTTTTGAAAAGCCTATAATATGCATATGATTGAATCATTTCTCAAATACATAACATACAGCATAGTGATATATTATTCACGCTGCCATGTATGTTGGCATAACTACATATTTCCAGTGCATGAGGAGCACATACCTGTCAATTAGGACAACATCTTGGTTCAACCACATGCAGCTGTCTTGGGCTGGCAAAAATATTTCAAGGGTCTCTCCAGCTTTGAGGCTTCCTTGTTTCATGTGGTTGGCCAATGCTTTCACTGCCTGCAGAAAACAGGATTCAATAATGCTAGCATGCAGGAAACCAGCTTGAGCAGGATAATGCTATATAGCCTGTGATGTTGACATCACAGCATGTGACATATAACGTACTGTATAATAGAGAAACGCAGGGCAGCTATAGCCCTACTAAGCTGCATGACCAACCTGCATACTCCTGTATTCTCACATGGACATGTATGTACCTATAGTACACAGTATACCTACCAGCAGGTTCTTCTTCTGCAAGCCTCCAGTCTTCACATACCCATCTGCACTGCCTTCCTGGCCTGGTGGTACACCGGTTATGGTGCAAAAGCAGCTAGTGGTAGAGCCATCCCCAACTGGAAGCACTTTCTTCTTGATGAGGGCATTGACAATGGTGCTCTTGCCATTACTGGTGCTCCCCAGGAAGGCTACCTTCATCTGTTCTTGCTTAGTTGCATCTACCATCATTTGCAGGCTGTTCTGAATCTTGGAGCATGTATCTAATGCACTTGTAGGACAGTCCTGTACCCGCTCAAGAAAGGCCTGGATGGTGTTCAGGTGCTCCAAGAATGCTCTTACACAGGCGGCCAAAACATGCTTTGCTTGCTGAAAATCCAGCTATGTAGAATTAAGCATGCAAGCCGGGGAAATGCATACTGAGTGTGTGATTATGTTACAGTGTGTGTCAAGTGACATGTCTTGTGGAACAGCCACAGTATGCATTCTTGTACATTGCATGGACATCTTACATTGCATGTATATGTTATGCGCAAACCTCGAATCTGCGCAAAGCTGCAACCTCGGGCATGTGACTGGAAGTGAACTGCAGCAGTTACGGGTTTGCGCAAGCATAGTCCCACCATATATATACGTAGATTCTCCACGTCTCTACAGCCTGGCTTATCCAGGCAGCCTCGTATGCGCGTACACTGTGTACAGTATCTTGCAATAAATGTGCACACAGTATGCATGCTGAGTATAGACATTGTTTCAGCGTGCCTTTAGAGTATAGCCTCTGGCTATATCCAAGTCAAATGAGATCCTGATCCCAATGATACGTATGCAGTTAACTGCATTCACCATGTTTGGGGTGCATGCAGTATACTATATACCTACCATACGACCTGCTGTCAACCATACAATTCTACACAACATACTATATATAGAAGACTTACCGGATTCACTTTCCCCAACTCTTCAAGCACGGCTGCTGCATCAGGCCTTTGGTCGGGTTCATCATTCAAGCAGCTCAGAATCAGTGGTCTCAGAGGGTAGTTTGCGGGCAAAGAAGCCAGGTCATCACGGCGCCTGTCCTTCTCGGGAATTCCACCGATGTTCTGCAGCCCAGGATTCGGCTCCTGCTGCGTCGCGATTTCCAGCATCAGCACACCGTAAGAGAAGATGTCAATCTTCTCATTATAGCAAGGGTTCGCAGCCAGGGCTTCCGGAGGCATGTAGGGTACGGCTCCAGGTTGCTGCGACTGGAAGTAAGCTGCAGTCTTCAGCTTTGATTGCCCGAGGTCGCCAAGCTTGGCTCGTCCAGTGTTATCGAGTAGGACATTCTTGGCGGAGAGGTCGCGGTGTACCAGCGGAGGATCCTGTGCATGGAGGAAGTAGATTCCCTTCGCTATGTCTAGACAGAGTTGAAACTGCCTTCGGTAACTTAGTCTCCCTTTCTCCGCACGCAGCAGCTGCCTGAGGTCTTGATTCATCCTCTCCATCACCAGGATAGGCTCTTCGCTATCTTGGTCGTAGAAGGCTCCCTCGAAACCCACGATCAGTGGATGGGTGATGCTTTCCAAGCGCGTGCACTCACTCTGGAAGGCTTTCAACACTTCGTCGCCCTGGCCGTCCCGTACCGCATCTAACAAAACGCCGTGAATCATCTTGACTGCCACGGGACGCCCATTCAGTTCTCCTCCATAAACAGTTCCATTCCCTCCACGGTTGATCTCCCTGCCAACAGTCAAAGAGGAAGGCCTGGGATCTAGATGTTTGGAAAGCGACATATTTACATAAAGTGGAGAAGCGATTAAAGGAGACCAACGTCTATTTGGAATGTGCCCGATAAAAATGGCGTCTCCTATTTAATTATATAGGAAGGCCAAGAACAGGAAACTCCTTTACCAGTGGCGTAGGAAGCGGGGGGGCGCGGGGGGCTGGCGCCCCCTGAACGCCAGAAATGGGGGGCTGTGCCCCCCTAAAAATATGCCAAATTGTTTTATAACTTGCCCCATTTAGTCACTATTCTGTTGTACTGGACTGAATTCTGAACTTGTAGAACGCCCGGCAGTATAGTCTCGCTTATCTAGCCAGTCCAGCCCCTAGTGCACGTCCCGCACAACAATCCTACTCCATTTTGTATTGCGCAAGGGGCAGGTGTTGCGCAATAAGTGAAAAAATTTTCGCTCGCTCCGCTCGAGAAACTTTTTCCTAGCACTACAGCCCCCCTTTACTGAAACTACTTCCTACGCCCCTGTTTACATCTACTGTGTCCACTGTACCTCATCACCTTTGCATAGAATGGCTCCACACTATTCTGATGCACTCTATGTACTAGCTAAGTCTCTATACCAGTGTTATCACTAGCTCATGACTATGTACCTGCCATGCTGGCCATCACAGCACAGTGCATGCTTGTTGACTCGTGTGCATATGCCTTGTATCTCCCTCTGAGGAGTATAGTGCAAAGAGCTAGGCTGGTCTGGTGCACACAAAGAGGGGAGGGGAGATGAGTAGAGGAGATGAGTGAAGGAAATGAAGGGAGTATATAGCTAACTAGCTAGAGGGAGAAAGGAAAAGAAGAATGGACATATATCATATTGCAATTGAAATGTAGCAAGGATGACTGTGAACAATTACTCATTGGGAAATAAATATGTTGGTGTGGTGAACCCCATGGATGCAAGCCATGGTGAGTAGCTATAGGTAATTGGGTTCTCTATCTATGATCATGAGTGCTCTCACACGTAGCTAACACAGTCAGCATAATATGCCTGTGCACCTTGAAAATGACTTAGAGAAAAATTCAACACACCAAATAGCTGTATTTGTTTAAGCATTGGAACTCCTCCTCAACAGAACACATGTAGCTAACTACATTCGTTCATAGAATGATATGAGTTGTTCAATTCCAATCTCTACTTTGTATGTTAGCCTGCTAATTGCATTTCATATTCGTAGATACTAGCTACTTTAGCACTCAACACGCCACCAGCACACTAGCAATGCCAACCTCTGCAGTCTGCATGCTTCACTGCGGAAGCAGAGGTCTCCAGGAGCTCCACCACTCCACAGACTGTCCTCATTACACAGTACAGAAGCAGTTTGTGTGCACATGCTGTTGCAGTAGTCTGGATGGCTAGCTATAGCTAGGGTACCAAAATTAATTAAACATGCTGCATGGACTGTGTGTTGGCTGAACTGATTGTACTTATGCTGACGGTGGTGCATGCCTTGTAACAGCATTTGTGCTGTAGTGCATGTGGCGCTTAGCAGTCAGCTATATATATGGGAGACCATACTCATGCTGCAATGCACGGTCAGCATATATAGGGAAAGCAACTAGGGCAACTGCCATTGAAGTTATAATACTGTCAGGCAGAGCCTGAGGCATTTGCAGGATATAATTATGGTATATTAGAGCTAGCTGCATATTATTGCTCAAGTTGCATATGAAACTGTCATGCACTAATACTGTCTCCTGATTCAATGAAGGTACACAGTGTAGAAGTGATCCAGGCTAGGCTTTACCTCTTGCTGAAGCTGGTCCCTAGGATGACGAGATAAAAAAGAATAGCTAGATTAACATACACGTAGGCTAGTGACTACATTAATTCATTGTGTACTTAACGTCATCACACAATAGCTAACAATGATACACATCTTGAATACTACTGAGTTGACACAACATCCAGGAGCCATACACTTTAGCCTGGCACACACAGCTAGCTATAGGTACGTAAATGCAAACGAATAAGGTATAAGATATAGAGGGTGGGCATTAAACAGTTCATTTTCTGAACAACGCATTGCATGCAGGTCTTTAAATGACAACTACTCTGCCAGGTAAAACCAACCATTGCCATTCACAGTGTGGGGGATTGTAAATGGACAACATACTTCAAGTTGCAATGGATGTAGCATGAAGTGACATCACTAGCCATACTAGACAATAAGCAGCCAGACTCACTGAAAATTGGTGGCTTGGTTTATCCATGCAAGAGTCTTCCGCTTGTCAGCCAAGGCTGCCCTGAAGCTCTCAACCTGAGACTCCAAGAGGCTTTTAAAGTTGTCCATACACTGTCTCTTTACTTCTGGCTTCCTAGCATCAAGTTGCTTTTTCAAGTGGTTAATGATCTGAAAGGGGAAGACAGTGACAAGGAATGCTGAAAAGGTCAATTGTGACAGCATGCAACGCCAGAATACTTTGATTGCCAGGCAATTACTAGTTTATCTGTTGCGTATCTATGGATTAACATCTCAGAAGGCCATTACACTGTACAGCATTCATTGAAAACTCTTGATGGTTGAAGTGACTTCTTTATTATAATTATAAGTAAGCACAATTAACACTCAGGTATCTACTATAAAGCATGCAGAATGTTGATCTATATGATATTTTAATCAAATACTTAAAGAGGTGAGATATATATGTGAGAATGAGATCAAGAATACATACCAGTAATCATATGTTCTACACCTTGTGTCATTCCTATATACCACACCCCACGATAATCATATGGTAACCCCCTCCTGTCACTCCTGCCAGCACTAGTACTCTTCATGTTAATTATTCTACCACACCTCAATCCTACCACACCTCATGTCAATCCTACCACACCTCGTGTCAATCCTACCACACCTCATGCCAACCCTACCACACCTCATGTCAATCATATTATACGTACAAACATTCTATGAATCTATACATAGATGATATAATTATATAATTTTATCATGCTATTAGCTAGGCACTACATAACTGGAAGATAGAATTATTATTGTTGTGTAACTGGCAACACCTTGTAGCAGCATAAGGTATGTATACTTTGTTTTGAGAGACTGCAATGGAACTTATATGATTGATATGATTTAGGGAAGAAGTGCAGTAAGCTAAGCCCAACAACATGATAGTATTGCAATTGAAGAAAGTTCATCCGGTACTGAAACATTGCGCAGTATTGCATGGCAAATGGTATCAGGTCTACATCAAGCAGAGCAAACCCGCATGTTCCCTCAAGTGCATTCTCATGTTCCTCCAGTATCAACTTGACTACCATAATATAATAAATTTAAGGTGAATAATCATGCATCCCTTGATATATTTATGACCTGTAAACAAAAGTATAATTATATGGAACCACATGCACCTACAGCTGTGAAGATGCTGTAGGCTATAAGCTCACTTTTCCTTTGACTTGCTCCAATTGATCATCTGTTTTAACCGCCCAAATAATGCCATGTATAGCAAGCGTCAGTGCAATCGATGGGGGAAATAGAGCACCGAATGCATATAGACCACCCTGAGAAGAAATACAATGAACAGAAAATGGAAGTCTCAATCACAAAAATGCCATACAAATCATAATAACATGCATATACTTGTATGCGGTACACTAAAGGTACGCATAATCATAGAATTATAATTACAGGCATATGCTACCAGTTACAGTCCCACTGTTACTTGTACAACAAGCTGTAAAATCTTGAACTGTTTATTACATCTTTGCATGTTACTCACCAGAAATGATGCTGAGAAAACTCTACTTGCAGTGCTGTGTTGATACCTCTTTCGCACACGATAATCTCTACCCTCCACTGTGATGAGTTCAGTAGGTGGCTCCCCATCCATTCTAAGGTCCCCCTTGCGGCTCGCATCCCAAAATACCTGGCAGAAGAAAACTTTCAACATATATAAAATTTTACAGATACTGCAATACTGAGTTTAATTCTGAATTTAATAACAAATTTACTTCATGTGGACATGCATGCACATTACATATAGAGCAGCACATTATATATATTATAGAAAGAACAGGGGAGTGGCCGTGAGAATAATGCGGGCCTTCCATGCAGGACTGAGGGGTCCTACTCATGTGTGAACACATGTATAATTATACTAATACAATGATGCACAAAGTGCAATGGATGTTGAGTTTACAGTTTTGAGGTGGAGTATAAGATTTCTAATTGCACATAACACCAGTCATGAGATAAGATGGGCCTGCATGTAATTTGAGAAGACAGCTGTTGCAGTAGGCCATCGTATCACACAAAGGCCAACAGCTTGATGGAAACTAGCCTGCTACACCAGCATTGGTGTCTCAGCGGGGCTGAGCCAATTAAATAACAATCAGTAATTACTTCTGCTTTATACGAAGACGGAAGAGTCACAGAGTAATGTTCCTTATAGTTGTGGCTCAGTCTTCAGTACAGTACATGGCATGTGGTGTAGTACTGAGGGATGTGCAGGGGAAATGCTAGCTGCTTTGGTGTCCACCACCAGTAAAACTGTTTAACACTTGTGGTTTCAACAAATGTAGATAACACAAATTATTGATTATACATTCTAGATCTTATATTTCCCTCATTGACTTGTGGCATTCATGCGAAATCATGACCTTAATGCATGACTTCGATGTCCATCCTGTAATGTACTATAATCAGAACTTAAGCATGGGAGAGCCTAAGTATCCTCCACATTGCACGTGCATGCAGCTATAAATCAACTGTAGCATAACATCATGCTTATTTCAAGAAGCATCTATGGTAATTGACTTACCGACATACCATCCACCAGCCATCGTCCAAGCCATGGTCTAGCACGATATCCTTGTGTCATTTCAGTGCAACTGGCCATGGCAGTCTCCAAATCCAAACTGCATCAAAACAGACCTGATTAACTGTGGCTTATAGAATATTGTTACAATCACATGTCACTATGCCCAGCATCATGTACACAACCACAATACCTATCTTGTTCAACCTCTGCCTGTGGCTCAGCAATACTGATACTCAATTCTGCAATCATTGCATCTGCAAGTTAACAGAAGTGCATGTGTCATGTAGACTTGTATATCAAGGCATGCACATTTTACCACATGCACCTTGAAAACGTTTGGTCTTGTCAGTGGCAAATGTCCTCATTTCCTGTTCGTATGCCAGCATCAATGTCTTCATGGCCTCATCCAAGTACTCTGTTAGCCCATTTTGGTAGTCTTCCCATTTCTCCTTACCGGACCTTTTACGATACACCTCCACTTTCCTTCGCACGTCCTCCTTGACTCCGTCATGGAGCTCATCAAACTGCATAACAACGTAAGCTGTGCCATGCAGTGTCCAGGTCTTAATTTTGAGAGCTACGATAATACCTGGTGCTAACAGGTTGCATGTCCTTATACATTAAAAGGATGCTGTGGATTATATGTAACAGTGAGAAGAATTGGAAAATGGCCTGCATGCATGGCTATGCATGTATATGGGAGACTATACGGGTCAGCCTCACTGTGAGCTCATTAAAATAAACTGCTGCAAAAGTCAACTTCCAAATAAAACGCCTTGCCAGCCTCCTCATGCGCCCATGGTTTGGCTATGTATGCATAATACCTACAGTTTCAAATTGGCTATGCTATTATATATTAATTTTTATTATTTTACTGTATGGGCAACACCTGCATAATATCACCAACTAATTCCCATTTATGTACGTACTCTGACATTCATAGTCAATGAGGGTGAGGTAGAACCATGTAAGTGTCAATCAAGGCAGTTACTAAGCATTAGCAGGGGCTTGTTCTGTTCTGTTAAGTAAACATGCACGCCGCAGCATTTAGGCCAAACTGCCTGTGAAAATGTATAGTGACTGCAGGTGAGTGTAGTCACACCCGGGTCACACCTTATGTAATTCAGGGATGCCCCTGTATAGCAACATGTACATGTGATAATGTTATACATAATGTATAGCAGAAGAAATTGGTACCCTCAACATACCGCTTTACTAAATTCTTCCATTGCACTCTGTACTCTTTCTCCAGACAGTTGCTGAAGTGTTTGCTCTGCAGCATCAACTTGCAGAAGCATAGACTCAATACATTTCACATCTCTGTCCAGTTCCTCCCTGCATAGAAGAGCATCTTGTCATCATGCACACAAAGGTAAGAAACCATTGCACGGGAGAGAAAATTATACGAAATTACACAAATCACCAAGTGCACATTTGGCGGCTGCCAAAGCAGTATAAGAACCCTTTATTCTAGTGAATTTAAATTTCACAAGAAAATTTGTTCAATAAAATATTAGTGCCCAAGCCACCTGACACCAATGCACATACACTCCTTCTCCACACCACTGCTTGAATTGCTTCATCATTCCAACCAACTCTTCCACAAATTTTGTGCACGACTCCCAGTGTCTTCCACACTTGGTCTGGATAGCACTGCCAGATAGATACTCCTACAACAATACCAAGCAGAATGCGTACACATGCATTTCATCTCTCCATGGCCAGATTTGATCCATACTGTCTTTTGGTTTGGAACAAAGGCCGCAGATACTCACCCACTGCATGCAGTACAGTGTGACTTACCTAAAGCATTAACACATAGGCTTACATGAAGCAGTGACTCAAATCTTTTGAACTCTGTCCATCTCTCTTGCCAATCCCTCTTCAATGCTCCGCAGCCTACATTAACATGATAGGACTACAACAGTGATAGATACATGTTTACACCTCTGATCATCCAAGCAGTCAATTGTTCACACTAGTCTGTATGAAATGCACATAGCATTACATGCCAAGCCTTCTCAGGCCATGCAATCAATCACTGCACCATATACGTACAAATTTTTGTTGGACTTACATTTCTCATAATTATGCTCCAGGCCTAGACTATGTTCACAATATCATTTTTATGAAGCCCTTGTATCCCCTAATGTCCAACAACAGTAGTGGATGTTCACCTTCTACTTTGGGATAAATTCCCAAATGCAATCTGCTATAAACCTTTGTAATATTTTTTAATGAAATGCCCCAAAATCCTTCCTGATTTGGCTCTTTTGTGCAAGAAGCTTGTGTGTTTATACAATGTTTAGCTGGCCAGTGCAGAGTACGTGACTCCTATCATTCAGCTATATACAATCTACAGAGCATTCCTCAACTACAAGCTACATCTGTAGGAATATAAACAACCTTCCCAATAACAATGTTGTCATGTTAACTGGTGTCTGCACCCTGTAGTAGTAAGATAAATGCATGCATGCTTTTATATGAACACAAAGTCCTCTTAGCCATATTCTCTGTCCCATTATTGGGAATATAGGGACAGAACTCGGCCAATTAAAGCTGCAGGTCCATTAGTAATCCATTATAGTAATGGTGTCACACACACACTGCAGCAGTGTACACAAACAGCTGGTCAGTGGAGAGTACGTGACTACCATTTAGCTACAATCTACAGAGCATTCCTCAACTACAAGCTACGTATTACATCTGTATGAATATAAACAACCTTCCCAATGACAATGTAGTCATGTTAACTGGTGCCTACACCCTGTAGTAGTAAGGTAATGATTATGTCTTCCTAATTGCAGTCACGTAGCTAGATCTGGCTGTGTGACACTAATCTCTCACACACTCGGTACATGTAGTGCAGAGAGCACCACTAAACACACAGTGCAGACATGAATGTGTGGCAACACATAACTGTAGTTCAGGGCAACACGACACATTTAAAGAATAACCAAACATTCTTAAGCATACACACATGCACACATTATTTATACACCAACACACAAGGACACCACATGACTTGTACCATACATGCACTGTTATGTGTGAACATGTATACACACATGTGCATATTGTACCTACAGGTATACAGTAGGTACAATATGCAACTGGACACATCCATATCTGCATGTCCAAATAGAGATACAGGCCTCTATTTCTTTCCAGAGGTTTTGACCCGGCCTCTATTCAAGCCCAGTTTCTATTTGGGCCTGGCTTCTATTAAATCTGATTGGAATCTGATGAACAAATAGGACTGATATCTAGCCATGTTCTGGCCCAGCAAGGCCCATCTCCCTCGCAGCAGCTTCTTTCGCAGCTCATCTGTGCTTGCTCCATACCTTCAGCTGGAGGTAGTATGAAGTGCATGTTCTCTAGAGGTCACCACTACTACAGCAGGACTCCAGTCAGTCACCACACATCGTGCTACATTCGATTGGTACCTAAAGCACACCCCTCAGATGTTGAAAAGTTCTAGTGTGTGACTTCCAGACCCAGCATCAATTCAGACCCAGCCTCTATTAGAACCCAACCTCTACTATATAAAGAGTCACTGATCTGACCCCCAACTTCTATTTGAGTCCTGGGCTCTGTTTGAGCCCAGCTTCTATACGGATAAGTATATGTTCAATTTACTATGGTGAAGCCCTTGTATCCCCTAATGTCCAACAATAGTTCACCCTTAATTTTTGTGAACGTCCACTATACAACTCATGAAATTCATGATAATAATGTCCCATGAAATTTTAGCATGTATTCGAAATGTAAACGAAGGATGAATGGGCTGTATATTCCCAGAAAGGCTCAGGTCATTTTCTGACAAAGTAAAGAATGTAAAATGGCAACCGCATGCTTCAAAGGAGTTCTCAGATAAGTACTTTAAGTAGCTGCGTGCAGCTTTCCTTGCTGGCATGATGAAGGCATGTATAGTTGCATATATATCACATACACGCGCACGGACTATAACAGATTAAGTTTGTGGAACAATGCACACTACAGGCCTACTGTGTATGAATATACCTGATTCAGAACAAGGTTTGCCTTTCTTCTCATTCTCCTGCACCTTGCAAGCCTCCTTGCCAGATACAAAGAAGGTCCGATCCAAAACTGCATTGGCTTGCAAGCCTTGGACTAGAAACTCATGCACCTTCTGAAGATGTTGCTTTTTTACTGTCTCAACTGTAGCATCCCGTCCGCTTGTGTCCTCATCGTCATCACTGTCATCATTGCTACTATCCTCACCTTCATCCACCACCAGGTCCCAGAGGTTGAACAGGATGAACAGGTTCTTGCTGACATTTGGCAACTGCTGATTAACATGCTCCAAAAACCTCTTGACCTGTGGCACAAAGAATATACAAGGAAAGCGAACATTGAGAATAGGGATTCTCAACCCCAGATAGCTGCATACATGATTAACTTTGAATTCCATTGAAACAGCAAGCTAAAGTGTATAATGTGATTGTTGTATAGTGTACGCGTAACATATACAGTGGAACCTCAGAAATATGATCACAATCCAGGCCATGAAAGTGGTCTTATTTTCAAGGTGGTATTAATTCTGAGAGCCATAAATCATGTATACATGGATTTGGGACTAAACCAAAGTGGCCTTATTTTTAAGGTGGTCGTTTTATAGAGGTGATCGTTTAGCAGGGTTCCACTGTATGCTTCACTCAACTCAAGTACTGTACAAGACAGTACTAACAGTAAATGTGAAAGAGCTACTTGTATCTCTTAGACCTGCATGTGCAATTACCGGTTCTTCCAATGTGCTTGTCCCATTGCAAACATACACAAAGACATCTGAATCACCGCAGGTCTTCTTCACCAGATCATCAACTTCAGCATCAGTGCTGAGGCCCGGGCTAACAAAAGAGTAGTTATGCAATATTTCTCATCGGCTAGCTGCTTCAATTATATAACAGAAGGGAAGGGGGATGTGTAGCACACTGCTACACAAGTGTATTCATGAATGACTCAACAAACAACTTAAGGACCACAACCCAATGAACTCAGAACAACGCATTATGGCGAAATACGTGTCCAACCACACACAACAACTCGCCAACACATATGCAGGTATCAAATATTATAACTCTTCTCTTTGTGTGCATGTGTGAATGATTTCTTCTGAATCACAGGCCATCATTATATGATGTGCATGCATGCATGAAGAGTATGTACATACCTGTCTATTAGGACAACATCTTGGTTCAACCACATGCAGCTGTCTTGGGCTGGCAAGAATATCTCAAGGATCTCCCCAGCTTTGAGGCTTCCCTGCTTCATGTGGTTGGCCAATGCTTTCACTGCCTGCAGTAAACAGGATTCAATAATGTTAGCATGCAGAAAACCAGCTTGAGCAGGATAATGCCATGATAATATGCTGTATAGCCTGTAATGTTGACATCTCGGCAAGTGACATATAATGTACCTATAGTACACAGTATGTATGTATGCAATGCGCACCTACCAGCAGGTTCTTCTTCTGCAAGCCTCCAGTCTTCACATACCCATCTGCACTGCCATCCTGGCCTGGTGGTACGCCGGTTATGGTGCAAAAGCAGCTAGTGGTAGAGCCTTTCCCAACAGGAAGCACTTTCTTCTTGATGAGGGCATTGACAATGGTGCTCTTGCCATTACTGGTGCTCCCCAGGAAAGCTACCTTCATCTGTTCTTGCTTAGTTGCCTCTACCATTGTTTGCAGGCTGTTCTGAATCTTGGAGCATGTATCTAATGCACTTGTAGGACAGTCCTGTACCCGCTCAAGAAAGGCCTGGATGGTGTTCAGGTGCTCCAAGAAGGCTCTCACGCAGGCAGCCAAAATATGCTTTACTTGCTGAAAATCCAGCTATGTAGAATTATTAAGAATAGAATATATAGAATTTAGCAGAGAAAATGTGTGCCTCAGACACTTCAAGTGCATGTCACGTCTAGTGGAGCAGCCACAGTATGTATATTCTCATATACATTATGTAAAATGCATGACATCATACATTGTATAATATATAGTACATAACATCATATCTTGCAATAATGTTAGTACACAGCTAGTACTCTGCATATGTAGCCTCTGGGTATATATAGGCTCCCTGCACTAAATGACCTCCCATGCATGATCATGATGATTAGCATGCATTAATTTAACTGCATTAACCATGTGTGGGATGCAGCATACTACCTACCCTATAACCTGCTGTCAACCTTACAATGCAATATAGCTATAGTTACACACCATGCACACGAAAGGGCTTACCGGATTCACTTTCACCAACTCTTCAAGCACAGCTGCTGCATCAGGCCTTTGGTCAGGTTCATCATTCAAGCAGCTCAGAATCAGTGGTCTCAGAGGGTAGTTTGCGGGCAAACAAGCCAGGTCATCACGGCGCCTGTCCTTCTCGGGAATTCCACCGATGTTCTGCAGCCCAGGATTCGGTTCCTGCTGCGTCGCGATTTCCAGCATCAACACACCGTAAGAGAAGATGTCAATCTTCTCAGTATAGCAAGGCTTCGCAGCCAGGGCTTCCGGAGGCATGTAGGGTACGGCTCCAGGTTGCTTCGTCTGGAAGTAAGCTGCAGTCTTCAGCTTTGATTGCCCGAGGTCGCCAAGCTTGGCTCGTCCTGTGTTATCGAGTAGGACATTCTTGGCGGAGAGGTCGCGGTGTACCAGAGGAGGATCCTGTGTATGGAGGAAGTAAATTCCTTTCGCTATGTCTAGACAGAGTTGAAACTGCCTTCGGTAACTTAGTCTTCCTTTCTCCGCACGCAGCAGCTGTCTGAGGTCTTGATTCATCCTCTCCATCACCAGGATGGGCTCTTCGCTATCTTGGTCGTAGAAGGCTCCCTTGAAACCCACGATCAGTGGATGGGTGATGCTTTCCAAGCGTGTGCACTCACTCTGGAAGGCTTTCAGCGCTTCGTCGCCCTGGCCGTCCCGTACCGCATCTAACAGAACGTCGTGAATCCTCTTTACTGCCACGGGACGCCCATTCAGTTCTCCTTCATAAACTGTTCCATTCCCTCCACGGTTGATCTCCTTGTCAACAGTCAAAGAGGAAGGCCTGGGAGCTAGATGTTTGGAAAGCGACATATTTGCCCCAAATGGAGAAGCGATTGAAAAGGGCCACAATTAAAGCCTTTATGGCCTGCTGTAATGATATTCATATGCGTATATATGAGTGCTCGCCACTGGGTGGAGGGAGGGGGGGAAGTACATCTACATACTATGTATGGTCATGGATTAGCTAGACATTGTGGGGTTGAGACGACCATGAGTGAGTATGAGTGGCGTCGCATACAGTCATCACTTTAGCACTTGCAAGTATTCTAGATCTGTAAATTGCAAAGTGTCCCAATAACAACCATGCCAAACTGAAGCTACATATGGATATATAATGTGCATGTGTGTAGCCCACAGGTGGGCAGAAGCTCATCTTATTCCGACAAACAACTGTTTGACATAATTGTATTAATGTCATGATTTCTGTCAACTGATATAAGGCATGCAATCATACAACACTGCATGTGTCTTTCATAGTTAGCTACAAAGGTACACACACTACACAGCTACATCATTATAGTGAACATGCAGTGTTAACATGCAGTATTAGTATAACTGGTCCTAACTGTCCACAGTCAAACCCTCGCACTGTTCACCAAGGTATTCAGCATTGAACAACCTGAAAACTTCAACCACACTGTCCAGTTCTTGCCTGTATTGGATGAGAGCATAAGGGGAGAGTCACGGCAAGAAATGCATACGTGGGAATATCAGATAGAATGTACAGCAAAACACAGTCACAACACACCACTTCTTTATAATACTAGTCTCAATGTAGCCGGTTCAACTCTCATGAAGACTCACTGGAGGGCCTCTGCTCTCCTGTGGCAGTTTTGCAGTGTCTCCCCCATTTCATCAAGATCTGCCTTTCTCTTCTCATGGACAAGAATAACCTCTGCCAAACCTGCTAGCATTTCATCACGTTCAGATCTCAGGCTGTTCTCAATTGTCTTACGGGCAGTTTTCTTTCACAGCATCCAATTCCTCCTGCAGCTTCCCCATCAGATGAGCAGCAACCTACCAAGACAGCATACAGAACACAAATGCGGGAGAGGACTATGTGCACGCAAACCTGCTAGTTAATAACTGCAAGGAACGAATGCGTAAAAGCAGGGACTTTAGTAGACCTATAGAATACCTTTAGAAGCAAACGTACCTGTTCCTTGACCTGCGTAATCTTCTCTGAGTTAGAATCCTTCCTCTGCCATTGTACACATTTATAGGCAACTGTGAATGAGGCACAACTGGCAAGGGTCACTGTTCCTGTAGCAACACCGAAGAGCACGTGATTGATGGGAGAGACATCTGGCATCCACTCAGACATGACCACTTGAGGGTCCACTACAACCTATATAGCGGTGTGAGCAGTGCATGGAGGAAAGGAGTCAATAGTGGCTGCAGCATTACATAACATCATACAGAAATGCACATCTGTATAACTCACTCCTGCTGCAATTCCTACAGCAGCTGTAACGGCACCAACAGCTGCACTGGTACTTTTCTAGTGTGAACAACAACATACATGGATCACCATACCATCCACACAGTCCCACTAAGTAAGGACTGAATATTATAAACTTACTATTATTACAACACACACACAACTGCATAATGTGTGTATTGTTCCTCACCGAGTAGAGTGACTTGAGGTAGTGTTTAAAGTTGAGCTGAGGTTTAAGTGCCCCTCCCAGTGAAGCAGCAGCAACAGAAGGAAGTGACACACTGCGAGTGGAGAGGCTGCAGGAGAAAGCGCGGCAGAAGTCGACGAAATTGGAGAAAGCGATCATGTATATGTATAGGGGATATCCAAACACATACACCATACATGTCACCATCCTAATGGTATATACTGTACTTACAGCTCTGTTTTGTCCTTATCACAAAGCTGCTTGTAATCGCCTACACAAAGATCAAGCACACACAGAGACAACACTGACAAGGAACACTGCAGTACTTGCTGTACCCACACACACGTACATCTGATACTCCTCAGTGCCTCCTCATGTCGTTGCTGTAGGTGTGCTCGCAGTTCCCTTGTGCCATCCTTCGTCACTTGATCCAAGTGGTCCAGTAGAGTCAATGTGTACTGCTCTACAGCAGATGGGTTGAGCAAGGCATCAAACCCTTTGATTTCATCATCAATCTGTCTTCTGGCATGTTCAAATATGCAGTCGACCTATATAGGTGTATGGTAACATATGAAGTTTGTGCTATTTGGCCAATAGTGTGTCACACCTATAACCCGTACATATTTAGTGCTCATACGTACTTTTTCTTCTGTGTCATTTACAGAAGTTTCCGTCAGTGCTGCCCACTTCATCTCATCTAAAAGGTCCATTTTTCCTTGCACAAGTTGAGTGATTCTCTCCTCTTCTGATGAGGACTCATCACCATTCCTTTGCGTTAATGTGTACAAAAGGGACATAACAGAATCACCCCAGTCATCAAACCACTCCTCCCCAGCCATTGGCAGGTGGACTCTGCAGGTGTATGTGCATCTTGGCATGATGCCCACACCAAAAGACACAGTACATGTTACCAATACACCAATCTGTATAAGAGGTCTATGTGATATGTGTGCTCAATTGGAAATAACATGTACGCATATGCTTACATTTTAGCCGTGCACTCCTCCAGCAATAGCCCCAAGAAGTGCTTCATTTTGCAGGCCACCTTTACGCACTCATAGCTATGACTCTTGAACACTGCTCACCTCCACGGCCTGTTCCTTTGCGGACTCAGAGATCTCCAGGTGTCCCTGTATACCCATACCCAATGGGAGCATCCTATTCCGAAAAAGCGCGTTTATCACCGTGCTCTTCCCGTTGCTAGTTCGACCGAAGAAGACCACCTTCATCTGGTCCCTCGCCAACATGTCCTTAATGCCCTCCACCTTCAACCCCAACTGGGCCACATTCTGCTGCTTGGCGCTCTTTATATCCTCAAGGAGGCCTTCACTCCCAGTCAGCTGCTCCGAAAGACGCCTGAAGGCTTTAGCTATCTTCTCCTTGGCTAGCCCAAACTTCTTTAAGGGTGAGTTCCATCCCCCCTCGGCCCCTGAAAAGCGCCGGTCTCCCGGGGAATAGTATTGGCTACCTCCAGACGAGGGTATGCTGGACTGTTTGCTGAGAGCAGTTCGCCTTTTGGCGGCAGTCGTGGTACGCGAACGATCTCGGAAAGCAGACGTGGCGTCAGCCATTTTAGCCATATGCATGCGTTGAGTCCTGCAATTGCGCAATGCCGACAGCTATATAATAGGTAGGTGCATAAAAATGGCACAAAGCTAAAGCTAGCTATACATATCATGGATCAAGTCGATAAAAATGGCACAAAGCTAAAGCTAGCTATACATATATATCATGGGTCAAGTCGAATTCGAAGCTGTTATGCACAAACACTCTCTCCCTGACTCAATGAAGGTACACAATGCAGAAGCGATCCAGGATAGGCTTCACCTCTTGCTGCAGCTGGACCCTGGAATGACAGAGGTAAAAAAGAATAGCTAGATAGCTGCTATAGCTAGCTAATTCATTGTGTACTTAACAACTTCACCATGCAATAGCTCTAGCTAGCTAGTATAGATGTCTTGAACACTACCTAGTGGACGCAACCTGCAGGAGCTACTAGCTAGCTAAATACAAATGAATAAGGTATAAGATATGGAGGGTGACCGTTAAACAGTTAAGGTTCTAAACAATTAATGCATTACATATAGCTTCTTAAATGGCAGGTACCACCGTAGAGGCAACTACTCTGCCAGGTAAAACCAACCACTGCAATCACTGTGTGGGGTCTTGCAAATGGACTACACACTTCAGGTTGCAATGGGTACATATATAGCATGACGTGACATCACTTGCTATATGAACTAGACAGTTAGCAGCGAGACTCACTGAAAATCAGTGGCTTGTTTTATCCATGCAATTCTCTGCTGCAGATCTTGGAGATTTTCTTTAAGACCCTTCCGCTTGTCAGCCAAGGCTGCCCTGAAGCTCTCAACCTGAGACTCCAAGAGGCTTTTAAAGTTGTCCATGCACCGTCTCTTTACTTCTGGCTTCCTAGCATCGAGTTGCTCTTTCAAGTGGTTGATGATCTGAAAGGGGAAGGCAGTGACATGGAATGCTGAAACGGTCAACTGTGACAGCATGCAATACCAAAATACTTTGATTGCCAGGCAATTACTAGTATATTTATGAATTAACATCTCAGATGGCTGATACTGTAGAGGCTCATAGTTGCGTTGATGATACACTGATACAAAATTCATGAGCAAGACACAACTGGCATGATCAATCAAATGCAGGACATTTCGACCTGGAGATCTTTGTCAACTGCGTACAGGACGACAAAGACCTCTGTGCTGAAACGTCCTGCATTTGGTTTATCATTACCAGTTGTGTCTTGCTCAAGAATTTTCATATCAGTGTATCTCAAATGGCTATTACACGGTATAGCACTCAATGAATACTCTCAATGATTGAAATGAACTCTTATATAAGCAAGCACAATTGACACTCAGGTAGCTACTATAATAATAAAATAATATAAAAAATAATAAAAGCATGCAGGATGTTTGACCCAAGATGTTTTTATCAAATGCCTAAAGAATAAAGTAGGAGGTGAGATATGTGAGAATGCATGAGAATGCATATTACATTCCACACCTCTTGTCATTCCCATATGTATACCACACCTCATGTCACTTGCACCACACCTTTTGTCACCCCTACCACACCTCAGCTAGTACTACCACACCTCATGCCAACCCTACCACACCTCATGTTATTCCTATACCATATCTCATTTCACTCCTACCACACATCGTGTCACTCCTACCACACCAAATGTCATTCCCATGCACCACACCTCATGCCACTCCCATACCACATCTTGTGTCACTCCCACCACACCTCATGTCACTCCTACCACATCTTGTGTCACTCCTACCAGGATGCACATCTTGTGTCACTCCTACCACACCTTGTGTCACTCCTACCACACCTTGTGTCAGTCCTACCACACCTCATGACATTCTATGAATCTATATCATGCTAATACTAGCTAGGTGCATGTGTCCAGGAGATAAACTATTATGGTTATGTAAATGGCAACACCTTGTAGCAGCATAAGACATGTAAACTTTGTTTTGAGAGACTGCAATAGAACTTGAAGGATTGAAATGATTCAGAGAAAAGTGCAGTAAACTAAGCCCCAAACCTTATAGTATTGCAATTGAAGAATGTTCTCTTGGGACTGAAACATTGTGCAGTATATTACATGGCAAATGGTATTAGGTCTATATCAAGCAGAGAGAACCCAAATGTTCCCCTCAAGTGCATTCTCATGTTCCTCCAGTTATAACTTGACTACATAATATAACTTTAAGTTAGGTAAATACAATAATGTATGTGGAATTAACTACATGCACCTACATCTGTGAAGATGCTGTAGGTTATAAGCTTACTTTTCCTTTGACTTGCACCAATTTATCATCAGTTTTAACTGCCCAAATAATGCCTTGTGTAGCAAGCGCCAGTGCAAGCGATGGGGGAAATAGAGCATACAGTGCATATGCTCCACTCTGAGAAGAAAATATAATGAACAGAAAATGGAAGTCTCTATCACAAAAAGTATATAATACATCACATTAACATAGTTTTACTGTATGTAGTAGATGCATGCAGTGCACCAAAGGTACATATAATCATAAAATTATAATTACTGCACGGTATTTGTACACTACCAGTTACAGTCAGTACTGGTGAAGCTGCCCCACTGCTACTTGTACAACAAGCAGTGAAATCTTGAACTGTTCATTTTATTCGTGCATGTTACTCACCACAGATGATACTGAAAAAACTTTACTTGCAGTGCTGTGTTGATACCTCTTTGGCACACAATATTCTTTACCCTCCACTGTGATGAGTTCAGTAGGAGGCCCGTCCATTGCAAGATTCCCCTTGAGGCCTTCATCAAAAAATACCTGTCAGAAGAAACTTTAAACATGATATGGTACAGATTGCTGCAGAGGGACTACCTTGGCAACAGAATGGGATTTTGGCAGGAGGTTTTAACAGAAGGAGGTTTTGGCAGAAAGTGAAAGGAGAGGGGAAAAGGGCATGTAAGACAAGTGGCAGTATTGAGGTGAAAGCTGGTGAATTGCTAACAGGAAAGGAAGAGGAGCAGAGAAGATGGAGAGGACACTCCAGTGAATTGCTCCTGAATGAAGGGCTGTGCAAGAGTGACGCAGGGGGATGAAATGAGCAATGAGGTAGACAACAGGATCTCGATGGAAGAGACCAGGAGGGCTATTGGGAAGTTAAGAAGTGGCAAAGCTGGAGGAGTGTGTAATATCTGAGGTGAGATGTTGGAGGCAGGAGGAGGTTGACAGTACAGTGGTTAACAGCAATCTTTAATGTAGCGTGGAAGACAGGGGTTACACCAAAAGATTGGAGGAGAGTGATCATTTACCCAATCCACAAGAAAGGCAGTAAAAGAGTATGCAAGAACTACAGAGGGATCAGGCTGCTGAGTGTGCCCGGAGAGAGTTTGGGACAATCCTGAATGACAGAATGAGGGGAAAGGAGACGGAAAAGTCCAAGCTGCAGGCAGCAGAGATAGAGGGTGCTGAGGATGATTGCAGGTGTGTCTAGGTTGGATCATGTCAGGAATGAGATGGTGAGGGAGAGGCTAAGACTAGACCCAGTATTGATGAAGGTGGAAAGGAGGAGAGAATGCTGGAAGGAGAAGGTGGAGAGCAGGAGGGGAAGTGTGGTGGAGAAGGTGCTGACAGGGGAAGGAATTGGAAAGAGACCGAGAGGACGCCTCAGGAAGAGATGGAGAGCTCCCTTCTGAGACATTAGGGTGTAAACTATATGGACTCTGTGGCTGTGCAATGTCTAGTTATATCAAATTTTACAAGTACATGATACTCTTTTCCTTGAACCTCTTATGTCTACTTGTAATGGACGACCCCTCTACTGGGGATTTTGATGTCCACTGAGCATTGATTGATTGTTTGATTGGTATAGATTAGTCTTGTGTGCCAGCTCCCATTTCCCCTATTTCTCCTATTGCACAATTGCAGAGAAATGTCTTTGTGGCTCACTCTTCAGCACTTGTGGTGTAGTACTGAGAGATGTGCAGGGGAGAATGACTAGCTGCTTTGGTGTCCACCACCAGTAAACAATTGTGGTTTCAACAAACTAGCTGAATGCCCACCCTTTGGGTGGGTTCCCAGTCTACGGTTCGTAATTTGAGTGTTGACCTAATCAAAACTTTCCATTTAATTGGGAGCATTCCATAGACTCGCTCTGTAAAACTCCGTGCGCACAGAATATACTTATGTTAATCCATTTTGTCTAAAGGAGTCCAGCAACGAAGGCACTAACCACTTAGGTCACCACCCGGATTGCTGTGATATACTCTTCCAGGTTTGGCGAAGGTTGGTAGAAAATTGAATGAGGAGTTTGTCGACAATGAAACACAATGTTTTCTCTATCTCTTTGATATGTCAGCAACTGTAAAAGGGGCAAGAAATCGGATGGAATGACTTTAAATCAAATTTTGGCTTGACCATGTTCCTCTCGCTACGCCTCTGTAATTCGACCACATTTTGTGATCATTCATTCAAAACTGAAGGAGTAATTAGGTAACAAACAATTGCGCACTACGTTTATTATAAAGAGATACAGATAACACAAATTTTTGGGGCGCTTCGGCGCCCCTATATTGTTTTCACTTTTAGGTATTCGTATGGCTTCATGCTCGTATTATATGTAGCTACGTATACAGTGCAAGTTACATGGGAGATTTTGAGACTTTTAAATGAGACGGAATTTTTAATTAGGTCTTCGTTCTTCTACAAGCAGCCCGCAAAATCCTAATATAAATGCACATAGGAGAACACTTAATGTATGGTGCATTTATATTGATGCATAGTGGTATCTTGTATATTAATGCAAATAGGCTCGTTGAGATGTGAAACTTGGTGGACACGTCTAAGTGGTCCACCTTCATATGCTATTAGTGGGATTTCTCAATTAGTCTCAAAATGGCCGACATATGTGAGGTGTATGATTTATTCAACCAGCCAGGCCCGCTCAGTCATGACACTTGGTGGGCCTAGCCAGATAATCCAACTGTTCATGTCATTAGCAGGATTTCTTAATTAGTCGCAAAATGGCCAAGAAATGTGAGGTCCATTGCATATCCTAGCAACCCAGCCCCGCTAAGTCGTGATACTAAGTGGACATAGTTAGATGGCCCATTTGCTCATGTCATTAGCAGGATTGCTTAATTAGTCACAAAATGGAGGTGATGTTTTGAACAATCACATGTTGACACCAATTTGCAAGCATTTGCTACTATGCTGCAGCAGAGCAGCACCCACATGTACACCTGCTCACAACTATCTCCAGCTAACAAACATCCAGCTACTATACCACTACATAGATAGATACAACCGCCACCACCACAGTGGAAGTTACAAAATTACGGCCACCACATGCATTCCCAGATGAAAACAACTGCCACCACCACCATGCACACAGTGCAAGTTACATTGCAGTGAATGCATGCATTCAGTATACGTGCCATTGCTCTACAAAACAGACCACCACCACCACGTACCATCACACAGTACAAGTTATAATGCATGCATTCTGTATATGCACCATTGCTCTAGAAAAAAAACACCACTACCACCACCACCACCACACAGTGCAAGTTACAATATTGCAGCTACCACCACCTGTGCCAGTAGAGTATCTGTGCTAGTTGGTCATAGAAAAAGACCACCAGTGCAAGTTACAGTAACCACCACCACATGTGCCAGTAGAGTATCTGCATCAGTTGGTCACAGAAAAAGGCCACCAGTGCAAGTTACAGTGGGCCCATGCCAGCACACGCACTATTCGCACCACCACATGTGCCAGAAAGTTCAATGGCTGAAGAAAAAGACCACCAGCGCAAGTTACAGCTGGTCAGAACCTGCACCGCCGCCATTGGAGTGCACGCTGCAGCAAGCAAATGTAACTTGCCTAAGGGCATGCCATTGAATTTCTTCCCATGCACCCTCAATTCAATGGCATGCCCTTAGGCAAGCTTACATCCCGAAAAGGAGGTGTGATTTATTTGCCGAACAAAGGGAAGCGTGGGCGAATGTTAATTGGTTTCTTGCCAAATAAGGAAAGCATTAGGGAAGCGCGGGCGAATCCAATGCATTTTCATTCTTTAGAAGAGCCAGCTAGCGAGGAGCCAAGCGAGTCAGGCAAAAACGTCCGTACGCTACACCTCCGGAAACCTCTTCCTACGGAGGTGACTTCTTGTCCCGCTCCTGCAACGCGATCGGAGGCGCCAACAAGACTTGGGTGGTGAATCGTGCGTCGGCGGAAGGTGATCCCGACGGCATTGGAGGCGGAGGGAGCCAAGCTGGCTCAGAGGAATCTGACGGCGGGACAGGACGGTGAATCGGTGATCAGCTGCGGCGGAACTGACCGTGATCTGAGCCTCTATGTTCGTTCGGTAGCTAGCTAGCTACTTGAGATGTCTTTCCGCCGTGACCGGGTCCTCTCGTGCGGAAGAATCGGCCACAATCGACGCACAAATTTTGACAGCTGCAGTACGGTAGAACGGCAGTAATCAGTTTGCGCAGTTCTTCCAATAGGATGAAGCTTTTTGCGCCCTTTTCCGTGACTGAAACTACAGTGGCACCATATAGACATTCAAAACCCAACCATATTAATGGTTGAATAGTGTAGAGTTACTGTATGCTTCATCGAACTGTTCTTGTGTTTCATCTGAATGCAAACATTTGCATGTGAAGTGTTGTTGCTATTGATTGGATCATAGTGAACCCGATTAGATATTTCGTGAACCCGATTAGATATTCTTCTATAGAGTAATACTAATGAAAAGCCTAAGGAATCACTCTTCTGCGAGATACAGCTCCAATTATCACTGACGAACATTGTAAAATGGCCGCGCGCTCGACGCTCTCCGTTTGCTAGGCTCAAAATCATCTTTCTTTATGTTTCACCGTGTATCCAAAGAATGCAAAGTGTTTCTAGAACATATTTAAGTAATAGTATTGTAGTAGGAAGCTTACCTAACTGTTATCCTGCGAGCTACAGCCCCAAATACAACAGAAGTCTAATGACCCGTTGGCCAATGAATGGCAGACCAGCAAATCATGGCATATATAGCTAGCCATGATTTACTCATAGGCACACTCCTCTTGGCACAAAGTAGCAATTACATTCTCATTCAGAATGTCAAAAAGATGAAAAAGCAGTTAGCAAACATTTGACAGTTTGGTAGGGGTGCTTTTACTGGATGACTGGTGGCTCTGGAGACTTGAAACTCTTGCAAATCCAACAGTCTAGTGTATCTTGATGTATCTTTCAGGGCAACAACAATGCTGTACCCCCAACTATCTAATTTACTGAACATCCATGGGGAAATTGCTAGCAAGTAGTTCGGGTTTAGGGGTGCCCTGGCACCCCACAAGTTTTTTTTAACTCGAAATACTTGTTAATCATGTGATTATGTAAATTACATTCTAGATGTCATAATATTTCACTCTTCGATTGGGCTCTCTGACTCATGGCATGCAATGCATTCATGCAATATTATGACCTCAATGCATGACCTTGATGTCCATCCTGTATATGTGCTAGTTATAACATGGCCGCGAGGGTGCTGGCTGCATGATTTATCACATGAGGGTATCAAGTGCCCAAGTGCAATAAATCAGCTAAGCACCTGAGTAGCCATGTTATAACTGGCTTGTCACAATCCAACAGCAGCGATTAGCTCTTGAATCGTTTGCTGCCGAATGAATTTGCCGAATGAACCTGGCCATACAGAGTTTCTATAGAAACCAGAGAACACACTCTTCTCAGAGCACAAGGGGAAAGGCAAGAAGCGTCACAAGAAAAAGGCTGTCAGCAGCCTCTCCTACTGAATAAAGGGTTGGTGCCGCTTGAGTTGGCACTAGGGCAGATGATTTGAAGTCCTAAAGCAGCGTATGAAGTGAGAACTTCCCTTTCAGAGAGTGTACTAGGATATGAAGGTCTGGGAACTTGGAAGTGGCGAGATCTATCTTCCTGTTGAATTCATGCCCATCAAGTGAACTCAGGGAATCTTAAGCTTCTCTATCACTAAAGACATTGCATGCACAATTACATGTCACTGCCATAAAATTCATGTACAGTGCTGTGGCGTGTGCTAGGCATAAATATATGTTGATGACCATGTTTCCAAGTGGCAAGCATTCATCATTCCAGAGCCAATGTGCATGGGAAAGTTCACAAGGTGATTAATGCTGATCATGTGACCTCTAGCCAATGGGATCCTTTATAATGGGTCACATGACTGATGGTTAAATCACTTAATGCACACTTTTAACTACACATTCCAGGCCTAGATGTACACAGCTTGCTGGCCAAAAACAATCCATTTGACTCAGTTCTGGCTGAAAGACGCTCTTTTGAATAGCGAGCCAGTCAGCGCCGGCTTTTCCACATCTGTATCAATGAGCAAAAGCTGAATACTTTTTTTTGTTGCAAGAATCCATCATTATTGTGAATCAGGCACACATGCGCACTGCCTGTGATAGAGTACATATACATAAACACATGCAAAATGAAGTAAACAAAGCAATAATAAGCATGGGCAGTAGTATAGCAGGGCAGTATAGTATGGGCAGTAGTAAAAGCTGAATACTGGCGTTTTTCGCATCTGTGCCAAACAGAAGAAGTCCACTGCATTGGGATGGGCATATGGAGCGAATACCATCGCCTTTGTTGCATCCAGAATGGTAAAATGCTGGCCGAGCACTTGTTGCTGCTATCATACTGGAGACACCGATTGCAGACGTGGCAAAGTGGGTAGAACTCTTGCCTTAAAGGTTAGGAAAGTCTTGGAAAGTTCACAAATTTAAAGAAATCTGGTGGCTATTCGCAGTGTTGCGCTCCATGGGAGTATGAATTGAGGAAGCACTACGTCTCTCTTCCACTGAACTGGGCAAATAATTATGTAACTAACAACACATTCAAACATGGTCACTCTGAATCTCATTGGACAGATTCATATGATCAGCATTAAAACATTTAGACCACGTTGGCAGGTGTTGTACTTTTTAAATTTAGCGCTCTCGGATGACCAGTAAAGGGTGCGGTTGTGTAATGCACTTGCCTTCAGCTTGTGCATTATGTAACCTTGACCTTTATTGGTCATCCACAAGCGCTAAGATTAAACAGCTTAACGCTCTGCCAACTGTGGTCTAAATATTACTTAACACACTGCAACTTGCCTTGATGTATGGCTTCCTCATGTAACAAAATGTATTATGTATAATCAGAACTTAAGCATGGGAGTATCCTCCACACTGCACATGCATACAGCTATAAATCAACTGTAGCATAACATTATGTATGTTTCATGAAGCATCAGTTTTTCTATGATAATTGACTTACCGACATTTCATCCAGCAGCTGTCGTCCAAGCCATGGTCTAGCACGATATCCTTGTGTCATTTCAGTGCAACTGGCCATGGCAGTCTCCAAATCCATTAATCTGCATTATAACAGACCTGATAAACTGTATATAAAGCTTATAGAATAATGTTACAATCACATGTCACTATGCCCAGCATCATGTACACAACCACAATACCTTATAAGTAAGAGCATACCTATCTTGTTCAACCTCTGCCGGTGGCTCAGCAATACTGATACTCAATTCTGCAATCATTGCATCTGCAAGTTAACAGAAGTGCATGTGTCATGCAGACTTGCATACAAAGCATGCACATTTTACCACATGTACCTTGAGAGCATTTGGTCTTGTCAGTGGCAAATGTCCTCATTTCTTGTTCGTATGCCAGCGTCAATGTCTTCATGGCCTCATCCAAGTACTCTGTCAGCCCTTTTTGGTAGGCTTCCCATTTCTCCTTATCTAGCCTTTTACGATACACCTCCACTTTCCCTCGCATGTCCTTCTTGATCTCGTCATGGAGCTCATCAAACTGCATAACAATGTAAGCAGTGCATGCAGTGCAGTGTTCAGGTCTTTTAAGGGCTAGGATAATACCTGATGCTATAGGTTATCTGTATATACAAAATATGTAGATTCTGCATGCTGTGGATTATATAACAATGAGAAGCACGTACAGAAATGGCCTGGATGCACGGCTGCGCATGTATATATACAGGAGACTATGCAGGTTAGCCTCATTGTCAGCACATTTAAATAAATCTGCTGCAAAAGTCTACTTCCAAAGAAAACGTCATGTAGCCTCTTCATGCACCAATGGTTATAATACCTACAGTTTGGGCTATGCCATTATATATTTACTGCACGCATGGGCTACATCTGAGATCACCAACTATTTCTCATTTGTGTACTCTGACATTCATAGTCAATGAGGGTGAGGTAGAACCATGCAAATGTCAATCAAGGCAGTTCCTAGGTATGAGCTGGGGCTTGTTCTGCTTACTTATTAATAAGTAGGCATAGGCAATAAGTGCACATGCATGCTGCAGCATTTATAGGCCAAACTGCCAGCGAAAATGTACACTGACAGCAGGTAAGTGTAGTCACACCTTATATACCTGCAAGGTAAAACCACCTGGTGGAAAAAACATAGGAACAAGGAGGAGGGCTGGTCCTTGCAAAGAGGGGGGGCAGCCGGTCCATGCAACAAGGAGGGTCGGTCCATGCAAAATCCAGGTCATTAACATGCGCTGACTTTGAATATGTTTTCACCATCCCTACATCTGCCAACATTTTGCCATGTGCAATCTTGCTACCATCCATTGTTTCTCCACCTGCGTATTATAGTGCAATTGTACATGTGAGTGTGCAATAACAAGGGTTGCCACAGGAGACTATCCTATTGCATGCATATGCCCATTCCAGCTACATGTTCCCATATACATATATACCACTATGCTGCATGCATACATCCATGTACAGCGGATTTATGCAAACTTGCAACAGTTCCCATACCTGGGTAGTCGTTACCTAGGATACCAACAGGGTGACATAAAATAGGTGTGTACAGTACTAGTCCGTATCCTAGGTAAGGACTGCCCATGGTGTGGGAACTGTTGCAAGGCTGCACAAATCCGCTGTACATGACTGAAGCGCTAATGTGGAAAGCCTGAATAGCCAGAAATTGCAGACTGGTGTGCACCGTGGCGCATGTACAGCTGTACTCTGTACACTGTATAAGCCATTTGCATCCTGGATATAGGGAGTTTGTGCTGGTGTACACTGTAAAACAGTGTTGGATTTAGACCACCATTGGTGTTTTTCAGGGACTAAAGGTGTTACAGTGGTTGTTTGAAAACACTGCTTGTCCCTGAAAACCACCATTGGTGGCCATGGCCCGAAACCACCACTGTTTTTACAGTGTAGAGCCAAACAGAGAGGGCCCAAAAGTGGGTGTACCAGTTTACAGACAGCAATGTATGCATAGTGAAGTACAATGGTATAAGCAATAACATGTACTAGTAGCTGAGCTGGGTGGTTATCCAGGGTCTCAAGGCAGAGCAAGTTGCATAGCTACATAAGTGATGAATCTAAAGAATATGGGTCCTGCAGCTAGCTGTTACATCAAATCATGAAATGGATTGCATGGAAGAGCAGGAGGGCCTAGATTCTAGAGCACAGTAAAGTAGATTGAGTAGCAAGCATTTTGCAAGGATAAACGTAATAACTACTGCGCAGAGCACATGCAACAAAGCAGAAAGATGGGGAAATTGTAAGGCTGTACCTGTGGGTGTAAAGGGGAAGCTGAATAGCTGGAATGGGCATGCAGTAGTAGGAGGCACAGCAAAATTGGCTGATGTAGGGATGGTGAAAACGTATTCAAAGTCAGCGCATGTTAATGACCTGGGTTTTGCATGGACCGGCCCTCCTTGTTGCATGGACCGGCTGGCCCCACTCTTTGCATGGACCAGCCCTCCTACAATTTTTCTGCCAGGTGATTTTACCTTGCAGGTACACACTGCACTATCCCTACATTTGCCCTTGTTTTTGGAGGAAACATTTTTACACACCTTTGTTTCTATACTTTCTATGATATGCAAATTACTCATAGGCCAGTCAACTTTTAAGGCTTCTAAACAACAGTGGCAACAAAGGGACATTCTCTGAATCATGACAGGGTGTGTAGCACAATAGCACAATGTGGGTTGTGTCTGGGTGGGCAGCCTAGGGTAGGCTGCGGCAAGTGGGTGAAAGATAAAATAACAATTACCTATGTTTGGATAGGCTGAGAGTTAGCTGTGATGCAGGCTAAGGTGGCAAAACAGGGGGATGTAGCTATGGCCCCTACATACAAGAGAGTTGCACCATATATACCTACACCCCTGATGTAGGGTGTGGAGTGGAACTGAAAGTGGCAGCTAGCTATAGCGCTGGCTGGAAGCAACCACACAGAAAATGGCAGTCAAATGGCATGACTGCAGATGACCTTCGATAACGGTGCGCAGATGAACACTAGTCAAAGTTTGTCTTGTATTCACCTTGGAACAGTCATCTGACCGCGCTGTGAAAGTATTGAATCAAAACTGAAGGAAGATTAGGCGAATAACGGTGGCCAAAATGTTTGGTTATGTCAACATAAAATGGCATCTTTCTCCCAGGAACGCCTCCCTAACTTCTGGAAACCTCCATTTGTGAATGTGCTTGCAGAGTTACCCGTTGAAAGTGCAGTAGAACTGTGGGTAAAATATTCTCTTACTCCCTATTGTTTGTACGCTACAGTTGACAGAGAAGAAGAATATGAAACACGGAAAAAGGCATCGGTGCTTTCTTTGCAACGGCGCACACACGCGTGGAAGTAAGGTTAGCTCTGTATACTGTACAGCCTCCCTTCCTTGTAAGCGGTTGCTTGTGTCGGTTCTTACTACTGTTCAGGAGGTAGTGCTACTTTCCGTTTGTATTATAGCATACAACAACCACCACCATGCCTACATGATAATTCAGGGATATGCCCCAGCCTGTACATGTGATATATAATGAAAATGTTATACATAATGTATAGCAGAAGAATTAGTAACGTCAACATACCTTTGCACTAAATTCTTCCATTGCAATCACTACTCTCTCTCCATAGGTTTGTTGCAGTGTCTGTTCTGCAGCATCCACTCGCGGAAGCAAAGATTCAATACATTTCACATCTTCGTCCAGTTCCTCCCTGCATAGAAGAGCATCTTGCCATCATGCACACAAAGGTACAGTAACCATTGTATGGGAGAGCTGGACTAGGGTGAATATCACACACAAGCTTGCAGTATCCAAACAAACAGATGACTCGCTGAATAGATTAGCTAAATGCACAATTTTTAGCAGGTAGCTGTTCAATCTTTGGATTGTGAACCCCATGCAGTGTAAGATGACAAAGTACGTGTGATATGTATGGGGGACAGTGGCCAGACTATAATATTGGTCATTTGCTTCGTTTCTTGCACAAATCATGCTTGAATGCTGTTGCACTGTACAGGAAAAATTGCAAAGTGCAAATGACCAAAGTTTGGACTACTATGTACGTTGTTGAATAAGATTTAAACGTGGTACAGCAGATAATTATACAAAATTACACAAATTCACCAAGTGCATATTTGGCTGCTGCCAAAGCAGTGTAAGAGTGCTTTATTCTAGTGCATTCTAATTTCACAAGAAAAGCTGTTCCTTAAAAATTAATATTAGTGCCCAAGCCATCTGAGACCATGTATACTTACACTCCTCCACACCACTGCTTGAATTGCTCCATCATTTCAACCAACTCTTGCATGAATTTTGTGCACGACTCCCAGTGCCTTCCACACTTGCTCTGGATAGCACTGCCAGATAGATACTCCTACAATAATGCCAAGCAGAATGTGACTGTGCACATGCATTTCAGCTCTCCATGGCCAGATTCGATCAATGCTATCTTTTGGTTTGGAACGAAGGCCACAGATTCTCACCCACTGCATGCAGTGCAGTGTGACCTACCTAAAGCATTAACACATAAGCTTACATGAAGCAGTGACTCAAATCTTTTGAACTCTGTCCATCTCTCTTGCCAATCCCTCTTCAATCTTCCGCAGCCTGCATTAACACAATAGAATTGCATCAGTGAAAGATATGTTTATACACATGCAAGCACCAATCATCCATGTACTGAAATGTTCACACTAATCTCTGCATAAGATGCACATAAACATTGCCGGCTGTCAAGTTCTCCAAGGCCAAGCAATCAATCACTGCACTGTTTGCAAACAAATTTTTGTTAGAGTTTACATTTCTCAGATGCTCCTGGCCTGAGTGTGCTCATGATTTTACTTTATGTGAAGCCCTTGTATCTCCTAATGTCCAACAATTCACCTTTTTCCATGTGCACGAGGGTCTGCTATACAACTCATGGATTCTTGATAATAAAAATGCCCCATGAAATTTTATATATGTACTTGGTATATAGATGATGGATGCATGGGCTGTATTTTCACAGAAAGGCACAGGTCATTGTCTGACAATGTGAAGAATGCATATGTAACCCCCTTCTAGTCACGTGGGCAATAGTTGGAGGTATGCGCAGGTTGGAGGTATGTGTGTAACACCTATATAGATTGGCAACACATGCTTCAAAGGAGTTCTTGCAAAAGTACTTCAAGTAGCTGTATGCAGCTTTTCTTGCTGGCATGATGAAGGCACGTGTATAGCTTGTTATCCTGTATAGCACATATACATGCACAGACAATATATAACAGACTACGTTTGTGGAGTGGTGCACACTACAGGCCTACTGTATAATTATTATGAACTAGCAGGGTGCCCACCTTCTGCGGGCTTCTGCTATGGCATGTCGCACAACAGTGAGTCGGCCCCAGCCAGTTTTGACGTATGTGAGCTGGTAGCAACGGAAGGTAGCTACTATAACGACGGCCGAGTTTAAAGTTGATCGTTGAACGACAGCGAATCAAACCATCCGACAACTGGAAGTCAAGGGAGCAATAATTAATAAAATGGCTGTCAGCTGCGAACAAAAAACCGAAAATAGAAGGATATCTCTTCAAGAACAGCAAGGCGGGCAATTTCAACCCATGGAGGACACTCGTTGAGCCCCACTTTATAATCCCTGAGAATTTGGTGGCGTTCTGTGCAGTAGTTTTTGCCCGAATCGCGAACAAACAGACAAACAAACAAACGAACTGAATACAGTGCAAGTTACAATATACACTACTAATCTAAAGTAAATAAATAAATACAGTGCAAGTTACAATATACACTACTAATCTAAATATACAGTGCAAGTTACAATATACACTACTAATCTAAAGTAAATAATATAAATAAATAAATAAATAACTCCCAGGGGGGATTGGCGGCACTCATGAACATGTGCTAGGTATGGCTTTGAAGTATGGGACATTTTTAGACTTTTGAATGAGACGGAATTTTTAATTAAGTCTTCATTCTTCTACAAGCAGCCTGCATAATGCTAATATAAATGCACATTGAAGAACACTTAATGTGTGGCGCATTTATATTGATGCATAGTGGTATCTTGTATATTAATGCAACTGGGCTCGTTGAGATGTGAAACTTGGTGGACACGTCCAAGTGGTCCACCTTCCTTAGTTATTGGCAGGATTTCCTAATTAGTCTCAAAATGGCCAACATTTGCGAGGTGTATGCGTTATTTAACCAGCCAGGCCCGCTCAGTCATGACACTTGGTGGACCTAGCCAGATAATCCAATTGTTCATGTCATTAGCAGGATTTCTTAATTAGTCGCAAAATGGTCGAGAAAAGTGAGGTTCATTGCATATCCCACCAACCCGGCCCCGCTAAGTCGAGATACTAATGACCGCCACCACCACCACCACCACACGGTGCAAGTTACAATGCATGCATTCAGTATATGCGCCATTGCTCTCGAAAAAACACCACCACCACCACCACACAGTGCAAGTTACAATATCGCAGCCACTACCACCACATGTGCCAGTAGAGTATCTGTTCTAGTTGGTCATTGAAAAAGACCACCAATGCAAGTTACAGTGGCCCCGGGCCAGCACATGCACGCACCATTCGCACCACCACATGTGCCAGAAAGTAAATGCGCTCAATAGCTGAAGAAAAAGACAACCAGCGCAAGTTACAGTGGTCAGAACCTGCACCGCTGCCATTGGAGTGCATGCTGTTGCAAGCAAATGTAACTTGCCTAAGGGCATGCCATTGAATTTCTTTCCATGCACCCTCAATTCAATGGCATGCCCTTAGGCAAGCTTACATTTGCTTGCTGCAGCGTGCACTCCAATGGCAGCAGTGCAGGTTCTGATCGCTGTAACTTGCGCTGGTGGTCTTTTTCTTCAGCCATTGAGTGCATTTACTTTCGGCACATGTGGTGGTTAATACAGTGCAAGTTACAATATACACCACTAATCTAAAGTAAATAATATAATATAATATAAATAAACAATTCCCAGGGGGGTTGGCGGCCTTCATGAGCATGTGCTAGGTATGGCTTTGAAGTATGGGAGATTTTAAGACATTTAAATGAGATGGAATTCTTAATTAAGTCTTCATTCTTCTACAAGCAGCCTGCAAAATGCTAATATAAATGCACATAGGAGAACACTTAATGTATGGTGCATTTATATTGATGCATAGTGGTATCTTGTATATTAATGCAACTGGGCTCGTTGAGACGTGAAACTTGGTGGACATGTCCAAGTAGTCCACCTTCCTATCTTATTAGCAGGATTTCTTAATTAGTCTCAAAATAGCCGACATATGTGAGGTGTATGATTTATTCAAAGCCAGGCCCGCTCAGTCATGACACTTGGTGGACCTAGCCAGATAATCCAACTGTTCATGTCATTAGCAGGATTTCTTAATTAGTTGCAAAATGGCCGAGAAAAGCGAGGTTTATTGCATATCTCACCTACCCGGCCCCGCTAAGTCGTGATACTAAGTGGACACAGTTAGATGGCCCATTTGCTCATGTCATTAGCAGGATTGCTTAATTAGTCACAAACTCGAGGCGATGTTTTGAACAATCACATTTTGACATCAATTTGTAGGCATTTGCCGCTATGCTGGAGCAGAGCAGCACCCACATGTACACTTGCTCACAACTATTCAGCCACAATATCCAGCTTCTATACCACCAATAAATAGATACAACCACCATCATCACCACTACAGTGGAAGTTGCACTGAGCAGTATATTATGTGCTACAGCTAGTTGGTCATAGAAAAAGACCACCAGTGCAAGTTACAGTGGCCCCATGCCAGCACATGCACGCACACCATTCGCACCACCACATGTGCCAGAAAGTAAATGCACTCAATGGCTGAGGAAAAAGACCACCAGCGCAAGTTATAGCCAGTCAGAACCTGCACCGCTGCCATTGGAGTGCACGCTGCAGCAAGCAAATGTAACTTGCCTAAGGGCATGCCATTGAATTTCTTCCCATGCACCCTCAATTCAATGGTTAGGCGTTGTTTTGAACAATCACATTTTGACACCAATTTGTAGGCATTTGCCGCTATGCTGAAGGGGAGCAGCACTCACATATACACTTGCTCACAATTATTCAGCCACAATATCCAGCTACTATACCACCACATATATAGATAAATACAACCACCATCACCACCACTACAGTGGAAGTTGCAATGAGCAGTATATTATGTGCTACAGCTAGTTGGTCATAGAAAAAGACCACCAGTGCAAGTTACAGTGGCTCCGGGCCAGCACATGCAAGTTACAGCCGGTCAGAACCTGCACCGCTGCCATTGGAATGCACGCTGCAGCAAGCAATTTAGTAAAAATATAATATAATATAATATAAATAAATAATTCCCAGGGGGGGGGGGGGGGGGGTTGGCGGCCTTCATGGGCATATGCTAGGTATGGCTTTGAAGTATGGGACATTTTAAGACTTTTGAATGAGACGGAATTCTTAATTAAGTCTTTATTCTTCTACAAGCAGCCTGCATAATGCTAATATAAATGCACATTGAAGAACACTTAATGTGTGGCGCATTTATATTGATGCATAGTGGTATCTTGTATATTAATGCAACTGGGCTCGTTGAGATGTGAAACTTGGTGGACACGTCCAAGTGGTCCACCTTCCTTAGTTATTGGCAGGATTTCCTAATTAGTCTCAAAATGGCCAACATTTGCGAGGTGTATGCGTTATTTAACCAGCCAGGCCCGCTCAGTCATGACACTTGGTGGACCTAGCCAGATAATCCAATTGTTCATGTCATTAGCAGGATTTCTTAATTAGTCGCAAAATGGCCGAGAAAAGCGAGGTTCATTGCATATCCCACCTACCCGGCCCCGCTAAGTCGTGATACTAAGTGGACATAGTTAGATGGCCCATTTGCTCATGTCATTAGCAGGATAGCTTAATTAGTCACAAACTCGAGGCGATGTTTTGAACAATCACATTTTGACATCAATTTGTAGGCATTTGCCGCTATGCTGGAGCAGAGCAGCACCCACATATACACTTGCTCACAACTATCCAGCAACAATATCCAGCTACTATACCACCAATAGATAAATACAACCACCATCACCACCACCACAGTGGAAGTTGCAATGAATAGTATATTATGTGCTAGAGCTGCAAGAAAACAGACCACCACATCAGGTACTGCTACCACATACTACCACCACCACCACACAGTGCAAGTTACAATATTACGGCCACCACATTCATTCCTAGATGAAAATGACCGCCACCACCACCACACTGTGCAAGCTACAATGCATGCATTCAGTATATGCGCCATTGCTCTTGAAAAAACACCACCTCCACCACCACCACACAGTGCAAGTTACAATATTGCAGCCACCACCACCTGTGCCAGTAGAGTGTCTGCATCAGTTGGTCATAGAAAAAGACCACCAGTGCAAGTTACAGTAGCCACCACCACGTGTGCCAGTAGAGTATCTGCACTAGTTGGTCATAGAAAAAGACCACCAGTGCAAGTTACAGTGGCCCCGGGCCAGCACATGCACACACCATTCGTACCACCACATGTGCCAGAAAGTAAATACGCTCAATGGCTGAAGAAAAGACCACCAGCGCAAGTTACAGCAGTCAGAACCTGCACCGCTGCCATTGGAGTGCACGCTGCAGCAAGCAAATGTAAGCTTGCCTAAGGGCATGCCATTGAATTGAGAGTGCATGGGAAGAAATTCAATGGCATGCCCTTAGGCCAGCTTACATTTGCTTGCTGCAGCGTGCACTCCAATGGCAGTGGTGCAGGTTCTGGCCGGCTGTAACTTGCGTTGGTGATCTTTTCTAGCCAGATAATCCAACTGTTCGTGTCATTAGCAGGATTTCTTAATTAGTCGCAAAATGGCCGAGAAAAGCGAGGTTCATTGCTATTCCACCTACCCGGCCCCGCTAAGTCGTCATACTAAGTGGACATAGTTAGATGGCCCATTTGCTCATTTCATTAGCAGGATTGCTTAATTAGTCACAAAATGGAGGCGATGTTTTGAACAATCACATTTTGACACTTGTTTTGTAACTTGCCTAAGGGCATGCCATTGAATTTCCTCCCATGCACTCTCAATTCAATGGCATGCCCTTAAGCAAGCTTACATTTGCTTGCTGCAGCGTGCACTCCAATGGCGGCGGTGCAGGTTCTGACTGGCTGTAACTTGCGCTGGTGGTCTTTTTCTTCAGCCATTGAGCGCATTTAATTTCTGGCACATGTGGTGGTGCGAATAGTGCTTGTGCTGGCATGGGCCCACTGTAACTTGCACTGGTGGTCTTTTTCTATGACCAACTAGCGCAGATACTCTACCAGCACATGTGGTCGTGGCTACTGTAACTTGCACTGGTGGTCTTTTTCTATGACCAATTGACGCAGATACTCTACTGGCAAAGGTGGTGGTGGCTGCGATATTGTAACTTGCACTGTGTGGTGGTGGTATTATATATTTAGATATACCTGATTCAGAACAAGGTTTGCCTTTCTTCTCATTCTCCTGCACCTTGCAAGCCTCCTTGCCAGATACAAAGAAGGTCCGATCCAAAACTGCACTGGCTTGCAAGCCTTGGACTAGAAACTCTTGCACCTTGTGAAGATGTTGTCTTTTCACTGTCTCGACTGTAGCATCCCGTCCACTTGTATCCTCTTCATCATCACTGTCATCATTGCTACTATTCTCATCTTGGTCCACCACCAGGTCCCAGTGGTTGAACAGGATGAACAGGTTCTTGCTGACATTTGGCAACTGCCGATTAACATGCTCTAAAAACCTCTTGACCTGTGGCACAAAGAACATACAAAGAAAGCGGACATTGAGGATATAGGGATTCTCGACCCCAGATACATATATAGTTGAAATTCCATTGAAACAGCAAGCTGAAGTGTATGTGAAGTTTTGCTGAAGTGCTGAAATGTTTTGCCTTTTGGTAAAAAGCGTACCACATGTTTAACGCTCAACAAATCCCCCTTTATCAAAGCTGAAGTGTATAATGTGATTGTTGTATATACTTCACTCAACTCAAGTACCGTACAAGATGGTAAAAGAGCTATTTGTATCTCTGAGACCTGCATGCATGCACAGTTACCGGTACTTCCAATGTGCTTTTTCCATGGCACACATACACAAAGACATCGGCATCACCACAGGTCTTCTTCACCAGATCATCAACTTCAGCATCAGCACTGAGGCCAGGGCTAACAAAAGAGTGGTTATGCAATACGTCTCAACTCAGATTGTTAGCTGCTTCAATGGTATGACAGAAATGAAGGGGGATGTGTAGTGTATTGTTACACAGATGTATTTATGAATGACTCAACAAACGACTACAACCCAATGAAGTCAGAACAACTCATAATGATGTGAACACTGATGTTGCTGTGAACACACACAAAATGGTCACATCTCATGCCATAGAGGAAGCATTGACATGGACACTAACTGCTTTTTGTTTCATAGAAATTTACTTTGAGTTCATATAATTATGAAATCAGAAGACACTGACAGGCACACATGCTGATACACTAGTGGATTAACTACACTTCATGAATATGGATATTTGGATAATGCTTTTGAAAAGCCTATAATATGCATATGATTGAATCATTTCTCAAGTACGTAGCATACGGCATAGTAATATATGTTCGCGCTGCCATGTATGTTGGCATAACCACATAGTTCTAGTGCATGAAGAGCACATACCTGTCAATTAGGACAATATCTTGGTTCAACCACACGCAGCTGTCTTGGGTTGGCAAAAATATTTCAAGGATCTCCCCAGCTTTGAGGCTTCCCTGTTTCATGTGGTTGGCCAATGCTTTCACTGCCTGCGTAAACAGGATTCAATAATGCTAGCATGCATGCAGGAAACCAGCTTGAGCAGGAAAATGCTATATGTTGACATCACAGCATGTGACATATAACGTACTGTATAATAGAGAAACGCAGGGCAGCTATAGCCCTACTAAGCTGCATGACCAACCTGCATACTCCTGTATTCTCACATGGACATGTATGTACCTATAGTACACAGTATGTATGTATGCAATGCACACCTACCAGCAGGTTCTTCTTCTGCAAGCCTCCAGTCTTCACATACCCATCTGCACCGCCATCCTGGCCTGGTGGTACACCGGTTATGGTGCAAAAGCAGCTAGTGGTAGAGCCATCCCCTACCGGAAGCACTTTTTTCTTGATGAGGGCATTGACAATGGTGCTCTTGCCATTACTTGTATTCCCCAGGAAGGCTACCTTCATCTGTTCTTGATTAGTTACATCTACCATCATTTGCAGGCTGTTCCGAATCTTGGAGCATGTATCTAATGCACTTGTAGGACAGTCCTGTACCTGCTCAAGAAAGGCCTGGATGGTGTTCAGGTGCTCCAAGAATGCTCTTACGCAGGTGGCCAAAACATGCTTTGCTTGCTGAAAATCCAGCTATGTAGAATTAAGCATGCAAGCCAGGGAAATGTGTACTGAGTGTGTGATTATGTTACAGGGTGTGTCAAGTGACATGTCTTGTGGAACAGCCACAGTATGCATTCTTGTATATTGCATGGACATCTTACATTGCATGTATATGTTACGCGCAAACCTCGAATCTGCACAAAGCTGCAACCTCGGGCATGTGACTGGAAGTGAACTGCAGCAGTTACGGGTTTGCGCAAGCATAGTCCCACCATACGTAGATTCTCCACGTCTCTACAGCCTGGCTTATCCAGGCAGCCTCGTATGTGCGTACACTGTGTACAGTATCTTGCAATAATGTTTATGTGCACACAGTATGCATGCCGAGTATAGGCATTGTATCGGCGTGCCTTTAGAGTATAGCCTCTGGCCATACCCAAGTCAAATGAGATCCTGATCCCGATGATACGTATGCAGTTAACTGCATTCACCATGTTTGGGGTGCATGCAGCATACTATATACCTACCATACGACCTGCTGTCAACCTTACAATTCTACACACCATACTATAGAAGACTTACCGGGTTCACTTTCTCCAACTCTTCAAGGACGGCTGCTGCATCAGGCCTTTGGTCGGGTTCATCATTCAAGCAGCTCAGAATCAGTGGTCTCAGAGGGTAGTTTGCGGGCAAACAAGCCAGGTCATCACGGCGCCTGTCCTTCTCGGGAATTCCACCGATGTTCTGCAGCCCAGGATTCGGTTCCTGCTGCGTCGCGATTTCCAGCATCAGCACACCGTAAGAGAAGATGTCAATCTTCTCATTATAGCGAGGGTTCGCAGCCAGGGCTTCCGGAGGCATGTAGGGTAATGCTCCAGGTTGCTGCGACTGGAAGTAAGCTGCAGTCTTCAGCTTCGATTGCCCGAGGTCGCCAAGCTTGGCTCGTCCAGTGTTATCGAGTAGGACATTCTTGGCGGAGAGGTCGCGGTGTACCAGAGGAGGATCCTGTGTATGGAGGAAGTAAATTCCTTTCGCTATATCTAGATAGAGTTGAATCTGCAATCGGTAACTTAGTCTTCCTTTCTCCGCACGCAGCAGCTGTCTGAGGTCTTGGTTCATCCTCTCCATCACCAGGATCGGCTCTTCGCTATCTTGGTCGTAGAAGGCTCCCTTGAAACCCACGATCGATGGATGGCTGATGCTTTCCAAGCGCGTGCACTCACTCTGGAAGGCTTTCAACACTTCGTCGCCCTGGCCGTCCCGTACCGCATCTAACAAAACGCCGTGAATCATCTTGATTGCTACGGGAAGCCCATTCAGTTCTCCTTCATAAACAGTTCCATTCCCTCCACGGTTGATCTCCCTGCCAACAGTCAAAGAGGAGGGCCTAGGAGCTAGATGTTTGGAAAGCGACATATTTACATAAAGTGGAGAAGCGATTGAAGGAGACCAACGTCTATTTAGGAATTAGTCTCGCGTAACCAGACCGCTTTCGCCCCTCCCCTATGACGTCATTTTATAAAAATGGAGGGGAGTGTCACGTGAAAAATGGACCCCCATGATATACGTTCCCCCGGTCCAAATATTTCGAAATATTTGGACCACTACTGAAATATAAGTTCCTTACAGTCCACACATAGAAATGGCGTGCGAGCGAAATAGCGGGTCACACTCCGAACGAAATGGCGGTTCACACATCGAACGAAATGGCAGGCACTAGCGCCTATAAAGAGAGTGGAGAATCTGTAGAGAATAACGATTGAGATGGAGCAGAAGGAAGAACCTGGTACCGAAGAAGACGTTATATTGGAGCTTGCTATTGAGTACGTGCTGGGTAATGGCTACCCCTCTGACCTAGTCAAGGATCGAAAGCGTGCAGTGCGGAAGAGAGCGGCGACGCTAACAGCAGAACAGGGTGATGTTTTCGTTCAGAGGAAAGGGAGAAGGGTCAAAGTAGTGACCTCTGTAGAGGAGCAGCGATTTATCCTCAAATCCTGCCATTCGGACCCAACATCAAGCCACTTTGGCGTAACGAAGAGCTGGCAAAGGGTATCCGAATGCTTCTATTGGAAAGGTCTTGCCAGTGATGTCAGGGAGCTGGTAAGTTCATAGCTATATCCAGTGGCTAGCTAGCTAGCTATGTACATGCGCATGTGTAACTGATTTCACGTGCATGTAGCTAGTAGATGTTTCTGTTTATACATAATACGTAGCTGCATGTATTATCATGGAATCATGGTCACATCTTGTTACTCATTTGTCTTGATCACTACTCTGTAGGTGAAGCATTGCCCAACCTGTCAACATGTTAATAAGAAGGTTGACATTGAAAGACCAGCATTGCATCCAGTCCTCGCCAAGGCCCCATGGTTTCACTTGGGGATGGATTTTGTTGGGTCATTAGTCCTCCTTCAAGGAATGGCAATCGATGCATACTTACAATTTCAGACTATTTCACCAAGTTTGCCTATGCAGTAGCTCTGCCAACAAAAGAAGCATCACCAGTTGTTGCTGCACTTCGAGAGGTTTGTGAGTGTAACTATATTATTACAAGCTAAAAGCAGTCTTATTTCAAGTGTCACCTTAAGGTTAGCTGCCTAACTATACGGTTAGCTAGCATTATTACTGTATGGCTATTTCCATTCTTTGCTGCAGCTCTTCTTCATTATGGGGCTGCGGTCAGTAATCACTACAGACCAAGGGAAAGAATTTTGAAACCTCCTCAACGCTGAGCTAATGACAGTTTAGAGGAACAGTGGATTTGTAATGACTGTGCATGACATTGTGCTATGTAAGCTACAACTTCATTTTTGCAACATTATAGCTGCATTTGTATTTATTCACATTCTGCTTAAATCATGTACTTTTATGAAGTTCAAATCCCCATGCATGTATTGTGTTGATGATGAAAAGGAAATGCATATCAAGTAGCTATTAGGCCTGGAAAGCCCAGAATCTAAACATAGATGAGGGGGTCCACATATTTCAGGGTAGGTCCAAAGATTTCAGTCCATTTCTGAAATATTAGTTCTGGGGGTCCAAGTATTTCAAAATATTTGGACTGGGGGGAACCTTTTCAGGGGGGTCCAATTTTTTCATGACAGGAGAAAGCGGTCTGGCTACACAAGACTATTTAGGATTGTGCCCGATAAAATGGCGTCTCCTATTTAATTATATAGGAGGGCCAAGAACAGGAAACTCCTTTACATCTACTGTGTCCACTGTACCTCATCACCTTTGCATAGAATGGTTCCACACTATTCTGATGCACTCTACGTACTAGCCAAGTCTCTATACCAGTGTTATCACTAGCCCATGACTATGTACCTGCCATGCTGGCCATCACAGCACAGCGCATGCTTGTCGACTCGTGTGCATATACTGCATGCCTTGTCTCTTCCTCAGAGGAATATAGTGCAGCTAGGTTGGTCTCCACATTTCTAGGGTGCACACAAAGAGGGGAGGGGAGATGAGTAGAGGAGATGAGTGAAGGAAATGAGGGGAGTATATAGCTAACTAGCTAGAAGGAGAAAGTAAAATGAGAATGGACATATCATATTGCAAGTGAAATGTAGCAAGGATGACTGTGAACAATTACTCATTGGCAAATAAATATGTTGGTGTGGTGAACCCCATGCAAGCCATGGAGAGTAGCTATAGGTAATTGGGTTCTCTATCTATGATCAGGAGTGCTCTCACACGTAGCTAACACAGTCAGCATAATATGCACGTGCACCTTGAAAATGACTTAGAGAAAATTCAACACACCAAATAGCTGTATTTGTTTAAGCATTGGAACTCCTCCTCAACAGAACACATGTAGCTAACTACATTCGTTCATAGAATGATATGAGTTGTTCAATTCCAATCTCTACTTTGTATGTTAGCCTGCTAATTGCATTTCATATTCGTAGCTACTAGCTACTTTAGCACTCAACATGCTACCAACACACTAGCAATGCACAGACTGTCCTCATTACACTACAGAAGCAGTTTGTGTGCACATGCTGTTGCAGTAGTCAGGATGGCTGGCTAGCTATAGCTAGGGTACCAAATTAAACATGCTGCATGGACTGCGAGTTGGCTGAACTGATTGTATTACGTACTTATGCTGATGGTGGTGCGTGCCTTTTGACAGCAGTTGTGCTGTAGTGCATGTGGCGCATAGCAGTCAGCTATGGGAGACCATACTCATGCTGCAATGCACAGTCAGCATATATAGGGAAAGCAACTAGGGCATCAGCCATTGAAGTTATAATACTGTCAGGCATGGCCTGAGGCATTTGCAGGATATAATTATGGTATATTAGAGCTAGCTGCATATCATCGGTCAAGTTGCATATGAAACTGTCATGCACTAATACTCTCTCTTGATTCAATGAAGGTACACAGTGTAGAAGCGATCCAGGCTAGGCTTCACCTCTTGCTGCAGCTGGTCCCTAGGATGACAGAGGTAAAAACGAATACCTTCATAGATATACATAGCTAGTTAGTACAAGCTAGCAAGCTATGTAGGCTTGAATCTGATTACATTAATTCATTGTGTATACTAAACAACTTCACTATGGAATAGCTAGCTATCATACATATCTTGAATACTACTGAGTTGGTACAACCTCCAGGAACCATACACTATATAGCTAAATTAGCCTGGCCCATCCAGCTAGCTAGGTAAACTACATATGAATAAGGTATAAGATATGGAGGGTGAGCATTAAACAGTTCATTTTCTAAACAATGCATTGCATACATGTCTTTAAATGGTGGGTACCACCGTAAAGGCAACCATTGCCATCACTGTCACTGTGTGGGGGTCTTATAAATGTACTACACACTTCAGGTTGCAATGGCTACATAGCATGAGGTGACATCCTAGCTATACGAACTAGACAATTAGCAGCGAGACTCACTGAAAAGCGGTGGCTTGGTTTATCCATACAATTTTCTGCTGCAGATCTTGGATATTTTCTCTAAGACCCTTCCACTTGTCAGCCAAGGCTGCCCTGAAGTTCTCAACCTGAGACTCCAAGAGGCTTTTAAAGTTGTCCATGCACTGTCTCTTTACTTCTGGCTTCCTAGCATCTAGTTGCTCTTTCAAGTGATTAATGATCTGAAAGGGGAAGACAGTGACAAGGAATGCTGAAAATGGTAACTGTGACAGCATGCAATACTTTGATTGCCAGGCAATTACTAGTTTATTTATGAATTGGGCTTAATGCTCAAGAATTTCATATCAGTGTATCTCAGATGGCTATTACACTGTATAGCTGCATTCAATGAATACTCTCAATGGTTGAAATGAACTCTTATAATTATAAGCAAGCACAATTGACACTCAGGTAGCTGTATATAAGCACTGCATGCTCTTGCAGCTACCTGAGTGCCGGTGTGGAACCCAAGATATTTTTATCAAATGCCTAAAGAATCAAGTACAAGGTGAGATATGTAAGAATGAGAATGCATAATCATCTAATACTACGTTCCACACCCTGTGTCATTCCAATATACCACACCTCATGTCACTCCTACCACACCTCATGCGCCACTCCTACCACACCTCATATCACTCCTACTACACCTCATGCGTCACTCCTACCACACCTCGTGTCAATCGTACCACACCTAAAATCTTGCATACCTTTTTATATTTATGACCTGTATACAACATTGTATGTGGAATTAACCATATGCACCTACAGCTGTGAAGATGCTGTAGGCTATAAGCTTACTTTTCCTTTGACTTGCTCCAATTGATCATCAGTTTTAACTGCCCAGATAATGCCATGTATAGCAAGCACCAGTGCAAGCGATGGGGGAAATAGAGCACCGAATGCATATGCTCCACCCTGAGAAGAAAATGCGATGAACAAAAATTGGAAGTCTCAATCACAAAAATATATACATACACATCACATTATCATACATGCATGCTGTGCATTAAAGGTACATACAATCATAAGATTAATAATTACTGGTATTTGTACACTACCAGTTACAGTGAGCACTGGAGATTCTGCTCACTGCTACTTGTACAACAAGCAGTGAAATCTTGAGCTGTTCATTTTATCCTTGTGTGTCACTCACCACATATGATGCTGAAAAAACTTTACATGCAGTGCTGTGTTGATACCTCTTTCGCACACGATATTCTTTATCCTCCACTGTGATGAGTTCAGTAGGTGGCCCATTCAATTTAAGTTTATTCCCCCCCTTGAGGCTTTCATCCCAAAGTATCTGCCAGAAGGAAATTTAAACATGACATTGTACAGATACTGTAATACTGAATTTAATAACAAATTTACTAGTAGTCTTATGCATGGAAATGCACATTATGTATAGAAAGAACATGGTAGTATCCCTTCAGAATAGTGCCCTGGCTCTCTAGGCAGGACTGAGGGGTCCTACTCAGGTGTAAACACATGTACTAACATAGTGATGCACAAAACAAAAATGATGTTTATGAGTTTACAATTTTAAGGTGGAGCCTAAGATTTGTAAATGTAAGATTGGCATTGGAGTCTCAGCAGGGGGGAGTTGAGCCAATTGATTAACAATCAGTAGCCATGCACTTCCACTACGATCATCCAATACACAAAGATGGAAGAATCACAGAGAGCTGTTTCTCTATAGTTGTGGCTTGGTTTTCAGTATGCAGTACATACATGTGGTGTAATACTGAGGGATGTGCAGGGAAGGATGACTACCTGCTTTGGTGTCCACCACCACAAAAAACACTTGTGGTTTCAATGAATGCAGATATCACAAAATATTACTTATGCACTATGTAAATTACATTCTAGATCTCAATTATTTCACACTTTGATTGGGCTCACTGACTCGTGGCATGCATGCATTATCATGCATGACCTTAATGCCTGACTTCAATGTCCATCTTCTAAAGTATTATAGTCAGAACTTAAGCATGGGAGAGCCTGAGTATCCTCCACACTGCACGTGGATGCAGCTATAAATCAACTGTAGCATATCATCATGCATATTTCAAGAAGCATCTATGGTAATTGACTTACTGACGTATTATCCACAAGCCATCGTCCAAGCCATGGTCTAGCACGATATCCTTGAGTCATTTCAGTGCAACTGGCCATGGAGGCCAAATCCAAACTGCATTAAAACAGACCTGATTAACTGTAGTTTATAGAATATTGTCACAATTCACATGTTACTATGTCCAGCATCATACAACATCCACAACACATCATAAGTAAGTGCATACCTATCCTGTTCAACCTCTGCCTGTGGCTCAACAATACTCAATTCTGCAATCATTGCATCTGCAAGTTAACAGAAGTGCATGTGTCATGCAGACTTGCTTACAACAGCATGCACACTTTACCACATGTACCTTGAAAACATTTGGTCTTGTCAGTGGCAAATGTCCTCATTTCCTGGTTGTATGCCAGCATCAAGGTCTTCATGGCCTCATCCAAGTACACAGTTAGCCCCTTTTGGTAGTCTTCCCATTTCTCCTTATCTAGCCTTTTACGATACACCTCCACTTTCCCTCGCATATCTTCCTTGAGTCTGTCATGGAGGTCATCAAACTACAAAAGCAGACCACAATATATATGTACATATGTGGCATCCTGGTTGTTTGAGAGGATAATTACCGAGCTGTTAAGCAAGGCAAGTAACCCGGTTGTCTCACATACCGTATATAATATTTATTATATGTAATATATACCACACTTGAAGGGATATATCACTAATACATCCCCTGAAAGTGTGGTATATATACCATTACCAAGGAAACCATGTCCAATTAGGAGTTATAGGCCTGCAAACACATGGTTCGTTGGTAACAATATATGTATATTTGTCATAGACAATTTGGGATACCTCAATTATAAGCAAGAGTCACGCAGGCTCCTTGTGAACCGGGAGCAGTTTGCCGTCAGCAGATGAATTAGTACCTTCAACATACCTTTTTACTAAAGTCTTCCATTGCACTCTCTACTCTCTCTCCATAGGTTTGCTGAAGTGTCTGTTCTGCAGCAACAACTTGCAGAAGCAAAGACTCCATAGACTTCACCTCTCTGTCGAGTTCCTTCCTGTAGAGAAGCACATATCTTGCCATCATGCATGAACTCAAAGGGATGGTTGTACAGCAGAACTAGACTAGTAAGTATTGCATGCAACATACATCATCCACAAACAATTGTGATAATATTATGTAAAATATCACTATACTACCTGTATTATAGTCCAGTGCATGCATATTAAATCACAAGATATGCGTTTATCAAAATATTAGTGCTCAACCTGTCCGAAACCAGTGTATACTCACACTCCTAGGTTCTCTCCACACCACTGCTTGAATTGCTCCATCATTTCAACCAGCTGTTGCATGAATTTTGTGCACGACTCCCAGTGCCTTCCACACTTGGTCAGGATAGCACTGCCAGATAGAAACTCCTGCATGTAGTAACATACCAAACAGACTGTGTACACATTATATGCATTCCATCCCTGGCCGGATTCGGTGCTGTCTGTTTGTTTACATGTGCCTATGAAACTGACAATATGTTGTTGGAGCAAAGGCCACAGATACTCCACCCTGCATGCAGTGTGACTTAGACCTTGTTTACATTAAAATGCTTTCATTCGAATACAAAGTAATTTCATTCCATATTTGCAACGTTTTCACTAAAACAAATATGCTAGATTATAAGGGGCGAAGCAGCGGAAAACATTAAAACACTGGAAATAAGGCCTAAGACTACAGAAATAGTCTTTCTTGCTTAGATTAGCACCATTCTGGTAGACCACAATCGAAGACAACTGAAGCAAAAGTAATTGGTTTTACCTGTCTACACCAGTATTATACGACACTGTTTTTGAAAGCGACACTTACTTTTCCGTTTTGAAGTATCCGTTTTCCAGATTGTTTTTGTCACTTGCATGTAAATGGGAGGCACAAACACAGCAGAGTTGGATAAGGGTGAAAATGTCTTAATGTAAACAAGGCCTTACTCGAAGCATTAACACATACGCTTACATGAAGCAATGACTCAAATCTTTTGAATTCTGTCCATCTCTCTTGCCAATCTCTCTTCAATGCTCCACAACCTACATTAACACAATAGAATTGCAACAGTGAACACACCACACACACACACACACACACACACACACACACACACACACACACACACACACACACACACACAAGCTCTGTACATAAACAGGTAAAAATACACACACTGTTGTAGTCACACATATAATATATTGTAGCCATTGTGCACATGTGCAGTAGTTACAACGTCCACAGTCGCACAAGAAGCATGCATGCTTTTATATGGACACAAAGTCCACTTAGCCATATTCCCTGTCCCATTATTGGGAATATAGGGACGGAACCCGGCCAATTAAAGCTGCAGGTCCATTAGTAATCCATTATAGTAATGGTGTCACCCACACACTGCGGCAGTGTACACAAACACCCGTGCACAGCAGCAGTCCACACACAGCTGGTCAGTGGAGAGTACGTGACTACCATTTAGCTACAATCTACAGAGCATTCCTCAACTACAAGCTACATCTTTATGAGTATAAACAACCTTCCCAATGACAATGTAGTCATGTTTACTGGTGCCTGCACTCTGTAGTAGTAAGATAATGATTATGTCTTCCTCATTGCAGTCACGTAGCTAGATCTGGCTGTGTGACACTAATCTCTCACACTCGGTACATGTAGTGCAGAGAGCACCACTAAACACACAATGCAGACATGAATGTGTGGCAACACATAACTGTAGTTCAGGGCAGCATGACACATTTAAAGAATAACCAAACATTCTTAAGCATACACAGATGCACACATTATGTATACACCAACACACAAGGACACCACATGAACTTGTACCAATACATGCACTGTTATGTGTGAACATGTATACACACATGTGCACATTGTACCTACAGGTATACAGTAGGTACAATATGCAACTGGACACATCCATATCTGCATGTCCAAATAGAGATACAGGCCTCTATTTCTTTCCAGAGGTTTTGACCCGGCCTCTATTCAAGCCCAGTTTCTATTTGGGCCTGGCTTCTATTAAATCTGATTGGAATCTGATGAACAAATAGGACTGATATCTAGCCATGTTCTGGCCCAGCAAGGCCCATCTCCCTCGCAGCAGCTTCTTTCGCAGCTCATCTGTGCTTGCTCCATACCTTCAGCTGGAGGTAGTATGAAGTGCATGTTCTCTAGAGGTCACCACTACTACAGCGGGACTCCAGTCAGTCACCACACATCGTGCTACATTCGATTGGTACCTAAAGCACACCCCTCAGATGTCGAAAAGTTCCAGTGTGTGACTTCCAGACCCAGCATCAATTCAGACCCAGCTTCTATTAGAACCCAGCCTCTACTACATAAAGAGTCACTGATCTGACCCCCAACTTCTATTCGAGCCCTGAGCTCTGTTTGAGCCCAGCTTCTATATGGATAAGTATATGTTCGATTTTACTATGGTGAAGTCCTTGTATCCCCTAATGTCCAACAATAGTTCACCCTTACTTTTTGTGAACATCCACTATACAACTCATGAAATTCATGATAATAATGTCCCATGAAATTTTAGCATGTATTCGGAATGTAAACAATGGATGTATGGGCTGTATTTTCCCAGAAAGGCTCAGGTCATTTTCTGACAAAGTAAAGAATGTAAATTAGCAACCGCATGCTTCAAAGGAGTTTCAGATAAGTACTTTAAGTAGCTGTGTGCAGCTTTCCTTGCTGGCATGATGAAGGCATGATTAGTTGCATATATATCACATACACGCGCACGGACTATAACAGATTAAGTTTGTGGAACAGTGCACACTACAGGCCTACTGTGTATGAATATACCTGATTCAGAACAAGGTTTGCCTTTCTTCTCATTCTCTTGCACCTTGCAAGCCTCCTTGCCAGATACAAAAAAGGTCCGATCCAAAACTGCATTGGCTTGCAAGCCTTGGACTAGAAACTCATGCACCTTCTGAAGATGTTGCTTTTTCACTGTCTCGACTGTAGCATCCCGTCCACTTGTGTCCTCATCGTCATCACTGTCATCATTGCTACTATCCTCACCTTCATCCACCACCAGGTCCCAGAGGTTGAACAGGATGAACAGGTTCTTGCTGACATTTGGCAAGTGCCGATTAACATGCTCCAAAAACCTCTTGACCTGTGGCACAAAGAATATACAAGGAAAGCGAACATTGAGAATAGGGATTCTCAACCCCAGATAGCTGCATACATGATTAACTTTGAATTCCATTGAAACAGCAAGCTGAAGTGTATAATGTGATTGTTGTATAGTATACACGTAACATATACAGTGGAACCTCAGAAATAAGATCACAATCCAGGCCATGAAAGTGGTCTTATTTTCAAGGTGGTATTTATTCTGAGAACCATAAATCATGTATACATGGATTTGGGACTAAACCAAAGCAGTCTTATTTTTAAGGTGGTCGTTTTATAGAGGTGGTTGTTTAGCGGGTTTCCACTGCATGCTTCACTCAACTCAAGTACTGTACAAGACGGTACTAACAGTAAATGTGAAAGAGCTACTTGTATCTCTTAGACCTGCATGCACAATTACCGGTTCTTCCAATGTGCTTGTCCCATTGCAAACATACACAAAGACATCTGAATCACCGCAGGTCTTCTTCACCAGATCATCAACTTCAGCATCAGTGCTGAGGCCAGGGCTAACAAAAGAGTAGTTATGCAATATTTCTCATCGGCTAGCTGCTTCAATAGTATGACAGAAGTGAAGGGGGATGTGTAGCACAATGCTACACAAGTGTATTCATGAATGACTCAACAAACAACTTAAGGACCACAACCCAATGAACTCAGAACAACGCATTATGGTGAAATACGTGTCCAAACACACACAACAACTCGCCAACACATATGCAGGTATCAAATATTATAACTCTTCTCTTTGTGTGCGTGTGTGAATGACTTCTTCTGAATCACAGGATCATTATATGATGTGCATGCATGAAGAGTACGTACATACCTGTCTATTAGTACAACATCTTGGTTCAACCACACGCAGCTGTCTTGGGCGGGCAAGAATATTTCAAGGATCTCCCCAGCTTTGAGGCTTCCCTGCTTCATGTGGTTGGCCAATGCTTTCACTGCCTGCAGCAAACAGGATTCAATAATGCTAGCATGCAAAAAAACAGCTTGAGCAGGATAATGCCAGGATAATATGCTGTATAGCCTGTGATGTTGACGTCTCGGCATGTGACATTTAATGTACCTATAGTACACAGTATGTATGTATGCAATGCACACCTACCAGCAGGTTCTTCTTCTGCAAGCCTCCAGTCTTCACATACCCATCTGCACTGCCATCCTGGCCTGGTGGTACACCGGTTATGGTGCAGAAGCAGCTAGTGGTAGAGCCTTTCCCAACAGGAAGCACTTTCTTCTTGATGAGGGCATTGACAATGGTGCTCTTGCCATTACTGGTGCTCCCCAGGAAGGCTACCTTCATCTGTTCTTGCTTAGTTGCCTCTACCATTGTTTGCAGGCTGTTCCGAATCTTGGAGCATGTATCTAATGCACTTGTAGACAGTCCTGTACCTGCTCAAGAAAGGCCTGGATGGTGTTCAGGTGCTCCAAGAATGCTCTTACACAGGCAGCCAAAACATGCTTTGCTTGCTGAAATTCCAGCTAGTATGTAGAATTAAGCAGAGAAAATGTGTGATTATACATTGCAGTATGCCTCAGACACTTCAAGTGCATGTCACGTCTAGCAGCCACAGTATGTATATTCTCATATACATTATGTAAAATGCATGACATCATACATTGTATAATATATAGTACATAACATTATTATTATTATTATTATTATTATTGAAAAACACACCAGTGAAGGTGCAAAAGAGGAGACACAGCACAAGTTAAGTTACATGGTGGAGGCTGAGGATACAATAAAGTCTAATTCTGACTGAGCAAAATGGGGAATTACAGAGTGAGTATCTCGGATCTCTCTAATTAGATGACCCACAGCAACATGATCAGTGGAATAAGATTTACAATGAGAAGGACCAAACATACAGTTGTACCCTATAAAACCTGAATTACATACTAAAGAACTTTCATGAAAAACAGAACGAATGAAACTAGATGAGTGAGATAATGCAGTGGAAAGTAGTCTGATAAATCTGGAATAAATGATGTTGTAAATGCTTTTAGTAAATCCAACAGCATGGGCAATAGACGTATGGCAATTGTGTGGAAGATTCCAAATTCGTCTGATAACATTGTTAAACGACACATGAAGAGATCGGATGTCTGGGGCATTGAGCCTCCACAATGCGCACCCATACAGTGAAAGACAGTATGCATTGAATAGTTTCATCTTTGTCTCCGGATTACACCCCTTAAATCGAAACAGGACAGAGTTAGCCTGGCGGATAAATGCCATTGATTTTAAATGAATATCCAGCTTATCAGACAAGTCATACTGCAAAGTATTCCCAAGGTGAACGACTGAATCAACCATAGGCAGGCAGTGGCCACAGAGTGAGAAGCGGGTATGATCAGAAACTGCAGTACGTCTAAAACATATAAGTTGAGTCTTATCAGCATTGAATTGAATCCCATGAGCCTGAGCATATTGTTCACATAGGGCAAGCATCTTTCTAAGGGCATCTGGGGATGGAGCAAGAATGGTTAGATCATCGGCATAGCAAAAAGCCCCGGAGAAGTGATCCTCCCAGTAACAACCACGACCACTAGTACGAAGTGAATCTAGCAGGCCATCAAGATAAATTGTGAACAATATTGGGCTAAGGACACCGCCTTGGCGAACCCCATTGGAGACCTCAAAGTGGTCAGAGGATTTACCCAACCATCGAACACACAATTTCTGAGACTTGTACCACTGCAATAACAGACGTACAATAGGCTTGGGCATTCTTCTTTCAAGCAATTTCGAAAACAGGATGCCGTGGTCAACTGTGTCAAAGGCTTTTGAGGCATCAATCAAGCAAGCATACACTTTAGAACCTTTATTCAAGTAGCGATTGATAACAGATTTCATGACACCAGTACAAAGGGTAGTAGAAAAGCCAGATTTGAAGCCAAATTGTAAATCACTCGTGATAAAGAATTCATTCCAGGTAATCAGAATGGACCACTCTAGGACTTTGCTTAGGGAGGAAGCAAGGGCTATTCCACGATAGTTTGCAGAGTGGGAAGGATCTTTAGAGCCCTTTGGAATAGGCTGAATGGTGGCATCTCGCAGTGCAGTTGGCATGAAGCCATGTCTCAGTAGTGTTGTGAACAGACGAGCCAGAAACTGATGTAATGAGGCAGGTGCGTTCAGAATATGGTCTGAGGCCAATGTGTCACCACCAATCTTACCATGCCTAAGCTTCCCAATGGCCTCATGGATTGTATCAGGTGATATAGAAATGTACTCAATCTCTGCTGAAGTTAGAGCTGAATTAAGATTATCCAGCAGTTCTTCAGCGGCGGAAGAGTCTGTGGAGTTGTACAGTTGTTTAAAACTATTGGCAAACAGATTGGCAATATTGTCAGACCCAGTAACACTATCAACAACTGGAGATGGAGTAGCTTTGCTGTTACCAAAGTGTCGATGCACTTCAGACCAGAAACCACGATTGGGATCTTTGAGCAACGACTCAGCCAATTTTGTACGTTTGATCTGATCTTGTCTTCTCCTGACACGTCGTACAGCGTATTTGTATCTGCGGTGGTAATGCTTTTTAAGCTGAAACAGAACACCAGCAGAAGGGGAACCGGCCTCAAGCCACAGCTTATGCCACCACTGGCTAGCCTGTAGTTCAGGTTTGACAAACTGTGACCACCCAGCAATGCGAGGTCGTTTGCCAGGGCCTTTGCCTGGGATTGAGCAGTTCCCAGCAACTTTAAGGCACTTAACAAGCTGATCACACACCTGCTCAAGCTGTTGTTGATGAGCTGTGCAGGCTGGGTCACAACAGGTGATAATGGCATCATCCAACATCATGTTCAGAGACTCAAGCATGTGCTCAACTGTAGTCTGGTACTTGTCAATGTGATCAATAGTGGCTCTGTACCAGGCCCTCGTGGTTGGTTCAGGGACTGTAGAAGATGTATGGTCAGCTACAGTGCATGGCAAGTCCAGATAGAAGACTAAAGGATTATGATCAGATAAATTCCTGCCATCCTTGATTGCATGAACATTGCTGACTAATGGGAGAAAACAGCTAGAGACAGCTACATGATCAATCCATGATTTGGACCCATTATGACCCATATATGTAAAACTAACCTCATTTGCATAATTCAGATCTGCAAGAGAGAGGTCCAACTCCGTAAGAAAAGATTGTACAATGTCTGTAAAGCTGCATGGTCGCCGAGTGTCCATGTTCCAGTCTCCAGCAATCACTAGAATATATATATAGCTATATATTATATCTTGCAATAATGTTAGTACGCAGCTTGTATGCTGCATATGTAGCCTCTGGGTATATATGTATATATAGGCTCCCTGCACTAAATGACCTCCCTGCATTATCATGATCCTGATGATGAGTATGCATTAATTTAACTACAATAACTATGTGTGGGATGCTGCATACTACCTACCCTATAACCTGCTGTCAACCTTATAATGCAATATAGCTATATAGTTACACACCATGCACACGAAAGGGCTTACCGGATTCACTTTCACCAACTCTTCAAGCACGGCTGCTGCATCAGGCCTTTGGTCAGGTTCATCATTTAAGCAGCTCAGAATCAGTGGTCTCAGAGGGTAGTTTGCGGGCAAACAAGCCAGGTCATCACGGTGCCTGTCCTTTTCGGGAATTCCACCGATGTTCTGCAGCCCAGGATTTGGTTCCTGCTGCGTCGCGATTTCCAGCATCAACACAGCGTAAGAGAAGATGTCAATCTTCTCATTATAGCAAGGGTTCGCAGCCAGGGCTTCCGGCGGCATGTAGGGTACGGCTCCAGGCTGCTTCATCTGGAAGTAAGCTGCAGTCTTCAGCTTTGATTGCCCGAGGTCGCCAAGCTTGGCTCGTCCAGTGTTATCGAGTAGGACATTCTTGGCGGTGAGGTCGCGGTGTACCAGAGGAGGATCCTGTGCATGGAGGAAGTAGATTCCTTTCGCTATGTCTAGACAGAGTTGAAACTGCCTTCGGTAACTTAGTCTTCCTTTCTCTGCACGCAGCAGCTGTCTGAGGTCTTGGTTCATCCTCTCCATCACCAGGATGGGCTCTTCGCTATCTTGGTCGTAGAAGGCTCCCTTGAAACTCACGATCAATGGATGGGTGATGCTTTCCAAACGTGTGCACTCACTCTGGAAGGCTTTCAGCGCTTCGTTGCCCTGGCCGTCCCGTACCGCATCTAACAGAATGCCGTGAATCCTCTTTACTGCCACGGGACGCCCATTCAGTTCTCCTCCATAAACTGTTCCATTCCCTCCACAGTTGATCTCCTTGTCAACAGTCAAACAGGAAGGCCTGGGAGCTAGATGTTTGGAAAGCGACATATTTGCCCAAAGTGGAGAAGCGATTGAAAAGGGCCACAATTAAAGCCTTTATGGCCTGCTGTAATGATATTCATATGCGTATATATGTTACTATTCGCCACTGGGTGGAGGGAGAGGGGGGAAGTACATCTGCATACTATGTATGGTCATGGGTTAGCTAGACATTGTGGGGTTGAGACGACCATGAGTGAGTATAAGTGGCGTCACATACAGTCATCACTTTAGCACTTGCAAGTATTCTGTAAATTGCAGTGTCCCAATAACAACCATGCCAAACTGAAGCTATACATATGGATAATGTGCACGTGTGTAGCTCACAGCAGAAGCTCATCTTATTCTAACAAACAACTGTTTGACATAATTGTATTAATGTCATGATTTCTGTCAACTGATATAAGGCATGCAATCATACAACGCTGTGTCTTTCATAGTTAGCTACAAAGGTACACACACTACACAGCTACATCATTATAGTGAGCACGCAGTGTTAACATGCAGTATTAGTATAACTGGTCCTAATTGTCCACAGCCAACCCCTCGCACTGTTCACCGAGGTATTCAGCATTGAACAACTTGAAAACTTTAACCACACTGTCCAGTTCTTGCCTGTATTGGAAGAGAGCACAAGGAGAGTCACGGCAAGAAATCCATACGTGGGAATATCAGATAGAATGTACAGCAAAACACAGTCACAACACACATGCACTTCTTTATAATACTAGTCTCAATGTAACCAGTTTAACTCTCTAAAGACTCACTGGAGGGCCTCTGCTCTCCTGTAGCAGTTTTGCAGTGTCTCCCCCATTTCATCAAGATCTGCCTTTCTCTTCTCATGGACAAGAATAACCTCTGCCAAACCTGCCAGCATTTCATCACGTTCAGATCTCAGGCTGTTCTCAATTGTCTTACAGCAGTTTTCTTTCACAGCATCCCGTACTTCCAGCAGCTTCCCCATCAGATGTGCAGTAACCTACCAAGACAGCATACACACACAAATGCAGGAGAGGACTACATACATACAAACATGCTAGACCTTTAGAAGCAAACCTACCTGTTCCTTGACCTGCGTAATCTTCTCCGGGTTAGAACCCTTCCTCTGCCATTGTACACGTTTATAGGCAACAGCGAGTGAGGCACAACTAGCAAAGGTCACTGTTCCTGTAGCAACACTGAAAAGTGCAGGATCAATGGGAGAGACACCTGGCATCAGGGTAGTCATGACAGCTTCAGGGTCCACCATAGCCTTTAGCAATATGAACAGTGGACAAAATGAGACAATAATGGCTGCAGCATACGTAACATAACACATAGGTAAAATGCACATTCGTAACTCACTCCTGCTGCAACTCCAGCAGCTGTGATGGCAATAAGAGTTGCACCTGTAACCATCTAGAGTAAACGATAGCATACATGGATCAATATAGCATCCACCTAGGTCCACTACAGTCAAGGACTAACTATAACCTTTGCTAACACACGTAGATGCACATGGCATGCATTGTTATTCACCGAGTAGAGTGACTTGAGGTAGTGTTTAAAGCTGAGCTGAGGTTTAAGTGCCCCTCCCAGTGAAGCAGCAGCAACAGAAGGAAGTGACACACTGCTAGTGGAGAGGCTGCAGGAGAAGGTGTGGCAGAAGTCAACGAAATTTGAGGAAAGGAGCATGTATGCATAGGGGACATCCAAACACATGCACAATATATCTGCCACCATCCTAATGGTATATACTGTACTTACAGCTCTGTTTTGTCCTTTTCACAGAGCTGCTTGTAATCACCTACAGAAAGACCAAATACATACAGAAACTATACTGACAAGGAGCACTGCAGTACTTGCTGCATTCATGCCCACATACATCTGACACTCCTCAGTGCCTCTTCATGTTGTTGCTGCAAGTGCGCTCGCAGTTCCCTTGTGCCATCCTCAATCACCAAATCATCCAAGTGTTCCAGCAGAGCTGATGTGTACTGCTCTACAGCAGACGGGTTGAGCACAGCATCAAACCCTTTGACTTTATCACTAATCTGTCTTCTGGCATGTTCAAATATGCTGTTGACCTATATAGGCGTATGGTAACATATGACATGTTTGTGCCGTTTGGCCAATAGTGTGTTACACCTATAACCCATATTCAGTGCTCATACTTTCTTCTCTGTGTCCGTTACAGCAGTCTCCATCAATGCTGCCCACTTCATCTCATCTAAAAGATCCATTTTTCCTTGCACAAGTTGAGCGATTCTCTCCTCTTCCAATGAGGACTCTTCACCATTCCTCTGCCTGAGTGTGAGGAACATAACACATCGAATCACCCCAGTCATTGAACCACTCCTCCCCCAGCCATTGGCAGGTGGACTTGTGTAGGTGCACGTGCATCTTAGTGTGATGCCCACACCAAAAGACACAGTACATGTTGCCAATGTATCAATCTATAACATGTCGGTCCATGTGATATATATCTGTGCTCAATTGAAAGTAACATGTACACATATATGCTTACATTCTAGCCGTGCACTCCTCCAGCAAAAGCCCCAAGTAGTGTTTCATTTTGCAGGCCACCTTGACACACTCATAGCTATGTCTCTTGAACTTGGTCTCAATGGCAGCCTCAGACAGGCACTCCTATGGAAATAGAGTAAGCTGTATTGTGTAGCTATGTATAGTGTCAATGGATGCTGTTGAAGGACATCCCAGCAGAGCTCACTGAAATATATATGTACTGTATGTACGTAACTACAGTGTAAACCTGCTAATCCGCCACTCCTTATCTGCCATACTTTTCAAGAACAAATTGCTTTTATATGTATTCAGCACTCCGCTTAATCCACCATTTTCATAGAAAACCAATTGCGGTGGATTAATGAAGTTACACTGCACTGAAATTGCAATGTAAAAGCCACACACACACATGCACACACACACACGCACACACACACACACACACACACACACACACACACACACACACACACACACACACACACACACACACACACACACGTACACACACACATTTGGTCTTAAATCATATATACTCTAACCATCCATTTACAGTACCTATGCTAAAGTATACACCTCCTACACAATGTAACAGATATACTGCCAACTTAGATACCATGAAACAGACATACGTATCGATCACTTTACTTAAAAGGTTACATAATTAAAGTATAATAATCTAATATAATTAGAGCCTTACGTGCAACATGGACTCAAAGTTTTCAAACTCCCTCTGACGTCTGCTTTGTGAGGTCTCGAAGTGACTGTCCATCACACAATCTACAACACAAGAAAGAATAGATGCAATATAATTATTGCTATGACATGTGTTACTGGCATGGAGTGTAAGATAATCGGTATAACCGATTGATACTTCATATAGTATATCCCTTGACAGTACTTACCAGGTGGCAATGAGTGTCTTTTCTGCTGAGGAAGACAGTTCTCAAATGCCTCCCTTGCAGATACAAAGAATGTCCTATTTTCTGCAGTCGCTTCGTCCATTACCTTCAAACGCTCAACGAGTATTTCCTTCACTTTTGCATAGTGTTTCATCTTTGTCTCCTTCACCATGCTCGCATCTTCATGCTCGGCTGTGTCCCAGTGGTTGAATAGGACAAAGCTGTTACTGGGCTTGGATACCTTCTGGCTCACCTCCTCGAACAATGCTTGCTCCTACAAGTATTTCATGCAATGTACACATTAGCATAGTTCTCATTACAAACTGTTCTGTTCTGCAGCCTCTATCCCACTACCACAGAAGGAGTCATATCATACAGCATTTCCATTATAACAAACCTCCACGAAACACTAATAGACTTGAAGCATTCTTCGTATCAAATTTTGCATAGACTGCTCTACACCTACATTCATCATTGCCAAAGTCTTGAAAAGGGTGCTTTCAAGGTGCGAAAGCGTGGACATTTTATCCTTGTAAATGTTGCCATTATGGGCCAGCGTGCAAATATTCAAATTCGTGGGTAATGGGTAATGAGAAGCTCTAACTTATAATATAGCAATGACACTGTAGCAGCTGCTATGCTACATATCAAAAACGTAAGTTGCCAATCAACACCATGCAGTTGTCAGTTGCTATATTCAGGTACATAGATGTAGGGATACGTAGTTCACGGGATCTCGGATTTTTATGTATGTTTGTTCAGCCATTAAATCGGCGCCTTGCCGGGAATCGGCTCGATACGCTCCGTGCCAGTTGAGGGACTGGGGGCCCATGTTCTTAGAGGGGTGCCGTTAGTCTATAGTCTCGTTCCCAGACCCACCTCCGCCGTTCCGCCGTTTTTATTTAGATAGGGGGGCGGAGGAAGGGTCTGGTAACATTGCCATACCGTTTCTGTACCTGCGCCTGAATCCTGGCGCGACCAATCAGATCACAGAACGTTATTGTATTTTGCAATTTCATATGCGTTTATGCACGTGATTAACTACGTTTATTCATCGGTTACTCCGCCTCCTCAGTACAGAAACGGTATGGCAATGTTACCAGACCCTTCCTCCGCCCCCTATCTAAATAAAAACGGCGGAACGGCGGAGGTGGGTCTGGGAACGAGACTAGTTAGTCTAGCTGTCTTGCGGCCAAAGAGCGAGATGTCCTTCGTCAATTTTCCGCGGGCCCACACCCCATTTTTCAAAATTATCGACCCTTCCACTACCGGTCATTGGCGTACTTGATACGTGCCATGCCACTTAATGGATTGGGGGGGGGGGGGCATGAGCTTAGAGGGGTGCAGTTCACCTAGCTGCCCTGCAGCCGAAGAAAGTGCTTCCTTTTCCACGGGTCGAGACGCCATTTTTTATTATCGGTCTCTAGGACTTCCGGTTATGGGAGATCTTATTCGTTATTGGCAAACGTTCGAATTAAACTCTACGGCCGTTATAGCAGCCAGCCTCCGTTGCTACTTGTGCAGATAGTTCAAAACTGGCAAGGGACTGACTCGTTGGCTTGCAATAGACTGGGAACCTGCCCGAAGGGCAGGCATTCAGCTAGTGGAATAAAAATCATTTTACAGTGCACACTAGCCTCATACCCAGGCCCTTTCACTAAATTCCTTCTGAAATGAACTCAATTCAAACATTTGTGTGAGTTGAATTGAATTGAGTGAATTGAGCTTTCCTGCTCCTGCTAATTATCCCATTAAGTATGGTCTCGGTATGAGGCTAAGTGCACACCATGCAGCTGCCTACCCATGCATAACTTACAGCAGTCTCAAAGGTGGTGACCCCATTGCACACATAGACAAAGATGTCTGCATCCGAGCAGTGCTCGATCACTTTGGCGTCAGTTTCCTTGCTTGTGTTGAGGCCAGGACTGCAGAAGAACACAAGAGCATCAATCAGGACATGAATATGCGAAACTTGTGTAAAGTATGTTTAGGCAAGTAGCCCACATAGTCACATACACACACAATGCCACGCCCCTGCAGACAGCTACCTGTAGTACTTGTACCAGTGCACAGCCACAAAATACACACCTAATAGGTATTCTAGAAGGTTTTCAATGTGGACGTTGTACTCCACAGATCTAATTAGGGCATGGCATCCCATCATGAGAGGTGATGGGAACCTACCAGTCCACTAGAAGTACGTCTCCACTCAACATGGGGCACTGCTTTATTGCCCAGTAGACAGTAATACCCTTTGAAGGTTGCAAGGTGGGTTTCCTCAACAGTGTGTCCAGCTCATTCACCGACTACACATATGAGAGAAAGTGAATGGAATTTGAAACCATATACTGTAATTTACTAAATTACAATCAATAGTTGATGTACATCCATGAATACTGTCATGCACAAGCAGTGGCTCACCTCCAGTTTTACAGTGTCAACTGAATGCTCAAGAATTGCAAAGCCTCCCTCTTCAGTTTCACTCTGGCCTGTCACACATAAGAAGCAGCGTGTTGTAGGACCAATACCGACGGGCAAGACCTTCTCCTTCAGAAGGGCATTAATCACCGTGCTCTTGCCGTTGCTGGTTCGCCCAAAGAAGACAACCTTCATTTGGTCACGCCCAATCACTTTCTCCATTTCTGTCATCCTGCCAAAGTCCTCTCTTATAGCGGCAGCAAGTTTCCCTGCTGTTGCTAGCTCAAGTTGGTCACAAACCACTTGCAAGCTCTCCCCTTTACGGAGCACGTCTCTCACCAGCTGTAGTCCATGGCGAAGCTTACCCTTCGCCTGCCTAAACTTCTCAGCTGCAGATGGCTACACACACATATATACATGAGAGTTGTAAGACAAGTACAGTTGCAGGATGTGTTTAACAATAGTGCTGTTGTATCTAGCTAAGTGGACACTGGCAGATAAGATGCAAATAATTGGTTTTGGCACTACTAGCTATGTGGGTGTCATTGCTGTGTCAGCTAACCACGGCTGCATGCTGACACAGCACCCAATAGCCAAAAAATGAAAAATATGCAGAGGATACTGTTAGAGTAGAGGATACTGATATGGTAACTACATGGACACAGTTCCAGCCCACTCCTCATTTGGCATGTGACTGCACATGAAACATAATATCTCTTACCTTGTAGGCTTTTCTCAACTCTTGCAGACAATCGTGCACCTGGGTTATGTTGGGGCGTTTCTTGGGGTCATCCTGAAGACAGTCTAGGATAAGTGGGCGTAAGGGGTGATCATCATCCAGGCGGTTCAGGTCATCAGAGCGTCGGTTGACTTCACGGTCTGTTCCAATGCCCTGAAGTCCTGGTGTGGGGGGATGCTGGGTCGCAATCTCCAGTAACAGAACTCCAAAGGAGAACATATCTACACTCTCGTTGTAGCGGGGATCATTGATCATTGCCTCTGGTGGCATGAAGACGACAGCACCCGGTTGCTTCGTTTGAAAGTATTCAAAGGGACTTTTCTTCAGCCTCGACTGTCCGAGGTCTCCAATCTTGCCAATTCCTGCTTCGTCTATCATTATATTTTTATCGTTGAGGTCCCTGTGAACCACCGGGGGTTCGCGAGTGTGTAGGTAGTGGAGACCTTTCGCTATGTCGAAGGCTAACTCAATCTGCCTAGATCGGGTGAGCTTTCCACGGTTCTCTTTCACGAATTCCCTCAGGTTGTTGTGCATCTTCTCCATCACCAGTACCGGTTCACCTCTCCTCTCGTCAAAATAGGAGTGAAGATAACGCACAATGTGTGGATGATCGACTCCTTCTAGGAGATGGCATTCGCGCGCGAAGTCATCGATGACCGCTTCTCCTTGTACTCCTTCCGCCTGCAGCAACTGTAGGTGGATCGTCTTCGCGGCAACCGGCCGCCCATCCAGTTCCGCATTGCGCACAGTGCCATACGCGCCTGTCCCGATCTGATCTTTAATCAACAAACTTGGTGGCTTCGAATTCTTAAAGATTTCTTTCAGCCGTAAGCTTGGGATGGAGGACATTATTAAAGATAAACTCCCTCTCTACAATTGTCTAAACTCCTAAAGGCCTTTAGGAAAGTCACGTGCTCTTGGCTGCATGTCTACACACATGACCGCGCAAGCTACCGTAAGCTCTAATTCTATTTTCGCCGGACGAAAATTTCACTAATCGTCGCTTGAAAGAGTAATTCGCGATTTTATTTTCGCGCGAATGGTCACTAGGATCGTTATACTGGTAGTATTTGCAATGTATTCAAATACTGGAATGTAAAGCAGGAAATATTCGCGGGAATATAATATTATACTATTATATATTTCTCGAAAATTAGAGCGTATATACGGTAGAGGTTGCGCAAGTTGCAGATTTTTGTGCAAGTTATATATATTACTAGTTAGAAGTTTGATCAAGGGTAAAGATTTACTCAGTGTTGGGGCTTACTCAATGCATTTAATTAATCTAGAGGTTTGTCCAATGTATACAGAAGTTTGCGCATATGCGTGCCTCAATAATATTGCACAGTTATTACAGTTATTACAGTACAAATCTATGGCATATAAACTATAGCTACGTAGCTACATTATTATTATTGTTATACAGTTCCTATTACAGTGCTAATCAAGACTGGTATGCAAATAAGTGCCTTGGAACTGATCGAACTCTGAACCCATTTGGTTCACTGTATCTCTACACAGACGCAGAAGAGAAAGGGGTCACACATAACTTAATTCCTGCAAGATGTGCACTTATAGTACCACTTCATGTTCCACTACACATGTACATCAGGGCACACCACAGTGACCACAGCATCCTGTTACATAATTTGTAGCTGTCCATTATTCACACAAATGGACATGTATACAGATAGTTACATTACAGTGGAACCTGTCTAAGATGGTCACTGAGTTAGGCAGCAACCTCTCTAAAACAGCCAGCATCCCTTGCCCCAAATAACACTAAAACATTGCAATCTACCTCTGCAGAGCAGCCACCTTTCTATGAAGGTCGGCTAGAACTGGCCCACAGACGGATGTCTTAGACACGTTTCACTGTAGTACTGTGGGCCTGTCTAAGATGGTCACTGTATAAGGTAGCCACTTCTCTAAAACGGCCAGCCTCCCTGGCCCCGAATAGCACTAACATTGCACTAGAACATTGCTGTCTACCTCCGTAATACAGCCACCTCTTTATAAAAGAGTATTATAACTGGCCCACAGGTGGCTGTCTTAGACAGGTTCCACTGTATCTCCTTCAAATTATAGTACCCCCTCAGTTACTTACTCAAGGCAAGAAGCTTCCGTCAACCACGGGCCCAGATCCCTTAGTCTGTCTGTTAGTTTAGTAACAGCTTCTTCATGTCTTCGCTTCTGCTCCTCTATGCGCCTGCAGGTTGCATCAGTGGAGGACTGGACGTGTTCCTGGAGACGTGCTCTGTACGTGATCATTCTTTCATCCTTGTACTGATTCAAGTACTCTAGGACCTGATTCCGGATCTGCAACAACAAGGAACATATCATGTGTGATGAAAGATTACATCATCACTAGTGATGTCACCACAATAGCAGAGGAGTCACTTATACACATGCAGTACTTGAGTACATAATGAAAACAAGTATAGGGGCGGAATAATTGCATACTTTAATTGAGTTCGTATCTCCTATTTGCTCCAAACTTCTGATAGGGTGAAACCTGTCTAAGATGGTCACAGTGTTAGGCAGCCACTAAAACAGCCAGCCTCCCTGGCCCCAAACAGCAATAAAGCATTGCATATAATCTACCTCTATAGAGCAGCCACCTCTCTATACACGTATGAAGGTCAGCTAGAGCTGGCACATAGGTGGTTGCCTTCAACAGGTTCCACTGTATATACAGTTTACAGTCATCGGGGCTGGCGGAGGCTTGCCCCACACTTATGATTAGATAGGTGTACATTCATCATTCTCTTGTGTAGTCTGATCAATCATGCAATCACTTTCTTCATATTCGTTTGGCAAAGGTAGGAAATGCAGCTTTCAAGGTGAATAAACTATATCAGTCTATCATCTTGCTGTACAGCCCCGTTTACACTAGTAAGTTAAACTGGTTTGAAATGCGAATTAACTAATCCGGGTTAAGTGCAAATACGCTTAATCCAGGTATGAAACTGGTTCAACTGAACCACCTCTGGAGGTGGGTTAGAAACCGGTTTAACTAATCCAGTTATCAGTGTAAACGCAGGAACTCGGTCTGCAGAAGTGTCTTACCTCTGTTGTTGTGATACCTCCATCGACAGAGGAAGGACCTTAAGAACAATTTCGTTGCACTGGGAGGACCACCTACTTCCAAGGCTAATCCGTCCAAGTGGCTCCAAACATTTTTACGTATTCGTGTGTAAACGCTCCTAACACCAAGTTGAAAACAGTTCAACTAAATCAGTTTCAACCCACTTGTGCTAGTGTAAACAGGGCTTATGTTTTTCCAATCACTCTGGTAAGGGCCTAGCTAGTACTCAAAGTTTACTGTTTACTGAAGAATGATGTCTGTGGCTCAGACACACTTTATGTATGAAGTGGAAATGAAGACATTATCACCCTTGCAGTGTGCACTTGTCCAGGCAATGGGCGAAGCACACTCAGAGGTATGGATTCCTTTTCAATGAACATACTGTATTATATAGAGACAGAAAGAGGTGAGTGACAAGAATGAGGATACCCTGAAGGTCAGAAATCAGTTGATACAGGGAATATGTGTCAAGAAGTGGTACATACCTACAGAGCCTCTGAATTCATACCTTTGACACATGAATAGTGTTTCCTACTTAACTGGAATGTGACTGTGTAACCAACATAACATACCAATGTAACAAAGTTACTTGCATTAAGTGTATGCTTTTGCCCACTAAATACTGTAGATACACATGCACACTCAGGTTCACCTGCACATTGCTTTACATTCAACCAGTAGTCATCACTAAGGACAGCAGCAACACATGAACTAACCTCCATCTTAGCTCTCTCTTCTTCAGTCATTTCATTAGGGTCCACTTTGGCATAAGACCACCCACCCACTGAGGCAGCAACGGTAGCAGCCTACAAATGATTGAAAAATCACAACTCCTAACTATTGAAAACTGCCATGGACTACAGGTATGTACAGCTGTTACTCTGTTGAGCTGTAACTTACTGTTAAACGGGCTGCTCCTGACCCTGCAAGTAAACCAGCTACAGCACCGGCCAGTAGTCCAGCCCCAACCCCAAGAAGGGCGCTTTTTGCCTTCTCAGAACAAGTAGGCAGTACCAAACAGTGATGTGCTTAACAAGATAAGCTAGCACATGCAGTGTGTTAGATGCACTCACAGAATCTGATAGACCAACTCGAATAACTGGGAGCTGTGTGGATTCAACATCTTGACTGCCAAGCCGGGAGCTTCAGAGTATGAAAAACAACATAGGCAGGTTCATGTCAGTTTGTCATCACAGCAGAGCTGCATAACAAAACAACCTTGCCCTCTCTGCTTTTAATCTGATGATACGTCTCTCCGCATGCTCCAAGGGATCTAGCATTGAAAGACAGAGGAAAAGATGCACAGTGCTTTCAAATGTTTATTCTGTGTAGGTCAAAGCCACTACAGTAAGTGATCTTACCACTCAGAGATAGAACCACATCAGTGGCCTTAGCAATCCACTGTTTCGTCAAACGCTGACTCTCATACTCTTTAATCAAATTCCGTAATCGTCGAGTCAATCCTTCACACACCAGAGAAAAGCCTCCCTGGTGGTTCTCAATTTCTTCAAGCAACCTTGCCTTAATATATGTGTGAAAATCCTCACACTGAGCAAGAAAGGAATGAGAAATGCAATGTTTACCTGTGGAAGTCATTCATATTAATTATTCATGATACTACTGTGCAAACACAACACTTTGTGTGGTGAGCCTGTGCAAGTGTCTGGCATGTGTACAGCATTTACAGTAGGCTACGACAAGTTTAAGATGGTGCAAATGTGGATGGCTCATGGCTGATTGGAAATAATCAGCCTCTGCATGAGCTGCACATGCCATATTACCATCTCAACACAAATTTTGGCTGAGTTTGTGGCATACAACAATGACAATGGGAAACATTTACCACATGTACCATTAAATCAATTTCCTCCAATGTCTGAAGGCGTTTCATGTGGAAACACTGCAATCTCTCATCAATCTTTGCAATAAGAGACTCCCTTTTCTGCTCTTCTGCTGTTGATGCATCACTGCATATTAATTAAACATAAAAAAACAAAAACAGTTCACCTAAACACCTTACACTATCTCTCCTATATTAAAAACTATAAAGTATATTATGCTGTAAGGAAGTCAATTGGGGTCCAGCTTGCTGAGAGAATATGTACTGTAACAGATGATTCCATTGAAGTAGTCTTTACCACAATTTGTCAGACAAAGTATGCATGGCCATACTGAATGATGAAATGATGAAGCCATACAATGTGAAACTGTGGTTTATTTTTTATAAAGACCAGCTTTGCTATACTTTATCTTCCCAAGAGCACTGGGCTATTATTTTTAGCCAATCAGCTTTAGGTGTAATGTTTATTTTTAACACTAGCAGGGTGCCCACCTTCGGCAGGCTTCCTGCTATGGCAAGTCGCACACCAGCGAGTAGGTCCCTTGCCAGTTTTGAAGCATGAACGTCGAAATGGTGGTGAAGCTGCACGGAAACTCCCTTCACGGAGGCCATGTTTCTGGTGAAAGTATGTAGCTAGCTACTAAGTTCCCCTGGCCGCTGTGAAAGCAAGAACAGCCCTTCTTCTACAGAGGACTCCTTCTGAACTCTTGTGCATTCCTTCTGAACCGCTATGCTATTGGCAATGAAACATTCAGAGGTTCAACAAAGAAACAGGCTTCTTGGAGTTACTCAGTCCTGCACTATCAATAACCCCTCCTTTTGTACACAATGCCTTTCACTTCACCATAGTTGTCCTGAGTTGATAAGTATCTGCTGTTGGCACCTAGGAAACAATGCTGTAGCTCAATTTGTTCCACGATTCAACACAGTCTCGTTCGAAAACAACAAGCTAGTCGTGATACTGTAGGGGTTCAAGGTTGCGTTTATGATACACTGATACGAGATTCTTGAGCAAGACACAACTGATAATGATAAATCAAATGTAGGACGTTTCAACCTGGAGGTCTTTGCCAACTGCGTACAGGATGATCCTGTACACAGTTGTGTCTTGCTCAAGAATCTTGTACAAGCTACTCATATTATGGCACACATTACGGGCATTAATTTAAGTCATTGCACTTTGGTGCTTGGCGCCATTGTGGTTAAATTAGATAATGTCCTTGCGGCTATAATAATTATAACTATAATTAACTTAATGCACTGATAGTGGCTTCAGCAGTGCTTGTCTAACTACAGTGGTGTGACATTTCGACCAAAATACCTTTGCATGCACCAGTGAGAATGGTAGTCTGTACAGGTAAACTCCAATTGCTTACCTCTCCTCCTGCCACCTGTGTTTCATGCTGGCCAGGGCCTTGCTAACACTTGCCACAATAGGTTGGCACTCATTGTAGTGCCTTCCAAACTTCGTCTTGATGGCAGCCTCAATGAGACACTCCTGTGGAAAAGTAAGGACTTTGCATGTCTTCTAAATGGAAACTGCATGCACCTAGACAGGTACTGGGCAGTCTCTGCTTACTTACCACAGCAACAAGAAGCATTTTGCATAGATTACATACAAATAAAGCAACTACAAAAGAGCGTTGCTGGCTCGTGGTTTGCACTACTATACTCACTGTTTACATGGGACTGTTTTGGTATACAGTGAAACGTAAGACAACTGCCTGTGGGCCAGTTCTAACTGGCCTTTATAGAGGTGGCTGCTCTACAGAGGTACATAGATTGCAATGCTGTAGTGCTATTTGAGGCCATGGAGGCTGGCTGTTACAGAGAGGTTGATACCTGCAGGATGAAGTTGGTACGAGACACGTTTGCCCAGAGGAACATTATACACGTATTCTCCTTTGACACTCATCCTTGATTCATGAAATTAGTTATGGATGATACGTTTTGAGGGATTATATCAGCAATAAAAGGAAACTTTGTTAAGGTAGGCAGGTTGGGTTGCCGTCAAGCTATAGTAAAGCCATTTCAGCGTGGGAATTCATAAAGCTTTACAATTCTCTACACATGCACACAGTGACATGGCCATACACACACCTGTAATGTTTCCTCAAACCTGCTAAACTCCTGGACGAGGGGACCTGACAGGATAGGAGTACACTAATTAAATGAGATACCACACAAAACAAACTACCACGCCTGAATGCTCTAGTTGAAGAATTAGACACTGTGAGTGCAAGGGCAGTAGTAGGTGTTACAGGCACGAGGCTTACCTCCTGTCTGCTGTGCATTGGCTGCACATCCAACTGCAGCGTTAACAGCCTGTTTGGCAGATACAAAGAAGGTTCTTTCCTCCACCATCTGTTCTGTGAAGATGCCCAATTCCTCCACCATGATCTTGTTGACTTTGCTCAGCTGCTGCTGCTTCACTTTGCTAGCTTTCTTCTCTCCATCCTCCAGGACCCTGTCCCAGTGGTTGAACAGAATGAATGTGTTGCTGGGGCTGGAGATCTTCTCCTTCACTTTTGCTAGCAGATCTCGCTCCTATGAGATAAAGAAACACAGCAGATATGGCATCACGCTGGTATGGACGAATGAAAGCATGCGCAACAGATTGAAGCAGCTATAAGGAGTCAGTGTCACTGTGGGAAGAAACATTGTGTAGCAAATATCTTAAACATACTGCACATGTTCGTTTAGTATATATGTCTATTATACATATACAAACTCACAGCTGTTTCAAATGTGGTAAAACCACTAGCCACATACACAAATACATCAGCATCTGAGCAGCATTCGATCACTTTGGCATCCATTTCGCTCTCTGCATTCATGCCGGGACTATAATATAGGGTTACGTATAGGCAAAAAAAACACACAGTAGGTTAAGAAAGGGGCCAGAGAAGGAACAAAAACCTATTATGTAGCTTATGCCTATATGTAGAGATATTGCGTGAGTGTGCAGCCCTGATCGAGTGGCATTACTTTCTGTGCAGGCCAAAACCATCTTGCTTTGAAGCAAATGCTACGGAAGTGTATGCCTGTGTGTAATAGTATTCATAGTATGGTGCACTGCTGAAAAAGGTACAGTCTGCATTCGTAGCATCGCATTCTGGTAACATACCAGTCGACCAAGACAATGTCCCCCTTCAGCATGGAGCACTGAGCAGTGGACCAGTTTATCTGCACAACCTGCTTGTCCTCCATGAGAGGAGCTAGTTCGTCAGCTGACTGCAGCAAACAAAGGGCAACACAGGAGACTGAACACCACAGGCCATAGCAGATACCTTAAGTTTACTATATTTAAGAAAAACATTGCCAAATTTCAGTTCCATGTGGCACCTGACTAGATTAGATGGGTAGTTTTTGAGCGCAGAAAATCACATTCAAAAGGATACAATTTTTAGCAACTTTTGCACTATTCACTAAGTTGACTATAAATTCAGTAGCTGTTAAATTAGCAGCCTTTCAAGGTAGATGACTATACAGTAAAGTATGGGTTGGTTGCCCTGATTCTGTGCTATGTATACATGTGTGGCTCATCAGCATAGTTCAGTTGTAGTCAATATCTTCAGATATTGCCTTCAACACATCATGCATTTATTGTGTGCACACACACCTTCACTGGCACTTCACTGGAGTCATCATCACACTTCACATAGCTGCCTTTGCTGGTTGTGTTCTGGCCCCTGATGTAGCAGATAGCAGTTGTGGTTGACCCAGCTCCAAAAGGCAGGACCATGCTCTTAAGGAGAGCATTGATCACCGTGCTCTTCCCATTACTGGTGCGTCCAAAGAAGACGACCTTCATTTCACTTCTTTTCAAAAGCCGCAAAATCTCACCCACTCTATCTGTGCGCAGGTCGCTCAGATCTTGAAGCCCTGGGCTCCGTGTCTTCCTGGTCAACTTCATGACTTCACAGTGACTCTTTTCCAAAGGCTCAATGGCACGAATAAAGCACTCCTTTGCTTTCGTGAACACAACTGAAGCCTGCATGAATGTACAATAGGATGCATTCTTGATAATTGAGCACCATCAATTATTGGACAGTGTCCTCAAATAGTTGGACTCAGCAAGATACACACTCAGGGGTGTGTCCTCACCTTAAAACATTGTTGCACGTAACCAACTTAGGCTTAGTTTGTAGTCACAGGCTTAAGATACACGGACGTCAGCCATTTTCTCGTGATGTCATGAATCAAGTTTGATTGGTTGACCCCTGTAGCCGACCCTACAGGCCCAACCCCAAGGCTCTGCCAACTGTGTGAGCTTGATAGGATTACACCTGACTACATCACAACAATATGATGCTAATACATATTATATTCAGTGTTCCATTCAACCAGCCATCATAAACCAAGTATGCACAGTACATGTTTCATGATTGACAGAATTTTCCGTGTCCGATAAAAGAATAGTTACCCTACATCACTATTTGAATGCATTAGTATGCATAGAAATTACTCCAACTAGTTAAATGGTCACAAACACCAACTTTGTATACATGATAACAACCCAAATGGCATGGCAGTATGAGATATATTAAGTGCACTGTATGCTGACTCCTCTCCAGGTAGCTATGACATTTATTCCCAGCTTCTGGATTGTATAGGTCTACACAGATGCTGTGATAATCACACAGTGGAGCTAATTATGTGCAGATTTTAAGACTCTTTGCCAGCGTGGCAAAACTGGGCATTTACGTACTAGGAATGGGCATCTATATTATTCACTCTAGCCCTTCCTACCCACACACTGCATGTAGCGAAGTCCAACATGACTTTATGTGTGATACTGGTATACTTACCGAAGGCAACAATTGCTGATGCTGCAATCGCTGAAGCATTTCTTGCAGGTTTTTGAACAGTGTAACTGCGTCAGGCCTCCCTGCCGGGTCGTCCTTCAGGCACTTTCGAATCAAGGGCTTCAGTGGATGATCCTCGGGAAGGAGAGCGAGATCACTGCGGCGCCGATCCTCTTCTGGGATGACGTTGATGCCTTCCAATGATGATGATGGTGCTGACTGGGTAGCTATTTCAAGCATGAGCACACCGAAGGAGAAGATGTCGACCTTCTCATTGTAGAGTGGCTGAGCACGCAGTGCTTCAGGAGGCATGTACGGGATTGCTCCAGGCTGTCTGGTCTCAAAATGTGAATCTTTCTTCAGCTTGGACTGCCCGAGGTCACCTATCTTGGCTCGTCCTGCTTCATCCAGCAGCACGTTCTTTGCAGAGAGGTCTCGATGAACAACTGGGGGATTTTGCAAGTGCAGGAATTCGAGGCCAGTGGCGATGTCCAGGCACAGCTGCATCTGCTGTTGAAGCCGAAGACTTCCTCTGTTATTCTCTAAGAACTTCTGCAGGTTCTGCGTCATCTTCTCCATCACTAGGAAAGGGCCCTTCCCATCCTGGTACGCCCCGAGGAAGCCCACGACGTTGGGGTGGTCTCCTATGTCTTTCAGTCGCTGACATTCCGCCTTGAAGTCTTGCCGCACTATCCGACCCTGATCCAACTCGGCTTGCAGAAGAAGTGGGTGTATCCGCTTGACGGCGACTGGACTGCCTGCGAACTCGCCAGGAAAGACACTGCCGTAGGCACCATGATCAATTTCTTCTTGATCGTTGATGATTAAGTCATGTGGCGGACAGGAGAACAGAGGATGATGAGCTGGTTGTACCGGATCAGGGGCAGCCACCTGCGCATATCGCCCTCTTCGTCTCCCTCTAGACCTCTTTGCTTTGCGCACCGGTCCATTACCGGACGCCATTTTTAATTGAAATATCACATGCACATTACACATTCACATGCACTATTATACTTGTTTACATATATACTCGTTGCATGCACGCCAACTTGAAAAGTAGCCTTAGCTTTGAACTGATTGACAGTAGTTTCAATTCTTCCACAACAACTGAACAGTGTGTATCGTGCTCTAGCTACATCTACAGATATTGGCCTTTGAACAAATTAAGCTGTGACTCCATTTCTACTACTTTGACTCTGCACAGATATAGAAAAGAGAGGAGATATACTGTAAGCATGTTTGGCAACACTTGTAATCCAGTGCACATGAACATGAAATGCACATCATAGGGTGCTGTTCCAGTGAGATGATGAAATGCATGCACATGTGAGATTCACCTGGAGAAACCACACCTTAGCGGAAATAGCCGATTTCAACACTATTCAATATTTTAATAGCCACAAGTGTCCTACAAACATTCAACAGATGTGAAGTGAATCCGTACTTGTCAGTGAAAGATAGTTAGTTAAACAAGTCCCCTCGCCACTTTATTGCCAAGCCGAAAGGCGAGGCAAGTAATCGTGACGCGTTGTCGTCCCCCATTTGTATATATGTATGTATGTATGTATGTATGTATAATATTATATGTATATATGTATATCCGTCCCAGTCAACCCGACACACCTAGATTGCGCAATAGCCTGGTGTTCTCCGTCAGGGCTCACGACAACAAAACGCTCTACTTGGCCACCATCGGCCACGAAACAGCTCAACACTCCACGTCATCGCTGCACCCTGCGTTCAGATTGTTGTTAACATCGCCCATTGCTTCAGCGAGGGCTATACGCCTGTTGGCCATTCCGCCATATTGACTGACGTCATTTGCCCCGCGTGGTCAGGAACACTTACACTGTTCACTCAGGTGAAGCGATAACGCACATTGTGTTAGCACAGCACGAACGGGCTTCCTTGCGCAGCTCCAAATAGGTAGGTATTGATTGCCGAGCTGCCATCCAGTGCTTCGTCTGACTTGCTATCCCTTCTTTCTGTCAACCAGTGAAAGCAGATTACAGTTCTATTGCCCAAAATGTACTTGCCCTGGCCGAGTTATGCTCATGGACTGTACTTTACTGAAATAGCTAGATATATACATTCAAGCGAGGCTGGTTGCATTTTAATGTATGCCCTAGTTTACATAAGCAGGATACAAATGACCATTAAAAATGCCTGCTTGCCATTCAAGTTTGTCAAATTTGGTATCATTTTCCATCATTTTCTGGTTTGGCAGCATTAGCAGTCAATGTATATATAATTATAATGAACCTGTCCAAAGGTTGATACTAATGTTTTCTGCATCAGTCAGAGAGCTGAGCGGACTTAGAAAATACAAAGTCAAAGAAATGACTTTTATATCAATACGTATACAATGAAAGCTTTGAATTATGTGAGCAGCATGCATAATCGCTGCATATTTGTCCAAAACATCTCAAACTAACCTTGATGTCACTTTTCACACCTTCAAAGTGCCAATTTTCAATGGCTATTATGGTGCTTCATGGTAAGGTGTGATTTTTATTAGTGATGCTCACATATGATATCATTAAATACTGTAAGTGGAAGGGCAGCTAACAAGAAACTTGTCATTCAATTGCATCTGATTTGCCACAGTGACTCACTCAAGGTAACCTGCTTCCCGCAGCCATGTACGTAGATCTTTTAGTTCGCCTTTCAATCTGTCAACAGTTTCTTCAAGCTCTCGCTTCTTTTTCTCTACATCCATGTAGACTGCATTAGTTGAAGCCTTGACGTGCTCCTTAAGAGCATCTCTGCACTGTTCCTTTCTTTCATCTTTCTGTTTGTCCATGTAGCCTATGACCTCCTTATGTATCTGCACCAATGAGAATATAACATACGTATGAAAATGATTACATCAACACATAGTGATATGATACCAGATGTAAAATAGCACATCAACAGCTGATATATGTAGGGATGTATAATTATACTGATGCTTCCTTGATGAATACACTGGAGCAAGTCCCCAATACAAGGTGTCGACAGTGCAATAGAGCTAACCTCCAACTTAGCTTTGTCTTCATTCATAATCTTGGACTTCCATCTGGCATAAAACAGAGTACCCAGGCCTACAGCACCAACAGCGGCGGCTATAGGCATCTATGTAGGAATGAACACATACAATGAGATATTTTGCAGCTATGCCTAGCTGTTGGTCCTTACCGCAACAACAAAGGGCACTGCTTTAACACCTAAAGCCAGAAATGTTCCTGCAACAGCACCAGCACCAGCACCAGCACCAGCCCCGAAAGCCACACTGCTCTTCGAGGCCTGAAGGCCAATAGCAAGGAAAAGGCTATGTTAAATTACACACTGTACCACATTCCCACTTACTGTACGTACCTCCTTGGACAGTTTAGATGGATGCAACTTGGAATGCAATGTGGAAGGAATATTTTGGCCACCAAACCTGGAGTTACAGATTAAAGGTATGCAGGGTATAAATTAATTTCAATTCAGGAAATATATGAATTAGTCAAAAGTGTATTACACATCCACCTTGCTTCACCAGCTCCTAATCTGTTGTCTTCCACCAATTGCAATAATGGACCTGGCATTTAAAGAAAGAAGAAATAAACACAGAGCTCTAGATCTGCAATCAAATACAGCTGCAAAGTGGAATAGTACCATTCATAGTTTGCACCACGCCAGTAGTCACAACAGTCCATTGTTTCATCAGAGTATCTGTCTCTTCATTCAGCTTCTCCAGCAAATGCTCTTCCATGTCTTTGCAATATTGGTCAACCTTCTTGGGATCAAACGCTTCCTTTGGTTTGAAGTTGTTAATTCTTTCACACAGCTTTTCCTTAATGCTGCTGTGAAATTTATCACACTGAATGAAAGAATTTCAAGTTTCATCAACCTGATACCTTCAATCTTCACATAAATCTGTATTCTGATAAACACTTAACATACCATTGCATCAACTTCCTCCAATGCTTTCATCACTGTCTGGCCATACATCTGATCAAAATGCTGCAATTCCACATCAATGTCTGCAATAACCAACTCTCTCCTCTCTTTATCTTTAACTGCAGTTTTACTGCAAAACATCAAATATGTATATATGTTACATCATCTTGCAGACTGTCCTTTCTACCAAAGATAGGCTATAAGCATATAGCTACATGAACAAGGGCTATAATCACTGGATTTTACACCTACCAGCCTTCTACACCGTACTAACTCAGGAGGCTGGGGGGGAGGGCGGGGGCGGAGCCCTATTGATGGCAACCAGTCATCGCCCTCCCTCGCTAGGCGAACACTGGTTGCCGTCAATAGGGCTTCGGCCCCCCGGCCTCCTGAGACACTACAGTGCAGAAACCTGGTAGGTGTAATATCCAGTGATTAGCCCTTTGTTCAACTTAGACCGGCCTGTCCGTTGAAGTGCCCTACTGCAATGAACCAACCTCTCATATAGCTACATGTTGTACAATAGAAGGGAGTTCAGGTACAGCTATACAAGTTTCACTTAGCCTAAGTCTACATATCCATGTAATTGAACGACGTTGAACGTGTACTAGTTTAGAGTTCAGCGACTTTGCCAGGATCTAATACAAGGCTGAGGTGAAGCCAAGGAATTAGATTCTCACAACAATGCTGAAACATTCAGAATAGTACCTAGAACAATCCATCTGCACAATGTCACTCACACCTTTCTTGCTGTTCTCAGGTGCTAGCAATGCATGCAACATGCAAAAAGCCTACCTTCACTGGGTGTTTCTGTTACTTATACATACTGTATTCTGTTAGTACTCAACTACATAGTATGGTTTCTAATTGCTTACCGTTCCTTCATCCACTTGCATTTCATGCTAGGCAGGGCTGTCTTTATGGCTGCCACGATCGGTTGGCACTCACTGTAGTGCCTGCCAAGCTTTGTCCGGATGGCTTCTTCAAAGAGACACTCCTGTAGTAGCAAGGAATTGCACTTGGTTAACCAGTGTGCCTACACCATCGTAAAATAGTGTCTTGCACGTAGCAACATCTCCCAAAGGCCCAACAACCTGCTCACAAAGCTGTCTAGCCTACAAAGGAATATAGCCAGCCGAAAGCAGTGCAATACAGTGACAAAGTTTCTTCTCTCACTCCCTATAGTTGGTTCGGGAGCTGCAGCTGTCAGAAAGAATAAGCAGAATGTTGAGATTTCTTCCATGGGAGCGCACACTTTCACTTGGAAGTAAGGTTTTACATGCATGGTATTTATCATGCCTCTTCCATGGATAGCCTATTTGCTGGTTGTCTATTCCCTACAGGAATAGCACTACTTTCATTTGCATTACAGCATACACACTACCACCACCATCCCTACATAGATAGCACTATCGTGTTATTGACAAATATTAAGAACAAATTTTGGGAATATTTCAGCAGGTTGGAACCATTTCACAAGGAGAATTTACAGGATTCCAAGTCTGCTATAGTCATGTACCTGCAACAATTTCTCAAATCTGTTGAACTCCTGCTGAAGATGACCTGATGAGATAGGAGTATATTAAAATGAACCATAGCTAAACATGGAATCTATACATAGACATTGAATAATGCATATACACATTATATAATACATAGCCACCACTTTGTTCCAGTGGCCATAGAGACCACAGGTGTCTGCGGTCCTGAAGCCCTCCAGTTCCTCTGCGAACTAGGACACCGTCTCAAGGCAGAAACAGGGGAGCCACGCTCCCTTCAATTCCTCTTCCAGAGGATCTCAGTTGCCATGCAGAGGGGCAACGCAGCTGCTGTTTTGGGCACAATCAAGGACAATCAATTTGATTTAAATGATTTCAATTCTTAATTACATTTTACTATGACTTGCATGTGAGCACAGGTGACTGTGCCCCAATTTTTGTGCTACTGCATGTTTTAGTGCAGATCTACTGTAGGAAGAATTTAGCAGCATATATATTATTATTATTTATTTATTTAATTGCTCTCCTGTACTTCCCCTAACAATTGTATTACTGCAGTATTCTATTGCAAGTTATTTATTGCATTATATAATATAATCATATAGATATTGCAACTAGCTTTGAATACATGGTTAAAGGCTTAGTTATACTGCAATACAAGCTCTGGTTAATAGGTATAGTTTAAGAATTATGAAGAAAGGACTGTGAAGTGTCCACTGTAGGTTGAAATCACCCGTCTTAGTGTCCTCATGGAGATATCATTTGATGTCTGTTTTTTCCTTCACAACCGACTGCCATTTTAAAGTTTCGTTCCCTTTGACGTCCAATTATCAGCCGATTTGATTCACTGTAATCCAACAATCAAATTCAAGTTTCCTTCACTCTATAGCAGGTACTCTCCATTGCTACTGGCACAGATACTACAAAACTGGCTGGGCCCAGCTCACTGGTGGGTGACTCGCCATAGCAGAAAGCCTGCCTGTTGTTTTCTGTTGCATTGAGTGGCAAACATAATTATTCTGAGCATTATGAGAGTATATATACCATGGTATGGTTTAGCATATAATGGAGAAAAAACAATTTTGACCCAGTTGGCATCCTATACAATAGTTGCATGCATGCTATTACATACACCATGTACGTGTCACTGCCAAACAGTACACATGTTCTTGAGAAGCTGAAGCTTATATAAATAAATAGGCTGCAGCATGCAGCTACTGCACACACACCCATGCAGTCAGAAATGCATGGAAATCACAGAACATCTGTGTTTATAGTATCAGCATACCTCCAATCTGCTGTGCACTGACTGCACATTCAACAGCCTGTTTGGCAGACACAAAGAAGGTTCTTTCCTCCACCATCTCTTCTGTGAAGATTCCCAGCTCCTCAACCATGATCCTGGTAACTTTGCCCAGCTGCTGCTGCTTCACTTTGCTAGCTTTCTTCTCTCCTTCCTCCAGCACCCTGTCCCAGTGGTTGAACAGAATGAATGTGTTGCTGGGACTGGAGATATTCTCCTTCACTTTCACTAGCAGCTCTCGCTCCTACAAAGTACATGAACACAGTACAGTAGATATGGCATATGAAATATCATGACTGATGAATGCACATACTGTACAACAGATTGAAGTAACACTAATCAGCATGGGAGAAACATTACATAAAGCAAATGTTTTAATGACACGTCTGCCTCACATTTTCATAAGGTACGTACTGAATACAGACATATACGCAAACTCACAGCTGTTTCGAGGGTAGTAAAACCACTAGCCACATACACGAATACATCAGCATCTGAGCAGCATTCAATGACTTCAGCATCCGTTTCACTCTCTGCATTCATCCCAGGGCTATTGGTATAAAAGGAAGTGACACGCAGAAGGTTAAGATGGGAACAAGGTAAGGGAGAAACAGTGCAAGACTTGAACAGACACCTACGTAAGAATAGCGTGCATGCATGGGTGTGTGGCTTGTTCCAGGCCAAGTACAGCATTCATTCTGATGCAAGCCATGAGCATAATACTTTAAAGCAAGCTAAAAATAGTGTATCATGTAGTATGCCTATGTATAATACTGATACACTATAGGGTATACTGCATGGCTGCTGAAAAGGTACCGACTGCAATCATAGCATCACATTCTGGTAACATACCAGTCGACCAAGACAATGTCCCCCTTCAGCATGGAGCACTGAGCAGTGGACCAGTATATCTGCACAACACGTTGGCCCTCCATATGACAGTCTAGTTCATCAGCTGACTGCAGCAATAAAGGGCAAAGCAGGAGGCTAAGCATCATTTTTTCATTGTTTGTATGTAAATGGAAAGCAAAAATGCGGCAGAACTGCTTTGTATTTGTTCAAAAACATTTGAATGTAAACCAGGCTTACAATTTGAGTACCCTCCTTCTGTGCTATCTAGCTCATCAGTGCAATACAGTCATATACATAGTGATTACCTCAGAGTCTCAAACACAATAACATCTTCACACTCATATTGAATGCAGAAGTGAAATGCATCATGCACACACACACACACACACACACACACACACACACACACACACCTGCACTGGCACTACACAAGAGTCATCATCATCACACTTCACAAAGCCGCCTTCACCGGGTGTGTCTTGGCCCCTGATGTAGCAGATAGCAGTTGTGGTTGACCCAGCACCAAAAGGCAGGACCTTGCTCTTGAGGAGAGCATTGATCACCGTGCTCTTCCCATTACTGGTGCGTCCAAAGAAGACGACCTTCATTTCACTTCGCCTTACTAACTTTAGAATCTCGCCCATTCTGCCAGTGGACAGACCCCTCAGGTGCTCACACTCTGGGCTTTCTGCTTCATTGGCCAATAACACAACTTTACGATGACTCTCTTCCAATGGCTCAATGGCAGTACTGAAGTGTCTCTTTGCTTGGGTGAATGAATTTGATGCCTGTAAAATGTACATGAATTCAAAAATGTGTGGCTGCATCATATTAGTGATGCATTTTGATATGGCATATGACTTAATCAGTGCACACTGAAATAAGGAAATACTCGTATTCATGCAGGTGTATACAGGTAGCCAATTTCATACTCACAGCTTACATTTGCTTGCAGCTGTTTCCTGTACTAAAGTACACAACGTAACAGTAAATAAGTACAAATTTGTACAAGTCGTACTAGAAACAGCTGCAAAAAGTTTGGACAGCTGCTACATAGGATTTTAACATACATATTACAGCAGATGGTATAAAAGCTATAGTTTGTCCACCTAGACTAAACAGGCCATTTTATGTCTGTCTAGTATGCTAGATCCCAAGTCACCTACATTACGGCAATATATACAAAGAGCTGGTTGACCATGCATGCTTAACAGAAATTATTTGCTAAATAGAATACCTGTGCCAATTGCTCATACAATCCTTGTAGAATTTCACGTATGATAGCTGCATCAGGCCTCTCTGCAGGGTCATCCTTCAAGCACATACAAACCAAGGGCTTCAGTGGATGGTCCTCAGGAAGGAGAGCGAGATCACTGCGGCGCCGATCCTCTTCTGGGATGGTGTTGATGCCTTCCAGTGATACTGATGGTGCCGACTGGGTAGCTATTTCAAGCATGAGCACACCGAAGGAGAAGATGTCAACCTTCTCGTTGTAGAGTGGCTGAGCACGCAGTGCTTCAGGAGGCATGTACGGGATTGCTCCAGGCTGTCTGGTCTCAAAATGTGAATCTTTCTTCAGCTTGGACTGCCCGAGGTCACCTATCTTGGCTCGTCCTGCTTCATCCAGCAGCACGTTCTTTGCAGAGAGGTCTCGATGAACAACTGGGGGACTCTGCGAGTGCAGGAATTCGAGGCCAGTGGCGATGTCCAGGCACAGCTGCATCTGATGCTGAAGCCGAAGACTTTCTCTGTTAGTCTCTAAGAACCTCTGCAGGTTCTGCGACATCTTTTCCATCACTAGGAAAGGGCCCTTCCCATCCTGGTACGCCCCGAGGAAGCCCACGACGTTGGGGTGGTCTCCGATGTCTTTCAGTCGCTGACATTCCGCCTTGAAGTCTTGTCGCACCCTCCGACCCTGCACCGACTCAGCCTGTAGCAGAACTGGGTGTATCCGCTTGACGGCGACTGGATTGCCTGCGAGTTCGCCAGTATAGACACTGCCGTAGGCACCGCGATCGATTTCTTCTTGATCGTTGATGCTTAGATCGCTTGGCGGAGAGGAAAACAGAGGAAGATCAGCTGATCTCACCGGAGCAGCCACACCGAATCTCCTCCCTCGTCCCCCTCTTAGTCTAGATCTCATTGTTTCGTGCACCGGCACATTACCGGACGCCATTTAATGCATAATGGATCAACGACTTGCTGCAGCTGCAGCTTTTTAGTTTTGGTTTGGAAACTGGGAACGCGACGAGGCACATCTCGAGGTTTTAGCGGCGGAAAGGGCGAGGGCTTTTACTCCACGGAAACTCAACCAATCCAGAAATAACTTAGGAAATTAGCAGAGATGACAGCTTTCCAGTGATTCTTATCCTTAAAAGCGTGGTTTATGCTACTACAATGTCGAAATTACACCCGGCACTGGCATCACACGGCTGTTTCGCATAATACAAATGGCGGCAACTTAGTTTGGTTTGGAAACCAGAACGAGGTAATTGGTGATTCTCGAGTAAATGGACTTTCAAGATGTTTTAGCCTTTTTCTCTTCCTACACTTGAACAAGGGGCAATTAACTTGGAATGTACGTAGAACAGATAACAGGCGAGTGTGCTATAGTCCAATAAGCCTGCTTTGTGTTGTCTAGGCAGCAAGATAATGGCTTTAACTTGTGGCAAATAATCACCCAATAGCACACTTCTCCCAGTTTTCCAGCCGGTGCACTGGGTATCGAAGGTAAGTTAAAGTAGTGCAGAACATTGTCCTGTATAGCTTGTTCTACTGCCCGGCTCGTACTTCAAGTTTCGAACGACTTTACTAGCACTGTACTTCGCCATACTATAATCCTATGCTATAGTATGGCGGGGTACAGTTGTAATAAAGTTGTTCGAAATGCGAAGTACGAACCGGGCAGTAGAACAAGCTATACAGGACAACGACGTGCACTACCTTGACTTCTTTTCGATACACAGGACAATGGCTGGAAAACTGGCAGAAGTGCGCTATTGGGCGATTAAGTGTCGCCAGTGATAGCCATTTTCTTGCTGTCAAGAGAATGTACGAAGCAGGCTTAGCTAGTTGTTAGACTAATGCACATACGCCTGGTATCAATTCGATGTCTGTGCACGGTTTAGTTGAGATTCCTTCTGTATCTGATGAGACAAAGGCTGAAACTGAACCCTCTACAGCTACATATTTGTTGACATATGAGCATAACCTGCAGCAAATTGGAGAGAGAATGGGAATCAGTAACTTTGCTTTGCCTTAAAATTATAATGTTGGTATTGGACCCCACAAGCAGTTACCTCATGTTTACACATAAACTATTTGGAATGCATATGCCTGATCAATCAAAGTGATGAAGTGGTGTCAGTCGTCCAGTTGCATGTGACTGTTGTACAGAGTAAGGGCCATGGAACAGTATTCACTAGTGAATACTGTACTGGCGGACAAACTGTAGTGGGGACGCCCCACTCTGTGACACCATGGAGGGCCTTATATCTTGTGGTCCTTTTTGAAGGTACCTGGTATTTGGAAGACATATGGATGGAACAATGCAACAGATTGGAACTAGAGTTAGGTGAAATTGTGTAGTGCATGGGTGGTACTGGATGTGAGGGTGTCTGTCTCAACATGCACAGCATTGTGCATATGCATCTGTGTGTGGGTGCCGTGGATAGTATTCCATTTGAGGACCAGCAGCTGATTCCATGCATGTTCTTTCTCATTATGCTAATGTTGATAGAATTTAGAATGCTGGCTGCAGAAGTACGATGGAACCTAGTACCTTCTTTATCAATCATTAAATGATGCCCTGCCTAGCCCCGTTCTACGGCAGCTTTCCAGGTAGCATAGCCCTTTGCCCTCCAGTCCTGCAGCTGACATACTACGTGTACTTGCATGTGTCACTCTTGCATGCACTCTCATATATCCACACCCATGCATGCATATGTGAACACACACGCACACGCACAAACACACGCACACACACTTGCAAACACAACGCCAATGCATTATGTTTGGCGATACACGTTATAAGTCATGATCACATGCAATTATAATATCATTTAATATAGCAGATAGCACACGTACATAGCTTTATGTGTAATATACTCTTTAGCTAGATTTTCATGCAAAATTTGAACTTAATGAGATGATAACAATTACACACACATGCAATATAAATGCACTAATTACAATAGTGCAGACAATAATTATTGCAGTGACTACAATAAAAGAAAAAGAGGAATCAAAAGGGAAGCTATTACAAGGTCAAATGCCTGGCATTCAAATATTACAGCTGGTTTTGAAGTGGAAAGTGCATGTTTGGGATTATGACATCAAATAATTCTTATAATTATAGCAAAGCAAAAACTGTGTGTATTATTCCCCTTTCAAGTGCAGGCTGTACCAGGGCACAAACAATCATATAGGCACTGCTACTGCAAATAACCACTGCTACTTCAATGCACACAACATACCATAGGTATGTTTCGGCCAATTCCAGGCCATCATCAGGTGTGCTGGAAGTATAGGGGTGCCATCTGTACACACACACACACATAGTGACAGTATGTGCCCCATTAAACAACCATATAGTATATTAAGTAAAAGGTTGCAATTAGCTACACATGTTATTTTTATTACAATCATGTGCCAATCTGCAACATCAATAGCTTGATATAGCAAAACAGCTGAAAAGCAAGGGAAATGAATGAAGAAGCAAAGGCCAGTTAAATCACCTTTGGAAGATTCCTAGTTTCTTCCAGGAATGCCATAAATTAATAATAACAATTGTGTATGGCAAATGCAATTGCAAATGGCAGAACATGGGACATTACAAACGCGTACTATGCAAAAAGTTTAGTGTGCAGTGAAATCACCTAGTTCTACAGTCACTTGGCTATCACGCTAGCTCACTGGCGTGAAAACCCAGAGAAATAATTATGCTTCGAACCGTTATTTTAAACCTTGCTGGGTAACTCACTATTTGCAAAACGGAAAACCATAATCCACAATTTTCAAAGTACAACCTACCTTCACTGGGTGAGAGCTATTCAGAAGCTAAGTTTCATCCTCCTTGCAGTGGCGAGGACGTAGGGATAAGGCAGTTAAATCCTAGATTTGTTGACGTATTCCCATTCCCATTCCCATTTTTTCCATTCGGAAAACTAAGCTGCCGCCTCGAAACAGCCGTGATCATTTAGTTTTCTCTTAGCACTTTTCTGCCAGTTTTTATACTATCGTGCTATTCTTGTATGAAAACCCAAGGTGTCTACAACATGCCAGTGAAGGACCTGTTTTACGGCACGTCGCGGATCGCGTTGATACATGGTACATCATGTTGCATATGTACTATTTTAGCTAGCTAGCTACATAGCTATAGAGCTACAGTGCACAGTGTCTACTCCAGTACCATGTGATGCAATCTGCCTTTGACTGCCAACAGTGCTAGGTAGTGTATACCATGAGCATACGTAAAGTAAAGACTATTTAAAGGCACACACTGTTCAGTGCTTGTGACATACATAGCTATAGGTAGTTGCAAGGTTGGGCTTCAATCATGGCCAGTTCAAACTTATAGTTGTTAGATAACTGTTCAAGTTACTTAGTAATTCTTCTTGGTTCATGGCATGGTATCAGTCTTGCCAGAATTTCACTTTGATTGCAATTGCAGGGTAGTTCATGCATTGTACCACATGTCCAGTAGATGTCAGCTGTGTGCTGCACAGCTAGCACTGTAGCTAGTCTGTCCAAAGAAATGCAAGACTATGCTTACATGGATGGACTGTTTGGTGGTACACATTTGACAGCAGTTGTGCTCTGACATGTGCTTTGATTTCTTTGTTTTGGGTCCAGGAATGCGAGCCAGCTGGTAAAGAAGCAAAAGCTTGTACCAAACCCACTTCTGGTCACTGGCCCCTGTGCATGCATACATAATTTTATTTAGTTGCACAGTCAAGCAACTCCACCCATACGCAAGCAGTTCTGTGTGGTGCTTAATTTGAAATACACAGCTCCAAATCTAAACATACCTATCAGCTGGCATGCATATTATGTATATTGTACCATGCACCAAATTTGGTGGCTTCAAATTAATTTGCCTCAATCCATGCAAGGAGTACTACTAGCTGCGATGGAAGCTACACATTTCCAGGCCACATCATGAATTCCTTCCCATAGCTTTCCAGTTAGAATGAATACAGACAAATACACCATATGCAGGCCATATATATAAAACAGTATAATTGATCATAGAAAACACCATGTGTTATTGAATTGACTGAGTTGCAACTCAATTTCTTTCACTTTGCCTCTGTAGACATGGGAAGGTACAGAATCATGTATACACAGACAACGTTTCAATTTTACTAAATTGTATGCCGCATAACACCTATATGTTATACTGTGCACTTCCCCAGTGAGTTAGATATGATGACATTATCATAAGGGCTCTTGCAGCTAGCCATAGAAAGGCATGTTGAATTAACTTTTGCGTTACCAATAACCATATTGCTACACACATTAATCTGTCTAGCAGGGCAGCAACTTACTCCAGGCAACAAGCCTCCGACAACCACCCATCTAGATCTTGTACTTTGCCTTCTAGCTTGCCAACAATCTCCTCATGTTTTTGCTTCTGCTCATTTGTATGCATGTAGAAGACATCAATGGAGGACTTGACTGCATCCTCAAGATCAGTTTTGAAACACTTCTTTCTTTCAGCATTTTTATCATCCAAGTACACCATTAGCTGCTGGCGCATCTGTGCCCACATGAAAATAACATGTGTAAAAAGACTACACACAGCATGTAGACAATTATGGACAAAACAATGAACAACTGAACTAACAGAACCGACAGAGGATTAGAGCATGGATAACTCTAGTTGATGAGTGCTTACTCATAACATGTACCTAGCGTGTACAACAACATGCATCATGATAATGTGACAACAAAGCTACAGTATACATAAGAACTGAAGCTGGCCAACCTCCCATCTCTGCATTTACACTCTAGCTGTTTCGAAATACACTCCACTGTGTATGCCAATACTTAGGGGGGAAGTGCATGTACCTCACTTTAGAACAAACAGGCTTGAAACTACTACTGTAACAGTTATACTCTTGCGAGCTTTACTGACTATGGTCAGACTACTACCTCAAGCACATGCACACTATGAAGTACAAGGCCTAAACGTATACAGTAATAGGATGGGACGAGTGCTGACATTTGATTGACTACGCATGCAGATGCTAGCCTTCACTGGTGAGCAAAATACGACCACTATCAATAGCACACAGAACATGGACTGACCTCCTCCTTGACTCGGGCTACAGGCTGCCAACTAGCATAAAACCAACTGCCAACTGCTGCGGCACCAAGAGCGGCACCTAAAGGAGTCTACGTATATAAGAGTGAATACATACGCGATAAATGCAGATATGCATAGCTCCAGTTGATGCAGTCCTTACCGCCACAACCAAGGACACTGCTGTCAAAGCTACACCCATGCCTACTCCCACAGCAGTACCAATCCCAGCACCAACTCCACCACCGATAAGCGCACTAGAGCGCCTTGTCCTCTGTCGAAACTACAAAAGGAGCAATAGCAAAGAATGTTTATAAGAGAACTGAAATTATAATGTGTATTGCAATATGCCTTACAGCCGGTCCTTGACCAGTTTGAGTAGTACCCTGATGGTGCATATCTTGACAACCTGGTACAGAGCTTCAGATTACAAATGTGGAACATGTGAAGGTTAATGTGAAATTATGAATCCAGCAAAATGTGCAGCATCAATATAGCCACATTATAAAATAACCTTGCTTTGTCAGCGGCCAATCTGTTAATGCCTTCCTTCACAAGCAATGGATCTGGCATTGAATGACAAAAAAATGCACAGTGGTGTTACATGATCATGGGCAGCTGAATACACTGTAACTGAAGTGGTATTCATACCGCTCAAGGACAGCACGACGTTAGCAACCACATCACTCCAATGTTGCATCAAAAGTGTCTCCTTATTTTTGAACTTCTTCTCCAGAAGCCTCTTCATTTCTTCACAATACTGGGGAACTTTTGCAAAGTCGAATCCACCAACTGGGCGATAATTGTTAATCTCTGCAGGCAACAGTGCCTTACTCTCACTGTGAAAAACATCACACTGAGCAACAGTGGAATAGAAATGCAATTATTGCCTGCATCGATCGACTATCCAAGAGTTCACTTTGTGGCTGAGTACTATTAAACGCTACAATATGAGCCTACCTTTTCAGCAATCCTCTCAAATGCATGCTGCATTTTCTGATCACATAGCTGAGGGTAACATTGCAGTCTTGTATCAATCCCATCAAGAAGTCTCTCTTTTTCCTTCTTTTCCAGCATGGTAGCATCACTGCAAAGAGGCAGCAATACATGTCAGCAAGTTGTAGTCCTTCTCTACTGCATGTTGAAGCTGTGGCAAGGGGAGTCAGTGAGGGCCATGTCTCGTCAACATCAAGAAAAGAATCAGATGTCATGCTCATGATGTCTATTTAGGAATGTGCCCAGTTCAAAATGGCGCCCCTATCTTAATGTATTAGGGCACTTCAGTGAAACTAGCTAAACGGCAGTGGCAAAGAACAATTAAAGGCCATGGGTAGGCTTCTTTTGATGTATTGACGACAGCAGCGTACCCAAAGGCAACCTGGAGTGCACGTAAGAGAAAAGCGTAATAGGCTGCTCATATCCCATGTTGTCTTCTGATATTATTCTTGTTCTCCTTCCCACCGAATATTTGCACGCTCCTAGCGCACAACACAGGGCACCTACGGACCCAAGTCGTGTACGAGGACTTACGTACCTAGGTCAAGGACTAGGATCTGAGCGCCAGTGGTAATCCGACAAGTACAGACCTGGAGCAGGCAAGAAATTTGTCCTCCCCGTGTAAGATACACCAATACCGCCATTATGTTGCGCTGGTATACCATACGGTACACAGCAGCCGCTTCATCTAAAAGTGGCGTAACTGTTCTAGATGCTCTACACAGTCTTCAGCTAATTTAAGGAAGGGGTATTAGTCAGTGCTGGTATCAATCTGATGTAACCATAGTCCTTTGGATATGTAAAAACTGTACAAACAAGTGTATAAAAATTCCTTTAGAATCAAAAGGGATTAAGGAATGGCCAGCAGAAAAAGCATAGAAACAAGCAACAGTAACTCAACACCATGATGAACCACATTGCCATGAAGTTCACTGAGCATTCCTAATTTTCTTGTAGCTACTTGGGACTAGCTAGCTGAGACATTTGGGCCCATGTAGCTTGTACAAGGAAATTAGGAATGCATAGCGAACTTCACGGCAATGTGGTTCATCATGGTGTTGAGTTACTGTTGCTTGTTTCTATGCTTTTTCTGCTGGCTATTCCTAAATCCCTTTTGATTCTAAAGGGATCTTTATACACTTGTATAATAACTAACATTGGGATTGTCCAAGCATGCAGATGGTGACGAGGCACACAAACATGTCTGATGATACAAAGGTTTCTACACGCATGCATACTGTACATAACTGTAGCACTGACAAGCCATACAGGTAGAGTAAGTCATGGTAGCTTCTTACCGCTCCTCTGTCCACCTGTGTTTCATTCTAGTCAAGGCAGTTTCAATGCCTGTTAGGATTGGTTGGCATTCAATGTAGTGCCTTCCAAACTTTGTCTTGATGGCTGTCTCAAAAAGGCACTCCTGTGGAAAAAGTGCATGCATGCAAAGGAAACTTACAACCAATAGCATAATTCCGTATGACTGTAAATCTACAATTATACATATTAAGAGTATACACAGAAGAGATACTGTATGACGAAACGTGAAAGGCATTTTCCAAAATGACATACTGATGTGTCACACGTAAGCATGGCAACAACATAAACATTTTACTCAATGCATGAACAGCATAATTGGGACTTGTATCTTTCAAAATGGAAGAATCAAGTCAGACGGCAAAGTCTCAAAAGACCGATGGACAAATGCAAAGGAGAGTGCGACACAGAGTATAACAAGAAATCACTATCCCGACCAGGTACATTGTGGGTACTGAGAAGGGAGCAGCTCTCGGTTCACACAGTGCGTGTGCGAACCATTATGGAGAAATAAACATACATCCAAAACACATGGTAACTTGAGCACAGCGATCACTTGCCTCGCTTATCAGCTTGGCAAACAGCATTTTTTTGCAAAATGGGACCACCAAGGCAAGCCATGTACAAGTTAGGGGTTTAACTGTTTGGCCTGGTGGACCATGTCACTGGGGATACTCAATGGTAGGTAAGCCTCTTCGCATTCACACTGCAGCATTTACATATTTGTGCCAATACATACCTGTAACATTCTCTCAAATCTGATGAAGTCTTGCTGAAGATGATCTGCCGGCATAGGCACAAAAGTGGGTAAAAGCATGAAGAACATAAAAAATAAGTGCAAATCAACATTAATACACATAAAATCATAGTATTGGTGTACTGTAATTTGTAGATTGATGGTGTTACAGGTATAACACATGATGAGATACAACAGCTGTTGTGTGGGCGATGTATTCAAAGATATCAGCTTCAAAATATTTTGAAACCGAGATACTACTGCACATCATCTGCTATACATATTTGACCGGGTCTAATATTATTCCGTCTTATAATTTATACGTACCAATTTATTGTTGGTTGCCATGATCATTCATGCCCTAGCTTCGTGCTCTCATGCCTTGTGAAATAAAAGCATACAGGCCGTCTTAGCACATACATACACCATATCATAGAGGGCATGTCCAGGATTCAATAATGGGGAGGGAAGGGATACAGGTGAAACTTTGCTTTCCTTTTCCCCACTTGCCTTTTGGTCATGTCATTAAGTGATGTCATAAAAATAGCTGCCGGTAGCCACAAGTACAGAGCAGAGGAGGGTGGCCACGTATCACGTGACGGTGGCCGGGAAGCATGTGCGTAGTGAATTTATACACATACACACTGTAATATTCTGTACTGTAGGGCGACCCTCTCTTACTCGCTCGAGCTTGCAGGTACCTGCATACATTGCACACCATTCCAAAGCGCTGCTGAAGCAGAATCTAAAATTTGATTCTACCCCTCCCATACCCCTACGTCGCTGAGGCAGTAGACAGCGGAGAAAAGGGACGCTATTCACGTGCAAGCAAAGATAGCAGGAAGCACGGGGAAGGTGTGCAAAACTGGTCACCCCTTCTGCAGTGATGACATGTAAGAAACTGCCAACTTACTCCTTTCCTGGTCGCTTGCAGCCATCGTACAACATACTGTGTAGTATTACTCTTACACGATGATGTCATAAATGGGTTGTGAAATCACGATCGTGGCCAACCTCTTCTGAGTACAGAGATCACTTTCAGCCACAAGCTTACAATCACAGCCGCTGGTCACTTTACTAGCATTAATTTAAGATATGCATAACATATATATATACCCTGACTACTGTCTTTTTTGATTTAGACAAGACACACAGAAGAAGTTAAAGCTTAGGCAATTAGGCTGTAGTGGTTGCTACTCACCACACACTAGTCAGACACAAAAGTCACAGAACTTGCTAGCTGCTTACCTCCTGTCTGCTGTGCATTGGCTGCACAGCTAACTGCATGGTTGACAGCCTGTTTGGCAGATATGAAGAAGGTTCTTTCCTCCACCATCTCTTCTGTGAAGATTCCCAGCTCCTCAACCATGATCCTGTTCACTTTGCTCAGCTGCTGTTGCTTCACTTCACTAGCTTGTTCCTCGCCATCCTCCAGCACCCTGTCCCAGTGGTTGAACAGAATGAATGTGTTGCTGGGCCTGGAGATCTTCTCCTTCACTTTCGCTAGCAGCTCTCGCTCCTACAATGTACATACACACAGTACAGTAGATAAGGTATCAAGACAGTATGAATGGATGGAAGCACATACAACAGATTGAAGCAACACTAATCAGTGTGGCAGAAACACTGTGTATAGCAAATGTCATAATGGCATGTCTACCACACATTTTCATAATGTACATACACAGGCAAACCTGTGGCAGTTGGGGATAGGAATCAAAGATTACTCAATGTTATAAGTTTTCAAAATGGCGACAAAAACTTCACGATTGATTCCAACAGGAGTACGTGAGTAAGCTTGTGATTGCTTGGCATCAAGGTGGTCTACATTCTATTGTATAGAGCTTGAATGAAGGCTTCACCCTGTATACCGCCCTGTACAACTCTGTATAACCCCACCCGACAATCCAGACATTTCAATCAGCTGCCAGAAAATGGTCGCTCCCTGATTTGCACCGCTACCTCTGACAAGTGACAGAAACAGCACAGAAGTTGACAAGTACCGCAAATCATCTATACTATGGGTTCTGAAAGTGTCTTTAATATAGGAATGTTCAGCGTGAACAGCTACCTTTTAGAATTGCCTTCAAAAATAGTGCGTGAGTCAAGTACTCAAGCGAACCACCTCTACCTTTACAAATTCGTCTTATTCTGATACTTTTCATGCATACCACATGATTGTTTTAACATACGGGCTTATAAGCCGTACCTCTGAAATACGGACACCCCTGTAATCAGGACACTTCTCTTGTTCCGAAGGGTGTCCACATTATAGGGGTTCCACTGTAATCTCAATTTTGTTCAGATGACCTAATCTTCAATTTCTAACTTCGACTACTGCATACAAACTCACAGCTGTTTCAAATGTGGTAAAACCACTAGCCACATACACGAATACATCAGCATCTGAGCAGCATTCAATCACTTTGACATCCATTTCACTCTCTGCATTCATCCCAGGGCTATAGGCAAAAGGAGTTGACATGCAGAAGGTTAATATGGGACAGGCTAAGGGAGAAACAGCGGCTCTACTCGAGCCACTGTTTTTTTAGAGATTGTAATAGAGATGGTCTAAGGACCATGGTTATGCAAATGAAAGACAACACTGCAACTACACATGATGGGAAAGGGAGGAGGTAAAGGAAAATGGCATCGAACTGGACCGGAGCCAGAGATAGCCGACCATTTAGCAGCTGATCTGCTAAATGGTCTGGTCTGTTCACAGCCATTTTCCATTGTCTTTCGAATAATGCACTGATTAGTCAGTTTCCCGCGTGGGAGTTTCAGAGGAGGCTCTGGATAGAGCACGCCCACAGAATGGATCAATGGCTGCTGGCAGTGACCAGTGGTTCAGCTGCTAATGGATCAACTATAGATCTGGAAGTTGCTGGTTGTGATCTGGTTCGCTGCCACTTCCCCTCCCCCCTCTCGTACCACCATGTATAGTTTACAACATTGTCTTTCGCTTAATTAAGAAGATTGTGTCGATATCCAGCTTGTATGTAGCCAAATAGCATTCATTTTGGTGCATGCAGGCCATATGCAATGCTGTAAAGCAACCTGCTAATAGTGTATGCTTGTATGTGCATATACCGATACTTTGTGGGTTATACTCAGTTTGGCCAAAAGGGGTACAGTCTGCATTCATAGCATCACATTCTGGTAACATACCAGTCGACCAAGACAATGTCGCCCTTCAGCATGGAGCACTGAGCAGTGGACCAGTATATCTGCACAACACGTTGGTCCTTCATGTGTCTAGCTAGCTCCTTAGCTGACTGCAGTAAACAAAGACAAGGTAGGTGACTATAAACACCACAGGACATGGCAATATTACGTTGATAAATGAATATGAAACTATAGAGGAAAATTGGGTCCCATGCTTCCATGCTATTGGACTCATCAGAGCAGTACCTATGCTGCAGTGATTATTCCGCTAACACAATAAACATTATCAGACTCTGCATAATATATATATAACCATGGAATGCATCATGCATTCATCACAGTTCACACACACCTGCACTGGCACTACACGGGAGTCATCATCACCACACTTCACACAGCCACCTTCATCTTGTGTGTCCTGGCCCCTGATGTAGCAGATAGCAGTTGTGGTTGACCCAGCTCCAAAAGGCAGAACCTTGCTCTTGAGGAGAGCATTGATCACTGTGCTCTTCCCATTACTGGTGCGTCCAAAGAATACGACCTTCATCTCCATTCGTTCTATGATCTTTAGAATCTCACCCAACCTAGCAATGGACAAGCCTTCCTGGACCTGAAACTCTGGGCTTCGTGTTTTCTTGGCCAACTTCATCACATCACAGCAGCTCTCTTGCAAAGTCCCAATGGCACGAATGAAGCAGTCCTTTGCTTGGGTGAGCACAACTGATGCCTGCAAGAATATATACAATGTCAACAAAAGAGGCTGGTTTACATCTTATAGCATTGAATAAGTTTTGCAATGTTTGAATGAATCAGTGAGCAAAATATTTATTCATAACCAGATAAATGCTCACAAATGTCAAAATACTGAAAGGAAACCACAGCCCAAATGGCATGGCGGTGGGAAATAGCTTGAATGAGGTGCGTGGTGACTGCTTTCCAGGTAGCCATGCAGCTTATGCAAACCTTGGTTCTTGGGCTGGATCTGATTGCAGTGGTACAGTGGAACCCCTATAATGTGGACACCCTTTGGAACAAGAGAAGTGTCCTGATTATAGGGGTGTCCGCATTTCAGAGGTACGGCTTATATGCCCATACTTTAAAACAATCATCTAGTATGCAGGAAAAGTATCAATATAAGACAAATTTGTAAAGGTAGAGGTGGTTCGCTCGAGTACTCGACTCACACACCATTTCTGAAGACGATTCTAAAGGGTACCTGTTCGCGCTGAACTTTCCTATGTTAAAGACACCTTCAAAACCCTTAGTATAGACGATTTGCGGCACTCGTCAACTTCTGTGCTGTTCCTGTTACTTGTCAGAGGTAGCGGTGCAAATCAGGGAGCAGCCTTTTGCTGGCTGCTGATTGAAATGTCCGGACTATCGGGTGGGGTTTATACAGAGTTGTATAGGGCGGTACGCAAGGCGCTGTCCGCAATACGGAATAACAGGGTGTCCACATTTCAAGGGGAAGTTTATACAGGTAGAATAGGGTCAATCGCTGGGACTTTAGAAAGTGTCCGCATAATCGAGATGTCCGCTTTTCAGGGGTGTCCGCAAGACGGGGTTCCACTGTAGTCTCATCCTGGAGCAAGATCAATAATTAAAGACACTTCACAAAGGGAGAACAGGGCATTTATCTGCCACTGTAGCCTCCCCATCCATATACCATAGCCATGCTCAACAATACCTGTAGCTATATGTACATTGGCATGCTTACCAAAGGGAACAATCGCTGATGCATTTCTTGCAGGTTTTTGATCAGTGTACCTGCGTCAGGCCTCCCTGCAGGGTTGTTCTTCAGACACACTCGAATTAAGGGTTTCAGTGGATGGTCCTCGGGAAGGAGCTCAAGATCACTGCGGCGCCGATCCTCCTCTAGGACGACGTTGATGCCTTCCAACGATGATGATGGTGCCGACTGGGTAGCTATTTCAAGCATGAGCACACCGAAGGAGAAGATGTCAACCTTCTCGTTGTAGAGTGGCTGGTCACGCAGTGCTTCAGGAGGCATGTACGGGACTGCTCCAGGCTGCCTGGTCTGAAAGAATGAAGCAGTCTTCAGCTTGGACTGCCCGAGGTCACCTATCTTGGCTCGTCCTGTTGCATCCAGTAACACATTCCTGGCAGAGAGATCACGATGAACAACTGGGGGATTCTGTGAGTGTAGAAATTCAAGGCCAGTGGCGATGTCCAGGCACATTTGCAACTGCTGCTGAAGCCTAAGACTTCCTCTGTTAATCTCTAAGAACTTCTGCAGGTTCTGCGACATCTTCTCCATCACTAGGATAGGGCCCTTCCCATCCTGGTACGCACCGAGGAATCCTACGACGTTGGGGTGGTCTCCGATGTCTTTAAGTCGCTGACATTCCGCCTTGAAGTCTTGCCGCACCCTCCGACCCTGCTCCGACTCAGCCTGCAGTAAAGTTGGGTGTATCCGTTTGATGGCGACCGGATTGCCTGCGAGTTCGCCAGGGTAGACACTGCCGTAGGCACCGCGGTCAATTTCTTCTTGATCGTTGATGCTTAAATTGCTTGGCGGAGAAGAGAACAGATGGCTTTGAGCAAGAGCATCCATGGCGGCACAGACCCTACAGCGGGTTTCCCACTCTTTGTTTTGGGCACATGCAAGGGCTGGGATCGCATGACAGTCACGTGCAGCCAGGACTGTGGCTACCAGCCAGGGCTAGGGGTCGGTCAAGGTCACGTGCCTTCGAAAAATGGCCGGCGCGGCTGCTCTTTACTGTGTATTTTAGCTATACTAAGAGCAGACATATTGCGAGAAATACGTTGCATCGCTTGTTTCTTTGCTTCTGAACACACAGTTGGACAAGGACCTTCAGAAAATGAACCATTCCCCGCCCTTCCCCAACATCTAGGTAGGTTTTGCAAGCATTTTACAACGCCGGTGTACGAGTATTCGCTGATGCTGGCTACGAGACAGATCGAGCCTAATCTGGAGTACTGAGCAAGTGCTGCTGTGGAAGTGACTCCTTAGAAGCTGGTACCAAGTCCTCATTGATCACTTCAGGACTGCAAGACTGTTAGGTTGACTGCTTCTGCAATTGGAGTGCAATCGGCAGCCACGTCTACGTAATCGTCTTGGTTCTGTACACAATTTGTTACATTCGACAGCAGGGATGCTAGAAATGGCTAAAGCGTGCTGGCAATCCTCAAGAAACGTTGCGATAACTTGCAACAACTCAATTATGAAAGCAGTCCGACAACTAAGCCCAATCCGCTGTATGGCTCCTTAGCTACGTACGTACGGGTCATACCAGGGGCGCGAATGCAGTACAAGGCCCTGCCATAGCTCAGGGTAGGCACACTCGGCCTTGGAGGACAGCGAGCTAATACATGGAGACGCGATTGGAATGTCAGGATGCAATTATTAAAGTGCTGATATTGCGCAATCTCAGGACTTTGTCCGACCCCCCCTGGCTACCAGCCAGCTGCCCCTATATACCTCCTAACCGTTTTATCCCGCTATGTGGGCGCTTACGAATGAAACGGTTAGGAGGGTCCAGCTTGACTAGGAGGCGCACTGTGCCCGCAGGTAGTCTCGTTCTCTGAGCCCACTACTTCCGCTAGCAAAAAGGCCGCGGAAAAGGTGGTCTGGCATCTTTGGGCCGATTCCTTGACTCGCCTTGACGCATTCGAATAATTTTGGCGAATTTAATGATCATCGGCCCGAGTCCAGCCAGCTTTGACCCACGTACGGCGAAAGCACCGAAGCGCCGGTCCAGCAACAGTCGTTTGGATTGCGGAATGTTCGACCAATGAGATCGTTTAGACTAAAATCTTGGTCAATAGTATTCATTGCTTGTGGTTTGCAATAATAGTACATGTAAGCCTTTTGTGTTCAGAAAAACAGCTTCTGACAGTGACATGCCTGATTGTATATAGAAGAGTGTTTGTTGCATTCAAGCACCGTTTTCCTAAGGACAAAGGGTTTACACGTATTATTATTGCAAGCCACAAGCTATGAATACTATAATATTGACCAAGATTTTAGTCTAAACGAACTCATTGGTCGAACATTATGCAATCCAAACGACTGTTGCTGGACCCACGTTTTTTCTTCCCACCCTTGGTGCTTCGGTGCTTTTGCCGTACATGGTTCCGAAGCCGGCTGGACTAGGAATCAGCCTAAAGATACCAGACCACCTTTTCCGTGGCCATTTTGCTAGCAGAAGTGATGGACTGGGAACGAGGCCACAGGACTGTGGCCCGACCCTGCATGTGCACATCCATTTCATAAATACAGGAATTGGTATTTAGCTGTACTGGAGCAGCCCATGCAATCAGATTAGCTAGCTACAGCTCAACAAAGCAGTAAGATTATACAAACGCACATTGTACCTGAATGGCTGTGGTTGTCTTTGCGTCCAAATCCATTGTATGGCACTGGAGTTGCTCCCAGAGCATGTGTGCGTGCGACACTGCAGGAGCACATGCAGGTCACACCCAGAAAGTCTGACCATGATTTGTTTTCAGCTGTATAAGGTGCTTCCTGGACTGTGTGACCCTCTCAGAGACAGCACACCACCAATACATACTGTTTGCATTAATCTGACCACCTTTAAAGTGCTTCCTTTGGACCCGTGCGGCGCTCTACATATGTAGCTGATACAGATTGAATTAATACGTATACATATTAATTCAAAGTAGAATATTCATTCTTCCAGTACACAGAGTGGAGATACTACATCATCCCTATATCCCCTTGTTTGGATAGCTCTATACCTAAGGTTTCAGCACATCTATATACAGCGTGCAAGCTGCACATGCCAAGCCACAACCACAGAATAACGATGAACTGCCAGCTGTCTGACACATTAGGTTGCAAGTGTTCACAAGCTGGCTGTGTCTTCACAGTGTGGCGAAGATAATGATGTACAAAACATTCTATGGTTGCCACATATCCCCAACACAAATAAGTGCTTCATATACAAAATTAACATGATTGAGCAGATTGTAATTCATTTATCAATTATGGCACATCAATGGTACAGTAACACCCAATGACACGGGTGTTACTACATTCTCTTTTGCAAGACAATGGATCACAAGTGGGAAGAATGGGAGACTACCTTTCTCAGTGAGTCAATTTAAAACATTCTACCCATCTTTGCAGCGACAAAAATGTCTGTTTTCTTACTGTATGTGTTACGTATGCATAACTGACCTGTTGTGAAACAGGCTTCACTTCTGCACTATCTGCAATATCAGACACAGACTCTTTTGTGTGGTGGTCTACAATGGGAGGGGAGGTACGCCTGTAGCACCACAGTGCATGCACCTACATTACAATATGTTTCACTAATCCAATTTTAGTGCTACGTACATACTCTAATACTAGCCGATACATCCAGGAGATTACCAAGTTTGTAACCTGCAACATTTTCACCTGCCAAGATGACTTGGAAAGGATTAAACAGGTCAGCATGAACAGACATCAACTTAATTAGGTCATCCTTCCAAACCATAGAAAAATCGATGTGAGGATCTTGGTTGGACCCTTAAGTAATCATTAGACCACAGTTGGCAGAGCATTAAGCTGTTTAATCTTAGCACTTGAGGATGACTCAATAAAGATCATAGTTACGTAATGCATGAGCCGAAGGCGAGTGCATTATGCAACTGCGACCTTTAATGGTCATCCAAGAGCACTAAACTTAAACAGCAAAACAAGCCTGTGAGCCACCGTTATCACAGTGCCCCAACAAGATGCATTTGTGTAAGGACAGCGGAGAAGGGTATAAATTCTATCGTACGTTTCATTTACAATATTCCACGGCAGTCCAGCAGCATCCGTGTAATCAGTTGCCATTTTCAAGGGACGTGGCTTAGCGGAAAGCATAAAAAAATGTCTGTGAACCCGAAATACATTTCGGACCAATTCATGGGATTTCACAAAAACATTCTTGCGAAAATTTCCACTGAATGGTATTTAATGTGCACTAAAGTGTGCATTAAGTGATTTATCCCTCAGTCATGTGACCCATTCTAAAGGATCCCATTGGCTGGAGATCAGGTGATCACCATTAAGAAACGCTACACCCAAATTGTTTTGAGTACACATTCTTGTACTGACTTCAAGCGGCAATGTAACAGAAATCGGGTCAAATAAAAAGAATGGACCATACATTTGCCCCGAGCACTTAGCGCACGTTAGGTTTAGGGTTAGGGTTAAGACTGGAATCGTATTAGACAATAAATGCCTACAGGCATGGTCCGTTCTTTTCACTTGATCCCAGAAATCAATAGCACAGAACACTTCAGTATACGTATTTATATATGACGTCATGCTCGGGGTTTGTCCATGTCTTAAAGCAGTGGCTATACCCTGTGCTACAGGTGGTATATATAGCAGACTGAAGTGAAGTACCAAATGAGCATTACTCTCATGAACATTAGAGCTTGCAAAGTGGCTCACCATCTTCTGAATAAGGTTGGACAATCTTGTGACAAAGGCTACATCCTGACAAAGGTTCCTACACAGAATATCATGTGACATTACATGATGCAATAGTTTGGAAGTAAGTAAAAGCACATTTCCATGCACAGACACACATAATTATGCATGTACACACACGCACGAATGCATGCACGCATGCACGCACGCACACACACACACACACACACACACACACACACACACACACACACACACACATGCACACACACACATGCATGCATACCTTGGTGTCCCAATCCAACAGTGAATGCACCTGGTAGGGAATAACCTGCATGTAAAGAGATAAGAGCATTCAAAATCTACACAGCTCTCTGAACTGCGTCCCCAAACAGCAGTCTGGCATACCAGTTTGCCTGTAGGGCATGGGGGGGGGGGGGCTCTGATACAGTACACTAGACTGCAAAAGGCTTTCACTCTCAAGTATAGGCAGTGGAATGAGGGGGGGGGGGGGGGTTAGGGGCTGTAGCTCCCCCGGCTTTGTCAACAAGCACCTAAATGTCCTGATTAGAAAGGTCTCCTGATTTCAGAGATAGTTTCATACACATCTTACACTCATTGTGTAAATGAGACCAGGAGTGCAAGAATGAATTTAACAGAAGACAGAGGAAACTTTCAATTCATTATGTGCTCCTCAGAAAGGAAAACAAATGGTCAGAAAGCATATCCTGAATTCAGGATGTCCTTAATATAAGGAGATTCCAGCTCAAATTCAGACAACTACGCATGGTGCAGTCTCTCACCTCTGTCATTCCCAGAAAATCAATGTCAGCAGAGAATGTCTTGCTTTCCCTCAACAGGTCCAGAAAGCACTCCACAGTTGGGCTGAAAAAGAACACACCTGGGATGGCTACCTCAATGACATGGTGCTCCAAAAGGACCCACAGTGAGAGCAACTGAGAGCTGTTCTGCATGATGGTGGTGATATATTGGTCGGGAATGATGAAGGTGACAGTTGTGCTTCGGCGCTCTTTAGCATCACGGCAGAAGACCTGATTCTTTGGGATGCCATGAACAGTACCAAGCAGCCATTTTTGGAGACTGTGGCAATCCTTTAATGTGAAGTCGCTAATGGATATGGATGATGTAATATCCAGTGGAATCAGTCTGTTATCCACCTGGCTCACAACAACGCTTCCTTTATCTTCACCGTTGTATTCCTTTCTATTAGCGAGGGCAGCAACTAGCGGAGTGGCCTCTTCATAAATGAGAAGGTGATGGATGTAGTGTGAAAGGATCCCTTCTGCAGCGTCCCGTTCACGGGCCATAGCAGGGATTGCATCCACCGCTTGCCGCAGGAAATCAGTATTGTCCCATGATTCTTTGACTGACATGAGATTCAGCAATTCACTGATGGATTCTGCCCCTTGGATATCAATTGTCTGCACAGGTCGTCTCCCATCATGGAGGCCTCCACGAATGTAGGTGTCAGCTGCATCTTTCACTTCACACAGGTGTGGTTCCAGCAATTTTGGGATGCGGTTGAGCATATTGGCATAGAATTGTCGAATTAATCGGTGAGGATCACGTTTGGTTAGCATGCATGCCATGGCATCTTGCACCTGCAGGTCCATCTTCATCTTGAGGTACTCATCTGATTTCCTCTTTTCAACAATATGAAAAGGAGTTTCTCTTGAGCTTGCCGATGATCAAGGTCGTATTCTCCTTGACACTATATATGAGCAAAATAAACGTGCATACAATGGAAATGTGATACATGTAATATATAATTATATATATACATATGTATTGAAATGTACAGCATGGAGAAAGACAAATTACAATAAGTCATTTCATATTACAAATGCACAGGAGACATACGTACATTAAATAGAGCCAGAAATGCACTAGTGTGAGTTGAATTTTGACAAACTTTAGTGGCAAATAAATGTTCTGAAAAGTCCAAATTTGATGGGTACTTATTATAGTGATTTTCAAGCTTTTATATATAAAACGTTTCTGTCTGTACAAATATCTTTGTGGGTACAATTTTTATCTCACCCGGCTGAGGTATTCTTGTTCTACCATCTCTTTGCATCTGGCTCCACTGGGATGGCTGACGGGCAACATTACTGCCTTGAGGCTCTTTCGTCGGGTGTTCAGTGGCCTTCTTTGTAGGCTTTCCTATAAGAACATGTAGATAGGGGTACAAAAGGAGTAATGGAGAAGAGGCTCGTTGCTACATTGTTCAATATACTGTAAGTGAATAGATCATGTGCAACGACGCAGCAGAATCAATGAATAACTGATTGCAGGACAATTCAGCCACAAAGGCCTTCATCAGCTGCGTACAAAACATCATTGCTCATGATCTCTTTGCCTATACACAAAAGGAGTACTGGTTAAGGCAAACAGTAGCAGAGCATGATATTCAATGCAGAAGAAAGCTAAAGTGAGAGTATTTTTAATGTTATGGCAGACTAAGCGCCCACACAGAAGAGGCCTGCCTTTAAGATGATGTGTTTGTAAAGGGTAGAAGGTGTGACAAAGATGCATGGACAGAGTACTAAGAAATGAGAAGGTGAGGAAGGCACTCAGACAGAAAGTAGTGATGGGCATGGTGAAGGAGAAGCAAAGAAAGTGGAAGGAAATACTTATAGGAAATGAGTGAGGACAGACTGGTGAGAAAGCGTACATGGAGGAAGTGAGTGGTAGGAGACCATGAGGCCAACCCAGGAAAAAGTAGCAGGAGATTCTTTCCAAATGAAGTAGTAATTAACTCTCGATCATTTGTATGTACTAGCTGAATGCCCGCCCTTTGGGTGGGTACCTACGTAGTCTACAGTTCGTAATTTGAGCGTTTAACCAATCAAATCCGTCCATTTAATTTGAAGCATTCCATAGACTCACTTCGTAAAAATCCATGCGTACAGAATTTACTTATGTTAATCCATTTCGGGTAAAGGAGTTCGGCGGCCAAGGCGCTACCCACCTTAGGTCACCCCCTGTATTGTCGTGATATACTCTTCCAAGTTTGGCGAAGACTTATGGAAAATTGAAGGAGGGGTTTCTGGAAAACGAAATACGATCTTCTCTCTATCTCTTAGATATGGCGGCAACCGTAAAAGTGGCAAGTACTCTGACGGAACGACCTTAAACCAAATTTCGGCTCGACGAGGTTACTCACAGTACGCCTCTTTGTAATCCTACCAAGTTTCATGACGTTCTGTCCAGTATTGAAGGAGAATATCCCAAACAACGAAAATGTGCATTACGTTTATTATAATAAGATATACTGTATGAATATTATGACAGACTTTACTATAATTATACAGCTATATGTGTTTGTTTGCACTTCTGGGCTACCTCCTGCCAAGGAGACATAGCCATGTGGCGGTGGCGGTGGTGGTGGTGATGATGATGATGATGATGATGATGATGATGATGATGATGATGATGATGATGATGATGATGATGATGATGATGATGATGATGATGATGATGATGATGATGATGATGATGATGATGATGATGATGATGATGATGATGATGATGATGATGATGATGATGATGATGATGATGATGATTAGGATAATGATTAGGATAATGATTTTTAGGATGATGAATGGCAACCCCACAACATGTCCCAAATCACGTATGTCACAGAAAGGGTACATTTGGTTTCAAAGCATCAAGAAACAGATATAGTCATCATTCACACACCATTCATTTCCATCTATATCAAACTTGTCATGTGTCATTGAACCAATGCACAAGATTGCAAGTGCAACTCAGTGCCACACACGAGGCAGCTCACTTTCAATTGCTGGCTTGCTATGCATTTCCCTCTGCAGCGTATTCATTTCAGCAAAGAGCCCATCCACCAATTGTGTATAGCCACATTCACGCTCCCTCAGTATCTCCAGCATTCGCAGTATTGCACTGCCATCCTTTGTCAGCAGAATATCCACCAGCTTCTCTCTCTGCTGCATACTGTTAAATATTGCAACAATGTCAGCAAAGCACAGACAATATGCTATATTTTGTAGTTCCATGCATGCACCATGCGCGCGCGTGCACACACACACACACACACACACACACACACACACACACACACACACACACACACACATTCTCACACACACTCACATACAGCTAACACTACATAGCTGCACAGAATAGAATGCACTGTAACTATGAAGATACGTACACATGCATGTAGAGTGCGCAAAGATTGATGCATCACAAGACATAGCTACATTCCCTGTTGACACGCACATGCCATACATGCTATAGTAACCTAAAATCCTGAGAGCACTAGTACGTTTTAATCTAATAATAGCTAGCTAGCTATACAGTCTGTCAGAGCTGAATCAGGTATCTAACTAGCAAGCTACGTACTTAGCAACTACACAACGCATAGCTACCTGTTGATGCCGCTGAAAGTGACCGAGTGGTACTCTGCTTCGCTGATGATCCGCTTGGACTGCAACACAGATGGAAGTGTTCCGATAGGCAGACGCTGCACAAGTTTCGGTTTGTTCCGCATGAACACTTCCCGGACAATGTCCTCATCGTAGCTCTTTCCTATATAGCGTGGAATTCAAATTAAATGTGGTAGAAAATGGTTAGGTTCGATAGTATTACTAATTTTATGCATAATATATATCGTGCGTACACTGACCGGCCATGTTGCACATTCCTTGATTCAGTGTTGAGGACGGCGAGCGAACAATCTGCTCTGGGTATCCATTTAAAGGGGGCGTATCACCGGGGATTCCCCTCATGTATATCTACTGCCGCGCGCATGTATGCATGCAATCAACATCGTTGACACATGCACATATACATATGCATGTATATACACGGTACTGTCATAAAAATGTAGCAGTTTTAAGCTTAACTGTTCCCTCCACATGAAGCATCGGCCCACATGCAATTAAGTATCAATACCTGTACCCAAATAACGCATAATTAATACGACAATTAATTTTAATAAGCATACAAGTGTGGAATGTCGATACCCCTAACACAAACAATGTAGTAAGTTCTACTTCCAAAGTGTCCTTAGTCTCTTGCTGTGAGCCAGTTTTGACAGTGCAAATGCTCCCAACACCAGTGCCCCGAGAACCACTGCCACCAGCTGGTGGTCAAAGTCATCAGCCAGCTGGTCAAACCTCTTGGAGGGAGCAATGACAGTCACAAACAGGTCTGCATTGGGAGAGAAGGAAGAGGAGTGAACAACATTCCTGCACACACTGTACACACCCTATGCATTGTAACCACAACTGGCAATGTTAGAGAGGGGAGGGGCACAGGGACAGCATAGGAGCTACACAACGAAGTAAATCATCAAATACCATGTACCATTACAAAAGTTGCATGGAGTCCTAGTGTGTAGTGCTGCACAATACATTGGTAGTACACATACCACTGTCAGCGCAATAGTTGTTACAGTGAAACCTGTCTAAGATGGCCATTGTACAATGCAGCCAACTGTAAACGATTTCTACACCCTATACGACCATTGTCACGTGCAATGACATAATCGATGACGTCAATACGCAATCAGGCTATACAGCCAGCCTCCCTGGGCCCAAATAGCACTAACATAGCTACAAGACATTGCAGATTTCCTCTGCAATGCAGCCACCTCTCTGTAGAGGTCAATCGCATGCATAACTGGCTCTCAGGTGGCAGTCTTAGACAGGTTTCACTGTACATGCAAAGGTGGTATACATATGAGTGACACAATAGACCTGATAGCTGTCTCCCTTCGCTGACCAGGAGGTAATGTGGCTCAGTAGGCACTATTCATATGTGTACCAACCAACTGACCTAGTCCGTATGCAACAATGATGCTGGTTGACTCCAGTCCAGTTGGGTGGGCTGTCACAGACTGGAGCAATGTCACCTGGAGTGTGAGGGAAGACAGGAGGCATGTGTACATGTGTGTGACAGTCTGTCCATTAATATGGGGTATTAGTATGCCTACACATTTGTGTGACTGCATGTGGGCTTCGCACTTTACTGTTGGTCTGTTGTTACATGTACTGCATCTTGACTCAGTGTATGTTTTGTTAGTGTGTGTACTACGTTGTGTGTTGTTCTGTACAGTTGTGCACTGAAGGATATTCACACACACACGCACACACACACAGATGCACACACAGACACATATACGTGCCCCCACCCCCATACACACACACACTTACTGTCTGGTTGTAGTTAAGGTAGTCTGAACTGTTCACAAACATTTCTGGGAAGTACGGAGGTAGCATCTCATCGCTACAAGGAGATGAAGAAAGCAATGAATTTCATTTAAGAATGTGTCATGTGACAGTCACATGACTTTCACAGGCATGTCACATGACAGGTTGACATATGCAATACAATGTATACTATTGGATAAGAAGTGGAGAGTGAGCAAGTGGATGACATACGGCAGTGGATCCAACTGTCGGCGTGGATCCAGGAGCAACTTTGGGAAGGAGTAGAGATGACCTGACTGCAAGCCAACTGGAAGGACGAAAAGAAAGAAGCTAAATACACAGCTGTAAACCACCCACACAGACACTCACTTAAACAACAAAGCCTTCTAAGAACAAAGAAGTGTGTTGTAACAACTTGCACCCCACCAGAGGTGAACAACACACAAATTGTACCCAACAAGACACAAGCAAGTAGTGGACTCCAAAGATCACAACAAGACAAGAATCGTGTACAGCACATTGCCACAGTACTACACTATACAGCCATACACACAAACCATGAGTGCATGAGAGATGGCAACAGATGAGGACTACGTATGGGAGAGAAGAGAGAGCACGTGAAGGCGGAGCACATGGAGGCACTCACAGACAATATTGCGTTCTGTGATCCCACGCAGTGTCTGTGTGGTTGTCATGGCAGCCACGGGGGAGGGGAAGATGTAGGACTGCTTCCACACAATAGGAGATGGGTGTGTCACCAAAGACGACCACGCCTCTCTAACAGCATGCACAGGAAAGGAGGAAAAGATAGTTAGAGAGCCGGCTACTGTGTGTGTGTGTGTGTGTGTGTGCGCGCACGTGTGTGTGTGTGTGTGTGTGTGTGTGTGTGTGTGTGTGTGTGAAGTGTGTGACCTCACGTTGGCCTCGCAGAAGTGTCTTCGTACATTTCTACGACAGACAGCTCATACCTTGATAACTTGCTATTATACAAATAGTACTGCAAGAAACAGTTGGATACAATTAAGATTATTGCTGCAGTGTTTAGGTCAGTACACCTACATTTTACACCCACACCCACCCATACTCACACATGCGTGCACGCACACACACACACACACACACACACACACACACACACACACACACACACACACACACACACACACACACACACACACTCCCACATTACCAGTAGCCAGTTCTCTGACAGCACCATGTGTACTGGTGAGCTGCACTGTTTGTGCTGCATGTGACGGATTATACTCCCACTGACAGTGTCTATGACATACACGTCCACACAGCCTGTAGAACACAAATGTGACATATAGTGACATTCAGTGACACATGTACGTATGTAAAATTGTGAGGCATACTAAAGACATTCAGTGACAACCTACACAACATATACACATGTGACACACAGTGACATAGGTGACATATAATGACACACACAGTCACACAACCAGCAACAGACGTAAGTGACATTCCTACAGTTACCATACAGATTTAATGATGACATACATATACACATACACGAATCGGCCTATTACAGCACCGGAGTTAGAAAGTAAGAAGCTAAAATGTGTGCAAGTTAATGAAAGAGTTCCAGATGGATACTGGCCTATCAGTAGCTAGCTAAAATGATTCGTTTTCCAATTGGCCTGTTGGTGGTTACTCTTTCTTTCTGCTTTCTAACCACTCTCGACTGGCACTGATGAAGCTGTGCGACACTCAGGGGCGTCACCCACCTGAGCCAGGATCTCTTTCACTGTGGCACGCGATTGAAGGTGTCTACACAGTGTCTCCACTGCCCACACGTAGCCGCCGCAGCTGATGCCACCGCAGAAACATCGCGCGGTTCGCCAATGGCTGTGGAGAAGTTAGGAGAGCCTTCTATGAGGAGGATGGTTGGATGTTTGGCGTGGCGGCCCATAGAAGACGATTGTGTAGTCCCCAGAGATGCTCGATGGTCTGCGTCGTTCGGAAGTGGTACTCGCTGCTGACGAGGAACCTCAGCATTGTTACTGTGGGTTCTGTTCTAGTTGGAAAGGTCGTCGAGCAGTGAAAAAGTGTGCCACTTCCATGCTGATGTCTGCTTGGGTGAGCGCCCTCTGACACCACGTGGTCTCTAAGCTACCATCTTGATGACGTCACAACCCCCTCCTAATGATGACACACACACACTGTGTGGACTAAGCACCATGTATGGCTTTTTGCACCACTCACCCTTGTCACCACAGTTTGATTCTGTTGCTATGGCAATGAGGTGTGGGTTTAAATACTTGAAAAGTACTGTCTGGCCCCCAGATACCTTTGCCTGTGCGTTGACAGCCTCTATGGAGACATACAGAGCAAGGGAGGTAAGATCACCACAGGGAGCAACTGGCTGAATGTAATGGAGTTTGGTCCATGTGTGTGTGTGTGTGTATGTGTGTGTGTGTGCGTGCGCGCGCGTGTGTGTGTGTATGTGTGTGTGTGTGTGTGCGTGTATGTGTGCATGTGTGTGTGTACGTGTGTGTGTGTGTGTGTGTGTGTGTGTGTGTGTGTGTGTGTGTGTGTGTGTGTGTGTGTGTGTGTGTGTGTGTGTGTATGTGTTTGTGCATGTGTGTGTGCACGCGCACATACGTTTACATATATGCATTCTCACCGTCTGCCAATCTGGAAGCTACTGTCACAATCTTCTGAGATGCAGCAGTAAAGTTAATCATCCACACTCGTTCAGAGTCCAACTCTTCCCTCCCCTTGACAGCCTCCTTCACTTGAAGCCCTTCCACTGTCCCATTCTCCAAAGACACAAAATAGACAAACACAGCCTCTGTCGATGACGACACAAGACTAAGTGCTTCCTTAGTCCGAGGGTACGTGAGAAACCGTCCATCCTCAGTCACCAACAGGAGGACCTTTCGGTGCTGGCTGTCCACGAAGGGAAGAGCCATGGCCTGCTGAAGGCTGAAGGGCTCGCAAATTGGCTCTTCAACATCTTCGCCTGTCAGTGGGTTGAACTGGAGGATGAGGGTACCTTGGCAGGAGCCCTGAGGGAAAGGGAGGGGAGAGAGAAGGTGTGTGTGCGCGAGTCCAAGTGTGCATGTGTCTTTATGTGCATGACTGAGTGTCCCATTTTCCTTCACAAACAAGTAGTGGGGTACTAGTGGTCTTGAGGCAAGGTACACGGTTCAAATCCAGTGATATGGGATGTCAAAAGGTTCAAACCCAAGCCACGGCAGTTGATTTTCATCAACAGCACCCCTTGACAACAAGACGTTGCCCACTAAACACATAATTCACAGACTGATTAACTTAATCATATGTTGGTATATTGTAAAGCTGTTGTCTAGCGTGTACCGAGTTACACTGAATGAGTCTCCTACACAGCCACTCAGGCCTTTAAAAGACATGATTGTGTGTTGTGTGCTGTACATACTGTGGGTGCCTGCAAGAGTAGCCCTGTGGATAAAGGCCTCCCCCCATTAAATAAGAGTCCCAATCCCATAAAGTGGTCCCTAGCTTACCCTGCCAGGTCCTATGAGGACTGCAATGGGTGGCTCTGGTGGATGAGTGAGATCCCGCAATTGGAAGAGGAAGTGTGACCCATCACTATACACTCCCAGGTCAGGAAACCACCTTCTCCAGTGGAAAGTCCCATCCTCAGTTGCAATTCCAAACAACTGAAGACAGAGTTGAAACACAAACAGTACATAAATCCAATTTTTGTAAGAAATAGAAAACTAAGGCCATTAAACAATTGTCTAGTTGTGGCTAGCCTATCGAGCTAGAGCTCTTTCGCGTTTTCGCGTAATCGGAAGTAACGGACAGTGATTACTTCCATTCGCGCTTTAACGCGAAAGAGGTCTAGCTCGATAGGCTAAGTTGTGACCCAATGTGTTTGTGTATGACCTGCTCTGGTATCCAGATTGCTACAATGATGTGATGTGAGGAGGATGAATCCACCCTCCGTCACTAGTGACATTCTGTGTGTGTGTGTGTGTGTGTGTGTGTGTGTGTGTGTGTGTGTGTGTGTGTGTGTGGTGTGTGTGTATATGCATGTGTAGTGCATGCATGTGTGCATGCATGTGTGTGCGCGTGTGTGCAGTACATGTACGATACACCACAAGCTACTCCATACACACCTTCCCACTCTTTGTGGCCACCAAAAGTAGTTTCCTTGTGTTAAACTCATCCCTCGAGTACACCTTAGCCTTGCTTGAAGTGAACATCTTCAGCATCCCATCATATGTGAGGGAGCTGAAGAACTCCTGCACCCGCTGTGCTTGATAGTGAAGCCGCTGAAGGAATCGGGCTGGACCAGAGATCTGGTCTGTTGACTGAGGGGGCACATCCAGCTGGAGGAGGTCCCAGACTAAATGGGAGGTAATCTGAGCAGGGGCTTCCTCACGCATCCAACCCAGCTCATCTACAGGGATCACACACCACAAACACCGTACAGCAGTACAGTTCCATATCGACTGACTTCAGAAGACACCCACATAATTACTCATACCCAAGGACTGGCTACACCACACACACACACGCACAAGTGGCACAAAAAGTACACCACACTAGGGTAACATTTCCCAACTTCGTAAGCTGAGAGTTTAAGAATCTTAATACCCTAGGGACAAATTCACTAGAGAAATAAATGTAAACCCATATTTGTCAGTTGATCTGAGTGTTGTAAATTCATACGAGCTATTAATATACAAACATTATTTCCCCATCTGTACACGTATATGGTCAACACACACTTGGTGCAGTATGGGCAGTGTGGTACGTACTTGGGTGCTTAACTTGATAGATGACATCATCTTCCGTAAATAGCACAAGCCTGTAACCATAGCTACCATCATTACGTGAGTAAACATGTGCCAATCCCTATCATGAAGTGGAGGAGGATCACACACACATTAACAGCTTGAACAGCCAATTAGAACATTATAGAAATATTGTGGTACAGACATAACACTCAACATGGGAAAGAGTATGCATGACTCATTATTAGTAAGTAACCTTAATTGGCCGTCCAACTGACTCAGGTACTGTGACAACTGCTGACATCTCCTTCACTTTCTCCATTCTCTCCATGTTAAACACTTCCACATTCATCCTCTTGTCCTCCTCAAGGAGGGCCACCAAGCTATTGTCGGCCGACAGGACAAGATGGGCATCAAATGGGATTGCTTTGGTAGGGATTGAGTCTTTGAATGTTAGCACCCAGGAATGGGGTGAGGTGGTTGTGGTTGTCATGACAACCACAACCTCCATTTTGTTTGGTGGTTTTAGGGTGCTGAGGGTGAGTTGAGAGGCAGTGAAGTCATCAGTAATAGTGAGAGCCTGCAAACAAAATCAAGACAAATGGACTGCTTGACAACAATCACAAATAGGTTTGTGTGCTAAATTCCAACTTGCACTGTCCCCACGTCAGGTGAATCTTCCCTTCCTTCACCTCCCTCCCTCTCCTTACACCTATTTTCATCTCTAAATCTCATCCCACTCTCTTTTTTTGTCTTTCAAACTTCTTCTTTCTTTCTCTCCCTCTCTCCCTCATTCCCCTCCCTCTCTGTCCTTCCCATTCCTCTTCCACTCACCTGAAAGCTTGTCTCCTTTGCCTTGTCCTCACTCAACACACTGGCGCTAAACACAGCCGACCTCCCTACATCCACACACACCACAGTAGTTCCAGCAATAACACACTCAGATGTGGCTACACTCCACAACACTGGAATGTTCCTCTGCAGCAGCAGCAACAACAACAACAACAACAACAAAAACATCAATAATAACAATTGGCTGAAGTCAACAACTAACAATGATGTGTGAATGATAACACAGAAGTACTCCTCTGCAACTTTACCAACAATAACAATAAAATGATCAGCATCAACAACAATAACAACAACAAAGGAAGGTATACTCTCCAAATGCCAGATTTCTATCTCTTTCAAGCACTTTAATGTTGAGGAGTTATAGAGATAAAAACTTAGTGCAGTGGATTAGAAAGTGACTATACGTACTTTAGTTGCCATGGCACCACTGCCCAAGACAACCTCTTGAACTGTGAGTGCACTGTCAGAGCTCCCAATGACGTACACCTTGCTGTCCACAGGCACCATCCCAGAGCAGGCACCACTGCAGGTGGAGGGACAGACACAGCTACTGTTCAAGGCACTAGCAGCAATAAGAGTGCCCCAAACGGCCATTTGTGTGCCGTATACGAGCAGCCATACCAGAGTGGTACATATCTAGTCATTCGTACATGTTCTGTATATACAGTACACTACTTATTAACTGCTTATTTCAGAGCCACTGGTTCACCATTTACTGCAAAATATACTGGAACACCTACTGTAACCCCAGCCTGATACACAGTAGGTACCCACTGCGTGCACTTCCTACACAGACATACTGTACACACAGACACATGCTATATACCATTCTCTATGCTGCACACATCCATATGCATAGTTCACTTTAAATAATAACTTAAGGAATACAAAATATATTGCGTCCACAATGAACAGCAGATGCAGCATGTTCATGAGCTCATCACTACTACATACTGCATACGTATGGGTGAGTAGTGGAGATGATTAGTTCATGAACTTGCTGCATCATCTTCTACCAGTTGTGTACACATAAAGCAGTGGAGCAATTTTGAGGGTGCTGCATTTGCAACTTTGTCACATAGTTTTGTCTACACTTAATCAATAACAATTACATGACTTTTGAGATAATTGATGTACAGCTATAGGTAAAGGTAATTAGAGGAGCTTTGCTGGTGCTAGGCGTACAGCAACAAACCAAATTCTGCTCAACTGGCACTGACCACCCACTGCCTAGGTAGCAGAGTTCATGCAGTTTCAGCAGAAGCAGAAACACAGTAAGCAGCGAGTCAGCAACTTCAAATACTTATAAAAAGGCAGGACAAGTTTGCAAGCAATCCAGATCAGCCAAACAGCAGTATACCACATCAGAATGGCCCACGTCAGTCTCCATTGTGTGTTGCTAGCTCTGCTGGTTCTGACAACAGCCGCTGCTCAAGTGACCAACTGTTCTAACATTCTGAGAGGGAGAGACGGTCGGGACGGAAGGGACGGCCTTCAAGGACCAATTGGTCCACAGGGACCCATCGGTGTGCGTGGAGAGAAGGGAAACCCTGGAGAGTTCCCCGGAGAGAAGGGTGAGAAAGGAGTGCCCGGAGTGGAGGGGTACAAAGGAGAGAAAGGACAAGCGGGGGAGAAGGGCAACATGGGACAGAAGGGACACAAGGGAGCTGTCGGACCAAGTGGACGCATGGGACTCCCTGGACCAAAGGGAGACTTCCGTGGAGAGAAGGGTGATAGAGGATTCACTGGTCAAAAGGGTAGCAAAGGAGATGCGGGGGCCAGTGGAGTGACATACGTCAGGTGGGGACGCACTGTGTGCCCTTGGGGGACCAGCACTGTGTACACTGGAGTGGCAGCTGGGACTAAATATGACACGAAAGGAGGGACAAGTGACACTCTCTGTCTGGCAGGTAACCCACAGTACAGAAGTGGAGATGGGTCCAGCAGTAATGCAGCTAAGCTGTCAGGTGTAAAGAATGAAGTACATGGTGTCTCAGCACCACTGCGCAACCGCTATCACACCAACCTCCCCTGTGTCCTCTGTCACACCACTACCAAGTCCACCTCCTTCATGCTGCCAGGACGCTACACCTGTCCCTCAGGGTGGAACATGGAGTACTCGGGGTACATCATGACTGAGCATACAGGCAGTGGGAGAGAAGGTCGCAGGGACACCATCTGTGTGGACCAATACGCTGAGGCAGCTAGCCCTGCAGATACTAAGTATCCTGCAATGCTCTTCCTAATGCAGGCCACTTGCATCGGACTGAACTGTCCTCCATTCAACTCCCAAAAGCCCCTCACATGTGCAGTGTGCTCCAAGTGACACTCTTCACTCCACACACTTCTCTACAACTCATCCACTCACTCTACCATACACCCATAACACATTATTGATGTATGAACAATATTCACTATCACATTAACTTGTTAGTCACTTCACCAAAACCATACCCTCTTTACTCAGTGTGAATGTACTTATAAGATGTTTGAATAATACATTGACACAGCAACAGTTGATCAGTGAGCTGTCACTCCATGCTGCCTGAGCCCCACCCCCTACCACCAGAGCTGACTTGGACCAACCAGTGGATGTAACTGTCTGGATTGCTAGACCCTTACACCTTACACATCACTACACATACACAGGTAGAAGGATTTTGAGCGAACACACACAGCAATAAAACAATGAAACTGTTCCAAACTGACAAAGACTTGAGTGGCAGAATCAACTTACACCACATAATCCAACAATTGGGTTGTACTGCTAATACATATACGCGATTGCTCAGGAATCATCTACTCCTACTCCATACTGTAGCAGTGAGCATTTATGACTTCACCACTACACACAGTGTATGCTGCACACCTCTACCTCTTGTCCCAGTGCTGGTTCTCCTGTTACTAGTCATCTTACATATGTGCTCCAACATACACCACTATATAACAGTGAGGTACATAGCTGAGTGATTGCTCATATCACCTAACCCTATTCTATGCCATAGTTTCTTACAAGATGTAATGTTGTCCAGAACCAATCTACTATGTGTAGTGGTGTCTGTGATGTTCCAACACACACTACTAATGCTGAGGTGGCCTAAAGGCTGCTTCAGAAAACAGTCACAAGTACAGTAGCTTGTTTGCTCTTCGACAAACAAAAATCAGCACTTACACTTGATTCATACATGTTGCATATTTTAAATACATTGCCAGGGTGATAATTCAACAGTAAGATGTTATAAAGTATAAGGCTATAAGCCCTACCCCCTACCATCACATGACCCAGAGCTGAAGGGGACCAACCAGTAGAGATGATGAACACATACGCACATACATACAGGTGTCTGGATTGCTAGACCCTTCCCATACAATGCCATTAGTGTCTGCAGTAAACCATTTCCCTCTTGTATCCGTGCTGGTGCAGCTACCAGGCTACGTTGTGTTCACAGGGAACTCCAACATAGACACTACACAGAAATCAGTTAGCCATTCAAAAATCACATACCACACTGAATTGAACTCCCTACACTCTGTCAGTGGTGTGCTTTAATTTCAGCAATTGGAGGCTACAGTCAGTGGACAGAGTGTGGGAACAGTCATCTATGAATGAGATTCATTCGATGGTTGCCATAGTGCAGCACGAGCAACGCCCCACATCTCTCAACTCCTATAAATACAAGTCACTGTTCACTTGTGGCACACAACAGGAGTGAGTCAAGTGATGAGAAGAATGGGACAAATTAGCTTTCATTGCATGTTGGTAGCTCTGCTGGCTGTAATGACAGCCACTGCTCAAGGGACCTGCAGCTCTAGCATTCTGCCTGGCATCCCAGGGAGAAATGGTCGCAATGGAAGAGACGGCCTTCAGGGACCAATTGGTAAAAAGGGTAGCAAAGGAGATGCGGGGTCCAGTGGAGTGACATTCGTCAGGTGGGAACACACTGTGTGCCCTCAGGGGACCAGCACTGTGTACACTGGAGTGGCAGCTGGGACTAAGTGGGATGTGCATGGAGGAACAAGTGACACTCTCTGTTTGGCAGGTAACCCGCAGTACAGGAGTGGAGATGGGTCCAGCCCCACTCCAGCCTACCTGTCAAAAGTTAAATATGCCATTGACGGAGGTCCCCTGAATGAACACAACACCTATGATACACCTTGTGCCTTCTGTCACACCACTACCAAGTCCACCTCCTTCATGCTGCCAGGACGCTACACCTGTCCCTCAGAGTGGCATACCGAATACTTGGGGTACCTCATGACTGAGTGGACAACTAGTAACAGAGGAGGCCGCAAGGATACCGTCTGTATTGATCAGAACGCTGAAGATATACCAGGGACAAAGGGCGGAGACTGGCCTGCTGTAGTGCATCCGATGCACGCCTCATGCACCAGTACTGGCTTTAGCTGCCCTCCATTCAATGCCAGCAAGCCCCTCACGTGTGCCGTGTGCTCCCAGTAATGTTGTGTGCTGTGCTTGTACATCATCCCCAAGACATTCAGCTAACCTCGTAGCCTTTGAACTCAGTAACTAACATGCAACAATTACGTAGCTATCAACTACATTTTGCTGTCTCACTCTGTAGTGCTGTGCTAAGATAATGATGTTATTTCTAATGTCTAAAGTGTTCGGTGAACAAATTAATGGCAACACGCACTACAACTGCCACTGCAGAATGAGTTTGGTGAGTTTCTAGTTAAACTTTACAACAGTGACATTCACATTGCCAGTGGAGTAAGCAGCTATACATGTACATAGTAATAGAAAACTTGCTCAGGTCATATTTAGCAAGCAACCCACAGCCTATGTCACTGGAGAGCAGTGTCCTTACATCTTTTCATAAACACTATCAGCCATAGCAGAAGAGGAGCAGCAAACACTACGTACTCTATGACCTTTGACAACACACAGTGATCGGCGCCACGTACAGTATGCATGTACACATGTCTGTGACTGACAATGTAAGTCTTCACTAGTGCTGTCTGTCTGCTGGGCTTCCACTGCCATTGTGAACACTGAGATAGTGCAAACCCTTCAAATCATGCGGTTCATAGATAGGTACATATATATGGCTGCTGATGATAGGTGGTACACATGATGGGGCATTTTGATGAGATTCATTGGACGGTTGCCATGGTGCAGTACGAGCAACACCCCTACACCACTCAGCTCCTATAAATACAAGTCGCTGTTCACTTGTGGCACACAACGGGAGTGAGTCAAGTGATGATAAGAATGGGACAGATTAGCCTTCATTGTGTGTTGCTAGCTCTGCTGGTTGTGATGACAGCCACTGCTCAACGGACCAACTGCTCTAACATTCTGAGAGGGAGAGATGGCATCCCGGGGAGGGAGGGTCGTGATGGAAGGGATGGCCTTCAAGGACCAATTGGTCCACAGGGACCCATCGGTGTGCGCGGAGAGAAGGGAGACCCTGGAGAGTTCCCTGGAGAGAAGGGTGAGAAAGGAGTGCCTGGAGTGATCGGCAACAAAGGAGAGAAAGGACAAGTGGGGGAGAAGGGCAAAACAGGAAAGAAGGGGAGCAAGGGGGCTGTCGGGCCAAGTGGTCAAGGAGATAGAGGATTCGCTGGTGAAAAGGGTAGCAAAGGAGATGCAGGGTCCGGTGGAGTGACATACGTCAGGTGGGGACGCACTGTGTGCCCTCAGGGGACCAGCACTGTGTACACTGGAGTTGTGGTTGGATCGGCATATGATGCAAAAGGAGGTCCAAGCGACCATCTCTGTCTGTCAGACAAGCCACAGTACAAAGCCAGGGATAACGTTACCAACGCTGGCCAGTTCTCCAGAGTATGGGTGGGCAATTCCGGCGACACATCTCCTGTTATCAGTCAATATGCGAACAACCTCCCCTGTGCCCTCTGTCACACCACCACCAAGTCCACCTCCTTCATGCTGCCAGGACGCTACACCTGTCCATTGGGATGGAACACGGAGTACTCCGGGTACCTCATGAGTGACTGGACGGACAATCAGAGAGAAGGTCGCAGCAACACTATCTGTGTGGACCAAGCTGGTGAGGCGACAGGTACCAGGAGAGTGACCACAGCTGCCTGGATCTTTCTGACAAAGGTTTACTGCGCTCGAGAGGAATGCCCTCCATTCGTCAACAACAAGCCACTCACCTGTGCCGTGTGCTCAAAATGATCTTCATCAAGACTTTACTTAGTTGTATTGAAGGCTAGAACACCAAGTCAAACTTTCATTCACGCATTAACATTGAACCATTAAATACATACTCCACCATGTATTAGTGTAGACTGCTGATTTACGTAAATCGTACCCCAGTTTATCAGTAGTGAGCATTGAATATACTAAATTACCACAAAAAGCTTTCCCTGATCATGGTATGAGGAAGAATTTATGTGTCTACATAATTACAGTATATGTAAGTGAACTTATATATATAGTTTAGAAAAAGGATATAATTCCTGACTCTGCAAATAGTACGTTAACACTATGTTCAAATACTCACATAGTCTTGTGGTGCGAAGGGTATTGTAAAGGAAGTTCCTTGCTGAAGTCATACTAGGTCACAAACATTCGCAGTGGTGTGTGCATTACACATGGATGTCAGTCAGTGATCACTGTCTTGAGAGTGAGCAATGAGTGGGTGAACTACACAGAGAGAAGCTGAGCAGACAGTCTTACAGGTGGAGATGTACTCATTCACGTTATGGAGCAGTTGTGTCAACCATCAGAAGTGCAGAACACTAGACAGACTGGCTCTGACTGACCTCACCCCATACACACTGGTTGTAGGCAGTATTGCAAGAACAACTCATTGAAGAATGACCACATGTCCTCATCACTGTTATACACTGTACAATGAAGACTGGCAGTAACAATTCTGTAGTTCTACCTCCCTGTATTCACTAGCACCATGAGCTGTACTATAATGTTACAGTAAAGTAAAAAGAGAGTCGTATAATTTGATCATGTGCTCTCCATAATATCAGATTCAGTGGTTTCACAGCTAACGTTGACTATACAACATTTCTACTGATGAGCTGTGATGTGGTCAGGGGACACTTTTGAAGTTCACTAGAGATACACATCTGACACTAAACAAATTAGTTCGAGCCGTCATTGAATATCATTGGCAGACACAAACCATTAAAGATAGCATAATAAGAAACAAACTAAATCAGACAAAAGGTGGTATCCATGGTATGGCATCCCAGAAACACCCCCACATCATCACTCAAATCCTATAAAATCAATACACGTCACCATCCACTTGCGGCACACAACAGGAGTGAGTCAAGTGATGAGGAGAATGGGCCAGACTAGCCTCTTTTACATGTTGCTAGCTCTGCTGACTGTGACAACAGCCACTGCTCAGGAGACCGACGACGGGTCTAACAATCTGGGAGTGAGAGACAGTAATCAAGGCCGAGACGGGCGTGATGGGAGAGATGGGAGAGACAGTATTCAAGGACCAATTGGTCCATAGGGACCCAACGGTGTGCATGGAGAGAAGGAAGATCCAGGGCTATCTGGTGAAAAGGGTAGCAAAGGAGATGTGGGGTCCAGTGGAGTGACATACGTCAGGTGGGGACGTACTGTATGCCCTCAGGGGACCAGCACTGTGTACACTGGATTGGCAGCTGGGACTAAGTGGGATGTGCGCGGAGGAACAAGTGACACTCTCTGTCTGGCAGGTAACCCACAGTACAAGCGAGGAGATGGAGCTAGCAAACATCCAGCCTTCCTGTCAAAAGTGAAATATGCAGCAGATGGAGGCTCCTAGAACCAACACCACACCTACGATGTCCCCTGTGTGCTCTGTCACACCACTACCAAGTCCACCTCCTTCATGCTGCCAGGACGCTACACCTGTCCCTCAGGGTGGAACACGGAGTACTCGGGGTACCTCATGACTGAGTGGTCAGACAGGTACAGAGGAGGCCGCAAGGATACCGTCTGTGTGGATCAGGATCCTGAAGATATACCAGGGACAAAGGGTGGAGGTTGGCCTGCTTTACTGTATCAGGTCCACACCCCCACCTTTAGCACTGGGTTCCGTTGTCCTCCATTTTATAGGAGCAAGCCCCTCACATGTGCTGTGTGCTCCAAGTAGTGTGGCCACGTCTTCCCAAGGCATCCAGTTAACCTCATACTTACGTACATGTATAACTCTGTCAACATGTATCCATTAACATTTAATCACACTTTTCATTCTGTAGTGTTATGTTGGGATGATGATGAATACTTAATGCCTGAGCTGTCCAAGTGTCAAATGATAACACGCACAGTAGGTGTGAGTAGTGAATTTGGTAGGTTACATTCCCACTCGAAACTTAGCAACAGTGGTATTCAAACTACCAGTTGACTGAGTAGCTATACAACAAATTTCAGATCTAACATAAAACAGCAAGTAACCCACGACCAGTGAGCATCAGCATCCTTAGACATGAGTACTAGATATCCCAAACTAATGGATACCATACTGTACAGAGCTGACCTTGTATGGAGCTGACATAATGGCATTCATAAACACAGCCTTGGTACAGTACAAAATTTTACTGCTCAAACAAGCATCAAGAGAGCTAGAGTGGATGCATGACTAAGGGATGTTCTCTAGGCAGGCTCAGATGGAGAGGAAAGAAAGGGACAATCAGCCACACAGAGTGGTTGTTAGTAGTTGAATGGGCCAGCAGGTCAGACTACACTGGTGTACACCACACAGAGTGCAACAAACATCTTCAAATGTGAAAAGTGCACACTGTCACTGAGGTCCAGTATGCCCAGCAACATGAACACAGCACAGCAGTTCATCTTCACTGCTGAGTGCACTGAGCGTCCTTCAATAGTGTGCACATAACACTTAATCTACCAATACACACACATACATACACACACACGCACACATGCACACACACACACACACACACACACACACACACACACACAATGTTGATAGTACAACAGACCAAGTGATGAGCTCGAGTGGTGTGACCAATGGCTGTGTCTCCGATGTGAAGCATTCAACTTTAACGTCAAATGTTTTACTAATGATTACCAGGCAAAAGAGACTGTAATCAGATAAATTAAGAGGTTGCCAACCTGCCATGGTGCAGCACTGGCAACAACCTCACATCTCTCAAGTCACTGCCAACTTGTGGCACACAACAGGAGTGAGTCAAGTGATTGTGGTCCTTCACAATGCAGTAAACAGTACCCTATCTGCTTGTACGTACACATGTTTGTGCATGACCAGGATACACTTCACTAGTGCTATGTCTCTGGTGGACTTCAACTCTCATGCTAAAATGAGTTACTGCAAACCTTTCAAATCATGTTTTGGTGTGCACCAATGTGGCTGCTGGTTATGGACAGTACACAAGGAACTTTGACGAGGATCATTGAATGGTTGCCATGGTGCAGCATGAGCAACGCCCTCCACATCTCTCAACTCCTATAAATACGTACAAGTCACTGTCCATTTGTGGCACACAAAGTGATGAGGAGAATGGGACAAATTTGCCTTCGTTGTGTGTTGCTAGCTTTGCTGGCTGTGACAGCAGCCACTGCTCAACTGACAAACTGCTCCAACATTCTGAGAGGGAGAGATGGTATTCCAGGGAGGGAGGGTCGTGACGGAAGGGACGGCCTTCAAGGACCAATTGGTCCACAGGGACCCATCGGTGTGCGTGGAGAGAAGGGACACCCTGGAGAGTTCCCCGGAGAGAAGGGTGAGAAAGGAGTGCCCGGAGTGGAGGGGTACAAAGGAGAGAAAGGACAAGCTGGGGAGAAGGGCCAAAACAGGAGAGAAGGGACACAAGGGGGCTGTCGGGCCAAGTGGTCGCATGGGACTCCCTGGACCAAAGGGAGACTTCCGTGGAGAGAAGGGTGATAGAGGATTCTCTGGTCAAAAGGGTAGCAAAGGAGATGCGGGGTCCAGTGGAGTGACATACGTCAGGTGGGTTGCACTGTGTGCCCTCAGGGAACCAGCACTGTGTACACTGGAGTGGCAGCTGGTGCGGCATGGAATGAGAAAGGAGGAACAAGTGACACTCTTTGTCTGGCAGGTAACCCACAGTACAAGAGTGGAGATGGGTCTAGTTCACTTGCAGCTCAACTATCAGGAGTTAGATATTACACAAGTGGCACTTCCTCAACACCACTGCGTAATCGCCATACCAACCACATTCCCTGTGTCCTGTCACACCACCACCAAATCCACCTTGTTCATGCTGCCAGGACGCTACACCTGTCCCTCAGAGTGGCATACCGAATACTCCGGATACATCATGACTGAGTGGACAGGCGGCAACAGACCTGGTCGCAGGGACACCATCTGTGTGGACCAGGATGCTGAGGCTACTAATGTCAGAAGAAGTAGAGATGAAGAAGCCTGGAACTTCTTTATGACAGTCACCTGCTTTGGACTCGACTGTCCTCCTTTTGACTCTCAGAAGCCGCTCACTTGTGCAGTGTGTTCCAAGTGACACATCAACTTACGTACTTCGCCCACTGTCTTACCCTCTTACTTAGTCCATTCACAGGCTAGCAACTTGTGTGAAGTGTGCTGTGCTCATCACAATTACAACAATCACACTGTTAGGACAATAGTTACCTCTATACCATTTACACATTACAGTTAAACAATTTGTTACATTCATTTTTCCACATCTTGTCGTACTTGAAGTTTGCTGATTACAGATGTATTTATACCGATGTGTGAACAATATTCACTATCATATTAACTTGTTTGTGAGTTCACCAAACATGACCCACTTAACGTACTCAGTGTGGATGTACTGTAATTACAATACGTTTGAATAATAATACATTGGTGCATCAACAGTTGATCAGTGAGACGTTACTGCTGCTGCCTAGGCCCCACCCCCACCATCACATGACCCAGAACTATGGTGGACCAACCAGTGGAGATGGTGGACACATACTGTACATACAGGTGTCTGAAAATGGCAAATGAGCTAGTCTCCACTGTACACTGCAACTGGTTCACTAGCTGTACTGAGACAGCTCCTGCTCAAGGAATGAATTAGCTAATACTAGTATAAATTGGACACACCCATTATCTTAGCAGGATAGGCAATGCCAATGCCAATCAGTGATGCATGCATTCACTTCATGTCACAGATCAGCTACAGTACAGTAGGTAGACAACTGTACAAAATCATGAGTTAACATGTGCAAAGACTGCGCTCCATATGCACATAGGTGACACATATTGCTGACCACAACGACCTTATATGGTAACTTTGTGTCCATAAATAAAGCAACCAGCAAGCCTGAGAGCAGTTGAGGCAGAGAGAGAAAGATGCAAGCGACAAAGGTCTCAGTCCTGTTTGTGTTCCTCGTGGTTACACTGTGGTGCCATCAAGTGGTGGGGAGTTTGAACTGCACTGCTGATCTGAGGGGCAGAGATGGGCGTGATGGGAAGGAGGGGTCACCAGGTCGTGACGGAAGAGACGGAAGGGATGGAGAGAAGGGGGAAGTCGGACCCCGAGGACTCCCAGGCCTCCAGGGGAAGAAGGGAGACACTGGGCCCATAAGTGGCGGGGTGACATATGTCAGGTGGGGAATGACTGAGTGCCCAGTAGACACCACCTTGGTCTATGCTGGGATAGCAGCTGGATCGAAGTATAACTACCATGGTGGGACAAGCAACACACTTTGTATGCCAAAGAACCCAGAGTATCTGTCTCAACAAAACATTCACACTCGGAGCAATGCACTCCATGGCGTAGAGTATGATACAAACAACTCACCATTAAGTCACCTCTATCAAGCCAACATGCCTTGTGCACTATGCTACACTGATCAGAAGACAACGAGCTTCCTGTTCCCAGCACGACTCACCTGCCCAGTAGGCTGGCACAAGGAGTACACAGGATACATGGTAACTACTCTACAGAGTGCCAATGTCCAAAAACAAGACACAATCTGTGTGGACAAAGACGCCAAACCCATACCAGGGAGTGGAGCAAGCACAGACCCTTCAGTGGTGTATACCATGCACATCAGCTGCAACGGACTGCCCTGCCCTCCGTACAGAGAAAGAAAGGCCCTCACTTGCGCCATCTGTTCCAAGTAACACCCACTCAAGTGAAGACCGCGCCTTAACAGGTGTAGTCAGTAACATTTGTAGCTTTACACTCAGAGCCATACTTCATACCCACAGTATACTAGCTAGTATACTAGCCACATAGTGTACACCATCATATTACATCTTCATATTCACAGTCATATACTGTGTTAGTGTGTGATACCATTTAACAAATGCAGTAGTGAAACTTCCATGATGCTTCACAGCAGTGCATGACAGTATGATTGAAATGAGCTGTGGGAAAGCAGGTACGTAAGGACATTTTGTGGCAGACCAGTGTCAGAGATAGCTGACACTGCAAATAGTACCATCAAGTGGAGGTATACTCATTCAGGACACAGTGCCAGCGTGGCAATCACTGGTTCAAGATATTCAATTATTGACACACAAAAATGACACATGTCTAGAATTAGGAAAGGATGGAGAAACTTCACAGATGTGTAGCTACTAGACAGGCACGGCTGTGTAGCTACTAGACAGGCACTGCTGTGTAGCTACTAGACAGGCAGGACTGTGTAGCTACTAGACAGGCACGGCTGTGTAGAATCTAGACAGGCATCAGAAAGGCTTGAATAGTAGCTGGTCGACACAGTGGATGGTGCACTCACAGCACCACACAAATACAGCATATGGCAGTGGCAGTTAGCCATAATGTCTGCTGCCTTTAGTGCATGGACCAGAGTAGAGCTCAGGAGTGCAGAACACTAGACAGACTGGCTCGTTCACTTTACCCCCACACACTTGCTGTAGGCAGTATTGCAAGCACAGCTCATCTATAAGGATGCTACATAACTCATAGACACAGCCTTCACACAAATGCTCAAAGAACAGGGCACGCTGACCCATACCACACAACAGCAATAAATTGAGCAAAGAGTCTCACATTCTCTGCTCGAAAGACACAAATTACTGTATGTACAGTACATACCATGCTATACACACATGATTAGTATGACTGTACTCCACTCTATAAGGGACACAATTGGGTATTACACAACAGTCTGGCTTGTGAGACTACTATAGAACAGTGTAGCTAGCTACATAGCTTCCATTACAGAACATCGGCATGCACACAGTAACCATTTGAGTCTGGACGAAGCCCAACTTTCAAATCCAAGGTCAAGTCTGCCACATAATGGGTAGTCTGTGTCCCAGTGTTCTCCCCAGAAGATAATATAAGAAGGGTACACTTGGCCAACAGTCATGTGAGGAGTGGCTAGTGGATGGTTGGGTGTGGGAGAGGGTGTCACTTCGTGTGCAAAGTGTATTAGCTGAATACAGGGAGAACCTTGTGACACAGTGTGTATGCATGCAAATGTTATGGCCCACACCACATAACTAGTGGCACTGTGCCTTTCAAAGAGGGTACAGTGCCATGTTTACCCTCAAGGATAGTTCTGAAGGGAGAAAGAAGGGTTCTGTACCCTTCAAAAACAGCCTGGCGGGAACACTGATGTGTCCCTTGCACAATGAGGAGCCTAGTTCACACAGATCAATTTCATGGATGACTATAAGGTAACATGCTGAATGCAAACCATTCCTGTGCACAAATGTATCATGAACATGAAGTCATAAATTCAATACCTAAAGTGAAAACAATACAGGGGTGCCCCAAAAGGTGGAGGCCTAGAAACACCCCTTCGGAGGTCCACCACAGTCCATGGCACAGGTAATCAGTACACAAGCACAGTTCACTTCTCATGGGTTACAGGGCAATAAACACTTAGCAGGATGGAAAGGTGGTCCTCAGCCATATTCGTTGTCATGGTGCAGTACCAGAATCGCACCTCCTATAAATACAAGTCACTGTCCACTTGTGGCACACAACAGGAGTGAGTCAAGTGATGAAGAGAATGGAACAGATTAGCCTTCATTGCGTGTTGCTAGCTCTGCTGGCTGTGACAGCAGCCACTGCTCAAGTGACCAACTGCTCTAACATTCTGAGAGGGAGAGATGGTATTCCAGGGAAGGACGGCCGTGATGGAAGGGACGGCCTTCAGGGACCAATTGGTCCACAGGGACCCATCGGTGTGCGTGGAGAGAAGGGACACCCTGGAGAGTTCCCCGGAGAGAAGGGTGAGAAAGGAGTGCCCGGAGTGGAGGGATACAAAGGAGAGAAAGGACAAGCTGGGGAGAAGGGAAACAACGTTGTGCCAGTGCTGGTGCTCCTGTTATTAGTCATCTTACATATGTGCTCCAACATACACTAATAGCACTGGGGTAGCTAAGTGACTGTTCATGAATCACCTACATACCCCTATTCGATGCGATAGATAGTAATGAGCCCCTACAGCATTACCACACGTAGTACTTCTGAATACCATTACATCTTGTGTCGTCTCACAAATGTGCTCCAAAGTACACCACTGACATTGTGGTAGCCCAAGTTGCTCTGCACTTCACTAAACAACGTCGCTATTCACACTTTTGGTCAAATCATACTCACTTTGCACTATGTGGTTGGGAGGAAATGTGCCAAATAAAAAAGGCTACCCTTATGTTAATGTACTACAGTAGCATGCTCCAGAGGAGCTAGGTAAATGGTGAAGAGCAAAACCAACCTCAAGGCATGGATGAGCACATTTGAAGGTATTGAAGTAGTACATGGATCAACAGCCAATCTCAGAAAATACCAAAAATAAAGGCAAGGCACGACAAAACAGATACGTAATTAGTCAGGTGTTGTGTGACTCCCTGCACACAGTGGGTCATGCAACACCTGACTAGAACTTAATGCGTCATCCGTGTTGGGATTCACTGCCCACAGGTCTCCCCTCCACCTGGCCATTACTGATCCTCAACAGCAAACACAATCACAAGTTAATGCACATGTGTCCTTATGCATAGACAGTACATATAATAGTATTATATGTATAGTAATACTATTAGTATACATATTATACAGTCCTATTTTCTTGAGTGTGTTCATCAGTTGTCATATATTAATTCAGATTTCTGTCACTGGTACTTCATGTAATGTACTGCCAGAACAAAGACTGCATGACATTCACTTATACTGTACATGTTCTCCAAACACTTGTACAATGTTGCAGAAGTGCATGAGTTGTCTAAACAACTACACAAACCATGGCAACACACTTTGTACTGTCAGTTATTGAGTTAATGGTTGGACCCTACACATGGATATGTACAGCAGGTCAGAGGATGTCCTGAACCATCTGTCAGGGTCAGACAATGTTGGTGTCATAGTTCTAAATTGGAACAGTCCCCAGAAAATCAAATTCTGCCTCAGGTGTGCACCCAGTAAACACATTGTTGACTGCTAGACCAATGTCCCAGAGAGAGAAACTCACACAGCACAAGAGTATTCCTTTCATGCAGTAGAGTCACAATTTCTAGTCCCATTTGGCATTTGCGCTCTGCACTCGGTCACATGAGTAAAGCATTGGAATGACATCATCCAAGTTCGTTCGCACTAGTCAAAATTTCACAGTTTTTCAGATGTTTCGGCAGCTTTCAGCCTCATCAGTGAAGTGGAAAAGTGGAAATTGGAATGGTAGATTTGCACATGATTAGATCGTCGATTGACATTACTACGCACGTGAGAATGTATTGTTCCAATCACATGATTGAGTGCAAAGTGCATTTGGCAATCAGGACAAGAAATCGTTGAATGACTGTAATGCTACAGCAGAGAGTGCCTAAAGGACTTCTTAGCAGGGAATTGTTTAAGTTCCAGAGATAGTCAGAATTAACTGATCCACGCACCATCACATTTAGTGCATTACTCATCCAGCAACGCACCTACACAAGCTTAAGTATGTCAATACTGACCCTGCTAGCTGCACTCTGCAAAACAATTCATGTACCTAATATTACATAGGAAAGGAGGTTTGCTGTGAACTGATCTCTGTAGGAGAGTACAGGGTCATTCTCTGCAACCACATTTGTTCGTAAAATGTTTGAACCCCTAAGTATACTGTATGCAGAGCAGGTCGGGGTGGTTTACATGGGGTTTCCTACAAGATGCCTGTTATTCTTTATGGTGGTACACACTGTAGTCCCCAGAAATGAATTTTTGGTAGTGTTGAAAATGGCTGAACCATGCCACTGTTCGAGCTAGTATGTGTGTGATGTGTGTGTGTGTGTGTGTGTGTGTGTGTGTGTGTGTGTGTGTGTGTAATAGTTACAATTTGTTTTGTATGATGACGTTCACTTCCATGGCATTGGTAGAGACAGCAATTGCTACAAATACAAATAGCAGAGCATACATGCCAATGCCACACCTGCAACTATGTACAGTATGCCTGACGCTAAATGGTAGCCGAAATTCGCACAAGAGTTACCAGTTAACCGTTACTGATCAACCGTTAACAGTTAACAGTTATCAGTTAACTGCTCACGTGCAGGTTACGTAATGGTAATTTTATTCGTTACGTCACAAATACGCACAAAATTCCAGAAGGTACAACTATTGAAGTCGCTCAGTGCAGTTGCACTCAGTGATGCAGTTATTCACTGCTATGGAGAAGGTCCTCATCAAGTATTTACCAAGACAATAGATCCTAACCCTAAGTGTCTCACATTCTATGTTCACAATATATGCTATGGCCCACACACACTGATTAGTACAGCTGCACTCCACTCTACATGCAATGGGTTAGGAGTGCTCTTGACAGACAGTGAAGGGACCAACAACAAACCAGCTACACTTGCTTATAATGTGGCTGTCTACAAACTCCTACTTGGGGGTTCATAGCACTAGCAGGGTACAGGTTATCAGTACACAAGACAGCGTGTAATTTGCAGGGAATAAGAGAGCTTCATGGAGAATCCTCAATGATATTCATTGGATGGTACAGAACCAGCAATGACCCCACATCTCTCAACTCCTATAAATACAAGTCGCTGTCCACTTGTGGCACACAACAAGAGTGAGTCAAGTGATGAGGAGAATGGAACAGATTAGCCTTCCTTGCGTGTTGCTAGCTCTGCTGGCTGTGATGACAGCCACTGCTCAAGTGACCAATTGCTCCAACATTCTGAGAGGGAGAGACGGTATCCCGGGGAGGGAGGGTCGTGATGGAAGGGATGGCCTTCAGGGACCAATTGGTCCACAGGGACCCATCGGTGTGCGTGGAGAGAAGGGACACCCTGGAGAGTTCCCCGGAGAGAAGGGTGAGAAAGGAGTGCCTGGAGTGTAGGGATACAAAGGAGAGAAAGGACAAGCTGGGGAGAAGGGCAACATGGGAGAGAAGGGACACAAGGGGGCTGTCGGACCAAGTGGTTGCATGGGACTCCCTGGACCGAAGGGAGACTTTCGTGGAGAGAAGGGTGATAGAGGATTCACTGGTCAAAAGGGTAGCAAAGGAGATGTGGGGGCCGGTGGAGTGACATACGTCAGGTGGGGACGCACTGTGTGCCCTTGGGGAACCAGCACTGTGTACACTGGAGTGGCAGCTGGTGCGGCATGGAATGAGAAAGGAGGAACAAGTGACACTCTTTGTCTGGCAGGTAACCCGCAGTACAAGAGTGGAGATGGGTCTAGTTCACTTGCAGCTCAGCTATCAGGAGTTAGATATTACACAAGTGGCACTTCCTCAACACCACTGCGTAATCGCCATACCAACCACATTCCCTGTGTCCTCTGTCACACCACCACCAAATCCACCTCCTTCATGCTGCCAGGACGCTACACCTGTCCCTCAGAGTGGCATACCGAATACTCCGGGTACATCATGACTGAGTGGACAGGCGGCAACAGACCTGGTCGCAGGGACACCATCTGTGTGGACCAGGGCGCTGAGGCTACTAATGTCAGAAGAAGTAGAGATGAAGAGGCCTGGAACTTCTTTATGAAAGTCACCTGCTTTGGACTCGACTGTCCTCCTTTTGACTCTCGGAAGCTGCTCACTTGTGCAGTGTGTTCCAAGTGACACATCAACTTACGTACTTCGCCCACTGTCTTACTCTCTTAGTCCATTCACAGGCTAGCAACTTGTGTGAAGAGTGCTGTGCTCATCACAATTACAACAATCACACTGTTAGGACAATTGTTACCTCTATACCATTTACACATTACAGTTAAACAATTTGTTACATTTATTTTTCCACATCTTGTCGTACTTGAAGTTTGCTGATTACAGATGTATTTATACCGATGTGTGAACAATATTCACTATCATATTAACTTGTTTGTGAGTTCACCAAACATGACCCACTTAACGTACTCAGTGTGGATGTACTGTAATTACAATACGTTTGAATAATAATACATTGGTGCATCAACAGTTGATCAGTGAGACGTTACTGCTGCTGCCTAGGCCCCACCCCCACCATCACATGACTCAGAACTATGGTGGACCAACCAGTTGAGATGATGGACACATACTGTACATACAGGTGTCTGAAAATGGCAAATGAGCTAGTCTCCACTGTACACTGTTACTGGTTCACTAGCTGTACTGAGACAGCTCCTGCTCAAGGAATGAATTAGCTAATACTAGTATAAATTGGACACACCCATTATCTTAGCAGGATAGGCAATAACACTAATCAGTGATGCATGTATTCACTTCATGTCACACATCAGCTACAGTACAGTAGGTAGTCACTGTACAAAATCATGAGTTAACATGTGCAAAGACTGCACTTCATATGTACATACATAGGTGACACATATTGCTGACCACAACGACCATATAAGGTAACCCTGTGTCTATAAATTCAGCAACCAGCAAGCCAGAGAGCAGTTGAAGCAGAGAGAGGAAGATGCAAGCGACAAAGGTCTCAGTCCTGTTTGTGCTCCTCACGGTTACACTGTGGTGCCATCAAGTGGTGGAGAGTTTGAACTGCACTGCCGATCTGAGGGGCAGAGATGGGCGTGATGGGAAGGAGGGGTCACCAGGTCGTGACGGAAGAGATGGAAGGGATGGAGAGAAGGGGGAAGTTGGACTCCGAGGACTCCCAGGCCTCCAGGGAAAGAAGGGAGACACTGGGCCGATAAGTGGCGGGGTGACATATGTCAGGTGGGGAATGACTGAGTGCCCAGTAGACACCACCTTGGTCTATGCTGGGATAGCAGCTGGATCAAAGTATAACCTCCATGGTGGGACAAGCAACACACTTTGTATGCCAAAGAACCCAGAGTATCTGTCTGAGCAAAACATTCACATTTGGAGCAATGCACTCCATGGTGTAGAGTATGATACTAATGACTCGCCATTAAGTCACCTCTACCAAGCCAACATGCCTTGTGCACTATGCTACACGGATCAGAAGACAACGAGCTTCCTGTTCCCAGCACGACTCACCTGCCCTCTAGGCTGGCACAAGGAGTACACCGGGTACATGGCAACTACTCTACAGAGTGCCAATGTCCAAAAACAAGACACAATCTGTGTAGACAAAGACGCCATACCTATACCAGGGAGTGGAGCAAGCACAGACCCTTCAGTGGTGTATACCATGCACATTAGCTGCAACGGACTGCCCTGTCCTCCATACAGAGAAAGAAAGGCCCTCACTTGCACCATCTGTTCCAAGTAGCACCCACTCAAGAGAAGACCGCGCCTTAACAGTTGTAGTCAGTAACATTAGTAGCTTTACACTCAGAGCCATACTTCATACCCACAGTGTACTAGCTGCATAGTGTACACCTTCATATTCACAGTCATATACTGTGTTAGTGTGTGATACCATTTAACAAATGCAGTGAAACGTGATGATGCTTCACAGCAGTGCATGACAGAATGATTGAAATGAGCTGTGGTAAATCAGGTATGTAAGGACATTTTGTGGCAGACCAGTATCAGAGATTGCTGACACTGCAAATAGTACCATTAACACTATGTTCAAATATGAGTATGGGAGTATGAAGAGTATCCTAGGAGAAGGACTCCACGGCTGTGCAGCTACTAGATAGGCACAGCTGTGTAGCTACTAGACAGACAGGAATGTGTAGTTACTAGATAGGCACGGCTGTGTAGCTACTAGACAGGCACGGCTGTGTAGCTACTAGACAGACAGGAATGTGTAGTTACTAGATAGGCACGGCTGTGTGGCTACTAGACAGGCAGGACTGTGTAGCTACTAGACAGGCAGTAATGTGTAGCTACCAGACAGGCACAGCTGTGTAGCTACTAGATAGACACGGCTGTGTAGCTACTAGACAAGCACGGCTGTGTAGCTACTAGATAGGCACGGCTGTGTAGCTACTAGACAGGCATCAGTAAGGCTTGAATAGTAGCTGGTCGACACAGTGGATGGTGCACTCACAGCTCCTCCACAATACAGTATATGGCAGTGGCAGTTAGCCATAATGTCTGCTGCCTTTAGCGCATGGACCAGAGTAGAGCTCAGGAGTGCAGAACACTAGACAGACTGGCTCATTCACTTTACCCCTATACACTTGCTGTAGGCAGTATTGCAAGCACAGCTCATCTATAAGGATGCTACATAATTCATAGACACAGCCTTCACACAAAATTAATGAAGTGAGGGCTTCTCAGCTGGCTCAGGCATCAGAAAGGGTTGGTTCTCTAATACCAGTTTCAACCAGATGCTCTGGTGCTCTTTGCCCTGAAGAAGACCAGAGCATCTGGTCGAAACGTCGGCAAGGTTTTCAACCCTGTTGTGAAGCTGGTATTAGAGAACCAACCCTTTCTGACACAAAATTAATGCTTAAAGAACAGGGCACACTGACCCATACCACACAACAGCAATAAGTTGAGCAAAGAGTCTCACATTCTCTACTTAAAAGATATAAATTACTGTATGTACAGTAAATACCATGCCATACATACACGATTAGTATGACAGTACTCCACTCTGTAAGGGACATAAGGGGTATTGCAAAACAGTCTGGCTTGTGAGACTACTATAGAACAGTGTAGCTAGCTACATAGCTTCCATTACAGAACATCGGCATGCACACAGTAACCATTTGAGTCCAGACAAAGCCCAACTTTCAAATCCAAGGTCACGTCTGCCACAAAATGGGTAGTCTGTGTCCCAGTGTTCTCCCCAGAAGATAATTTAAGAAGGATACACTTGGCCAACAGTGTGAGAGAGGGTGTCACTTTTGTGTGCAAAGTGCATTAGCTGAATACAGGAAGAGCCCTGTGACACAGTGTGTATGCATGTAAACGTTATGGCCCACACCACATGACTAGTGGCACTGTGCCTTTCAAGGAGGGTACAGTGCCATGTTTACAGCCTCCAGGAGGATTTTTAAGGGAGCAAGAAGGGTTCTTTACCCTTCAAAAACAGCCCAGCAAGAACACTGTTGTATCCCCTGCACAATGAAGAGCCAAATTTCACACAGATCAATTTCGTGGATGACTATAATGCACAGGTAACATATGCTGAATGCAAACCATTCCTGATGTGCACAAATGTATCATGAACATGAAGCCGGATGATATTCAATAGCTAAAAGTGAAAACAACACAGGGGTGCCCCAAAAGATGGAGGCCTAGAAACACCCTTTGGAGGTCCACCACAGTCCATGGCACAGGTAATCAGTACACAAGCACAGTTCACTTCTCATGGGTTACAGGGCAATAAACACTTAGCAGGATGGAAAGGTGGTCCTCAGCCATATTCGTTGTCATGGTGCAGTACCAGAATCGCAACTCCTATAAATACAAGTCACTGTTCACTTGTGGCACACAACAGGAGTGAGTCAAGTGATGAGGAGAATGGGACAAATTAGCCTCTGTTGTATGTTGCTAGCTTTGCTGGCCGTGACAGCAGCCACTGCTCAAGTGACCAATTGCTCCAACATTCTGAGAGGGAGAGACGGTCATGATGGAAGGGACGGTCTTCAAGGACCAATTGGTCCACAGGGACCCATTGGTGTGCACGGAGAGAAGGGAGACCCAGGGCTATCCGGTGAAAAAGGCAGCAAAGGTGATACAGGATTCGCTAGCGAAAAGGGTAGCAAAGGTGATGCAGGGTCCAGTGGAATGACATACGTCAGGTGGGGATGTACTGTGTGCCCTCAGGGGACCAGCACTGTGTACACTGGAGTGGCAGCTGGGACTCAATATAACACGAAAGGAGGAACAAGTGACACACTCTGTTTGGCAGGTAACCCACAGTACAAGAGTGGAGATAGGACTAGCAGATATCCAGCCTACCTGTCAAGAGTGAAATACGCAGCAGATGGAGGCTCCATAAAACAACATTTCTCATATGACGTCCCCTGTGTGCTCTGTCACACCACTACCAAGTCCACCTCCTTCATGCTGCCAGGGCGCTACACCTGTCCCTCAGGGTGGCATACCGAATACTCGGGGTACCTCATGACTGAGTGGTCAGACATCAACAGAGGAGGCCGCAAGGATACTGTCTGTGTGGATCAGAATGCTGAAGATGTACCAGGGACAAAGGGTGGAGGTTGGCCCGCTGTACTGTATGAGCTCCACACCTCCAGCTCTAGCACTGGCTTCCGCTGGCCTCCATTTCATAGCAGCAAGCCCCTCACATGTGCTGTGTGCTCCAAGTAGTGTGGTCACATCATCCACAAGACATCAGGTTTACCTCATAGACAAGTATGTCAATGTGTACTGATTAGCATCTAATCACAGTTTTTCATATTCTGTAATGTAATGTTAGGATGGTGTGTATACTTAATGCCAAAGATGTTAAAATGTCAAATGGTAACACACACACAGTGTGAGTAGTGAATTTGGTAGGCTACATTCCCACTCAAAACTTAGCAACCAGTGGCATTCAAACTACCAGTTGACTGAGTAGCTGTAAAGCATATCTCACATCTACATAAAACAGCAAGTACCCCACGAACGGTGAGCATCAGCATCCTTAGACATGAGTACTAGATCTCCAACACTGCAAGGACACAACTTGTTCGTCACATCACAACACATTACCCACTTAACTCAGTGTGAACACACTTGTATTGTGTTCGAATAACACATTGTCACATCAACAGTTGATCAGAAAAATTTCACATCATGCTTCCTGAACCACACCCCCTACCATCACATGACTGAGAGCTGTGGTATACCAACCAGTGGAAATGATGGACATACATACACACATACAACTGTCTGGATTGCTAGACCCTTCTAGTGTAAACACTATTGGTGCCTGCAGTCAACCATTCCTCTTACCTCTTGAATGCAACTTATATATATAGATACATGCTTGCATAATTACGTAGCACATAGGTGTTCTTGTTAGCTCAATAATTTTAAACTTCATACGGTACATGTTCATAAGTGGGTTGGTAATACATTACACTAATGAGCTGACCGGGTGATGCCCTACTGGAGCTATTATTGTTATCTTCCCTGTTACATTTTCACTTCACTCCTTGTACATCTTCACTTCACCAAAATAACATAACACACACACACACACACACACACACACACACACACACATAATGCCATTGCTACTCAGGCCCCAGCTAGTAATGCACTGGCTGGTCATGCATGCTCTGGCAAAGGATAATCCAGGCTGGCCTGGTGATGTCAGTGTGACTGACCTACCACGTGTGCATGCAATTTACATGGAAGATCACCGTACACAAACAACGGATAGTTGTAAGAAGCTGATGGTTTCTGTGTGAGACAACCCCCCTTTCCTTTTTCTCAGCTTCGGCATCGCGCTAGCTTGGGTGTAATCCTCGAACCTGCGCGAACGCCTAGGATACGGCATATTTTCTTCCAAGAGATCCAAGATGGCCGACGGTCGGTTCCTCCGGGGTTATCGCCGCGCGCTCCTTGGTAGCAGCTTATGTTAGCACGTCTACCACCTTATATTGATGTGAGGTACAGCGTGCGACAGCTGGGAACGTTTGGGCACGTTTCGTCGACATACGCGGGAGGAGTTCGCGAACAACGGTTGGGGTTCTTCTTTTGTATTGGCAGCATAGGAACGTGCGCGGAAAACCGTATATTTTCTCCGTAAATCAAAGATGGCGGACGGTCGTTTGGAGGTTTTTCGCCGCGTACTCCTCGACAGGGGCTTCTTCGCCCACGTCGCCCCCCTTAGATTGAGACCGGGTGTGGCGTCCGTAATCTGGGAAAGTTTGGTGTCCATGCGCCGTTGCTCGCGGGAGGAATTCGCGAACAACCGTTCTGCTCAACTACTTCTTTATATAGTATATATTCTATATATAGTGGGGTAGTGTGTACAATGTTTCAGTGGTATCTACAATGCACTTCAAAATAGACACATCTTGAAATTGAGTTAGTTCAAGCCACCCAAATCACTGACCACATTGAATAGAACCAACTAACACCACTTTATTCACAGACCAAAATGAAAATGAACTGTCTGTTATAGTTAGACTGTCCGTGGTGTGACTGAAGTTATTGAACAGTGTCACATACACTAACAGCTGTTCTGATAGCATAATACTGAATGAGATTTACTGGATGGTTGTCATGGCGCAACACTAACAAGGCAACCACACTGTGCAAAGCCAATAACAAATCCGACAACAATAGTCAATAGATACTGAGCATACAGTACAGTATGAAGAGCAGAAACCCCCAGACCAAACCTGTCTCCACCGTACACTGCTACTAGTTCACTAGCTCTACTGTCACAGCAGCTGTTCAAAGGTGGGGAATTAGCTTATACCAGAGGTTGGACACACCCATTAACTGAGCAGGATAGGCAATGCCACTGATCAGTGATGCATGTATTCACTTCATGTCACACATCAGCTACAGTACAGTAGGTAGTCACTGTACAAAATCGTGAGTTAACATGTGCAAAGACTGCACTCCATACAGTATGTACATGCACAGGTGACACATATTGCTGACCACAATGACCATATATGGCAATCATAAGCCTATAAAAAGAGCAACCAGCAAGCCTGAGAGCAGTTGAAGCAAAGAGAAAGATGCAAGCGACAAAGGTCTCAGTCCTGTTTGTGTTCCTTGTGGTTACACTGTGGTGCCATCAAGTAGTGGAGACAGGTCGTGACGGAAGAGACGGAAGGGATGGAGAGAAGGGGGAAGTTGGACCCCGAGGACTTCCAGGCCTCCAGGGTAAGAAGGGAGACACTGGGCCGATAAGTGGCGGGGTGACATATGTTAGGTGGGGAAAGACTGAGTGCCCAGTAGACACCACCTTGGTCTATGCTGGGATAGCAGCAGGATCAAAGTATAGCCTCCATGGTGGGACAAGCAACACACTTTGTATGCCAAAGAACCCAGAGTATCTGTCTGAGCAAAACATTCACACTTGGAGCAATGCACTCCATGGTGTGGAGTATGATACCAACAACTCACCATTAAGTCACCTCTACGAAGCCAACATGCCTTGTGCACTATGCTACACGGATCAGAAGACAACAAGCTTCCTGTTCCCAGCACGACTCACCTGCCCAGTAGGCTGGCACAAGGAGTACAACGGATACATGGCAACTACTCTACAGCGTGCTGATGCCCACAAACAAGACACAATCTGTGTGGACAAAGACGCCATTCCCATACCAGGGAGTGGAGCAAGCACGGACCCTTCGGTGGTGTATACCATGCACATCAGCTGCAACGGACTGCCCTGTCCTCCATACAGAGAAAGAAAGGCCCTCACTTGCGCCATCTGTTCCAAGTAACACTCCACTCAAGAGAAGACCACGCCTTAACAGTTGTAGTCAGTAACATTAGTACCTTTACACTCAGAGCCATACTTCATACCCACAGTATACTAGTCACATAGTGTACACCTTCATATTCACAGCCATATACTGTGTTAGTGTGTGATACCATTTAACAAATGCAGTGAAACTTGATGATGCTTCACAGCAGTGCATGACAGTATGATTGAAATGAGCTGTGGGAAAGCAGGTATGTAAGGACATTTTGTGGCAGACCAGTGTCAGAGATAGCTGACACTGCAAATAGTACCATTCACACTATGTTCAAATATGAGTATGGGAGTATGAAGAGTATCCTAGGGGAAGGACTCCAATTCCTGATACTTCTTGAAGCAGTAACATGCGCAGATTACAAACGTACACATTGATGTGTGCATCACACCTTAATATAAATAAGCATTGATCACTGCCTTCAAGAGTAAACACGAGTGGGTGAAACCAAATAGAGATACATGCCCAACAGTGGGATGTACTAGTAGAAGACAGCACAATAAGTCTTACAAGTTGGCAATCACTGGTTCAAGATATTCAATTATTGACACACTATAATGACACATGTCTAGAATTAGGAAAGGATGGAGAAACTTCACAGATGTGTAGCTACTAGACAGGCACGGCTGTGTAGCTACTAGACAGGCACGGCTGTGTAGCTACTAAGCAGGCACGGCTGTGTAGCTACTAAGCAGGAATAGCTGTGTAGAATCTAGACAGGCACGGCTGTGTAGCTACTAGACAGGCACAGCTGTGTAGCTACTAGACAAGCACGACTGTGTAGCTACTAGACAGGCACGGCTGTGTAGCTACTAGACAGGCACGGTTGTGTAGCTACTAAGCAGGAATAGCTGTGTAGAATCTAGACAGGCATCAGAAAGGCTTGAATAGTAGCTGGTCGACACAGTGGATGGTGCACTCACAGCACCACACAAATACAGCATATGGCAGTGGCAGTTAGCCATAATGTCTGCTGCCTTTAGTGCATGGACCAGAGTAGAGCTCAGGAGTGCAGAACACTAGACAGACTGGCTCGTTCACTTTACCCCTATACACTTGCTGTAGACAGTATTGCAAGCACAGCTCATCTATAAGGATGCTACATAACTCATAGACACAGCCTTCACACAAATGCTCAAAGAACAGGGCACACTGACCCATACCACACAACAGCAATAAATTGAGCAAAGAGTCTCACATTCTCTGCTCAAGAGACACAAATAACTGTATGTACAGTACATACCATGCCATACGTACATACCATGCCATACACACACGATTAGTATGACTGTACTCCACTCTATAAGGGACACAATTGGGTTACTGCACAACAGTCTGGCTTGTGAGACTACTATAGAACAGTGTAGTTAGCTACATAGCTTCCATTACAGAACATTGGCATGCACACAGTAACCATTTGAGTCTGGACGAAGCCCAACTTTCAAAATCCAAGGTCAAGTCTGCCACAAAATGGGTGGTCTGTGTCCCAGTGTTCTCCACAGAAGATAATATAGGAAGGGTACACTTGGCCAACAGTCATGTGAGGAGGGGCTAGTGGATGGTTGGGTGTGGGAGAGGGTGTCACTTTCGTGTGCAAAGTGCATTAGCTGAATACAGGGAGAGCCCTGTGACACAGTGTGTATGCATGCAAATGTTAAGGCCCACACCACATGGCTAGTGGCACTGTGCCTTTCAAGGAGGATACAGTGCCATGTTTACAGCCTCAAGGAGGGTTCTAAAGGGAGCAAGAAGGGTTCTGTACCCTTCAAAAACAGCCTGGCAGGAACACTGCTGTGTCCCCTGCACAATGATGAGCCTAAGTTCACGCAAATCAATATCATGGATGACTATATGATGCACAGGTAACATGCCGAATGCAAACCATTCCTGGTGTGCACAAATGTATCATGAGCATTGAAGCTATTAATTCAATACCTAAAGTGAAAACAATACAGGAGCGCCTTCAGTGCCCCTAAAGGTGGAGGCCTAGAAACACCCCTTTGGAGGTCCACCACAGTCCATGGCACAGGTAATCAGTACACAAGCACAGTTCACTTCTCATGGGTTACAGGGCAATAAACACTTAGCAAGATGGATAGGTAGTCCTTGGCCATATTCGTTGTCATGGTGCAGTACCAGCATCTCTCAACTCCTATAAATACAAGTCACTGTTCACTTGTGGCACACAACAAGAGTGAGTCAAGTGATGAGGAGAATGGGACAAATTAGCCTCTGTTGTATGTTGCTAGCTTTGCTGGCTGTGACAGCAGCCACTGCTCAAGTGACTAACTGCTCCAACATTCTGAGAGGGAGAGACGGTCGTGATGGAAGGGACGGCCTTCAGGGACCAATTGGTCCACAGGGACCCATCGGTGTGCGTGGAGAGAAGGGACACCCTGGAGAGTTCCCCGGAGAGAAGGGTGAGAAAGGAGTGCCCGGAGTGGAGGGGTACAAAGGAGAGAACGGACAAGCTGGGGAGAAGGGAAACATGGGACAGAAGGGACACAAGGGGGCTGTCGGGCCAAGTGGACGCATGGGACTCCCTGGACCGAAGGGAGACTTCCGTGGAGAGAAGGGTGATAGAGGATTCTCTGGTCAAAAGGGTAGCAAAGGAGATGTGGGGTCCAGTGGAGTGACATACGTCAGGTGGGGACGCACTGTGTGCCCTCAGGGGACTAGCACTGTGTACACTGGAGTGGCAGCTGGGACTAAATTTGACACGAAAGGAGGAACAAGTGACACTCTCTGTCTGGCAGGCAACCCACAGTACAGAAGTGGAGATGGGTCCAGCAGTACTGCAGCTAAGCTGTCAGGTGTAAAGAATGGAGCAAATGGTGCCTCAGCACCACTGTACAACCGCCGTGGCACCTACCTCCCCTGTGTCCTCTGTCACACTACTACCAAGTCCACCTCGTTCGTGTTGCAAGGACGCTACACCTGTCCCTCAGGGTGGAACATGGAGTACTCCGGGTACATTATGACTGAGCAGACATATGGCAACAGAGGAGGTCGCAGGGACGCCATCTGCGTGGACCAGGGTGCTGAGGCAGCTAGTACCAAAGGCAGTGCTTATGCTGCAATGCTCATGTTAATGCAGGTCACTTGTATTGGACTGGACTGTCCTCCATTCAACTCCCAAAAGCCCCTCACATGTGCAGTGTGCTCCAAGTGACACTCTTCACTCCACTCACTTCTCTACAACTCATCCACTCACTCTACCATACACCCATAACACATTATTGATGTATGAACAATATTCACTATCACATTAACTTGTTTGTGAGTTTGCCAAACATACCCCCTTTACTGTGAATACTTATAATACGTTAATGTTTGAATAATACATTGACACATCAACAGTTGATCAGTGAGATGTCACTGCATGCTACCTGAGCCCTACCCTCTACCATCACATGACCTGAATGCGCACGGGGCATCATGCAACTCAGCCCAAGTTGTTCTGCACTTCATCAAACAACGTCACTATTCACACTTTTGGTCAAATCAAATTTACTTTGCATTATGTGGTTAAGAGGAAAAGTGCCAAACAAAAATGGCTACCTTTATGTTAATGTATTAGCATGCTCCAGAGGAACTAGGTGAATGGTAAAGAGGAAAAACAACCTCAAGGCATGGATGAGCACTTTTGAAGGTATAGAAGTAGTAAATGTACCAACAGCCAACCTCAGAAAATACCAAAAAGAAAAGAAAAGGCATGACAAAATAGATACGTAACTAGGGTCATGGAACTCCTGACTAAAACTTAATGTGGTATCCGTGTTGGGATTCACTGCTCACAGGTCTCCACCTGGCCATTACTGATCCTCAACAGCGAACACAATCACAAGTTAATGCACATGTGCTCCTTATGCATAGACAGTACATATAATAGTATTATACGTATAGTAATACTATTAGTATACATATTATACAGTCCTATTCTCTTGGGTGCATTAATCAATTGTCGTATATTAATTCAGATTTCTGTTACTAGTACTTCATGTAACATATTGCCAGAACAAAGACTGCATGACATTCACTCATTCATGTTCTCCAATCACTTGTACAATGTTGCAGAAGTGCATGAGTTGTCTAAACAACCACACAAACCATGGCAACACACTTTGTACTGTCAGTTATTGAGTTAATGGTTGGACCCTACACATGGATATGTACAGCAGGTCAGAGGGTGTCCTGAACCATCTGTCAGGGTCAGACAATGTTGGTGTCATAGTTCCAAACAGTCCCCAGAAAATCAAATTCTACCTCAGGTGTGCACCCAGTAAACACATTGTTGACTGCTAGACCAATGTCCCATGCTCTGCTGGGGGTGTTTACACAGAGGCTGTTCTATGCAGTACACTAGATGTAAACAGACTAACAGTCAGCTGCATTACATGAGGCTAACATGTGCAAAGAGAGAGACTCACACAGCACAAGTACTAGTTATAACTGACTTGTTACGATTCAAACAGCAGCGATTAGCGCTTGAATTCGTTCGCTGTCGAATGAATTTACCGAACGAACCTGACTGAAATTACTATAGAAACCAGAGAACATGCTCTTCTCGGAGCACAAGCCGAAAGGAGAGAAACGTCGCAAGAAAAAAGCTGTCAGCGGTCTCTCGTACTGAATAAAGCGTCGGCACCGGTTTCTCTATCACTAAAGACATTACATGCACAATTACATGTCGCTGCCTTAAAAATACACGTGTGCTAGGCATAAATCTTTGTTGATGACCATGCTTCCAAGTGCCAAGCACTCATCATTCCAGAGCCAATGGTCATGAGAAAGTTCACAAGGTGATGAATATCAAAGGCATTTTGCTAAAGCAGTAAACAAAACGATGTAGAAGAAGAGGCTCATTGCTACGTTGTTCAATGTAGGCGAATAGTTTGTGGGCAATACGTAGCAGATTATTCAACAACTGAATGCAGGACGTTTCGGCCCGAAGGCCTTCGTCAGCTGCGTACAACTGAATGCAGGATGTTTCGGCCCGAAGGCCTTCGTCAGCTGCATACAAGTACGCAGCTGACGAAGGCCTTCGGGCCGAAACGTCCTGCATTCAGTTGTTGAATAATCTGCTACATATTGCCCACAAACTATTCGCCTACAGTAAACAAAACGTTTGTTTAAGGCTAGAAAGTGATTGGGTTAGCAAATAAGAGCCCCATTCAATGCAGTGTGTTATGAGGTGTGAAAGCGTAAACAGTGGCGTTGTGCAAAATTAGCACACTGCAGTTTGCTTCGATGTATGGCTTCCACATGTAACAAGAGTATTTCTTTGACGCAGTAGAGTCACGACTTCTAGTCGCGTTTGGCATTTGCGCTCTGTGCTCTGGAATGGTAGATTTGCACATGATTAGATCATCGATTGACATTACTACACACATGAGAATGTAATGTTCAAATCACATGATTGAGTGCAAAGTGCATTTGGCAATCAGGACATTTACATGGGGATTCCTTCCTGCTATTCTTGGTAATAAGTGGTACACACTCTGGTCCCAGAAATGAATTTCTGGTAGTGCTGAAAATGGCTGAACCATGAGTAGAACACTGTTCGAGCTAGCATGTGTGTGATGCAGAGCATACCCACACCATACACCTGTAATTACAATGCGGCACATAATAAACCTGACGCTAAATGTTAACCAAAATTCACACAAGAGTTACCAGTTAACCGTTACTGATCAACCATTAATGGTTAACAGTTATCAGTTAACTGCTCACGCGCAGGTACGTAGTGGTAATTTTATTCATTACTTCACAGATACGCATGAAATTCTGGAAAGCGTGAGTATCGAAGCCGCTTAGTTTGTCGCTGCAGTTGTACTCAGTGTTGCAGATATTCACTGCTATGAAGAAGGTCCTCATCAACCAAGGTACAGATCATAATCCTAATCCAAAGGGTATCACATTATACTCTGTGGCACACACACACACACACACAGTGATTAGTACAGCTGCACTCCACTCTAAAGGGGATGCAATGGGTTAGGAGTGCTCTTGACTGAACACACCAACAGTGAAGGGACCAACAACAAACCAGCTACACCTGCTTATAATGTGGCTGTCTACAAACTCCTACTTGGGGGTTCATAGCACTAGCAGGGTACAGGTTATCAGTACCCTCTTACTTAGTCCATTCACAGGCTAGCAACTTGTGTGAAGTGTGCTGTGCTCATCACAATTACAACAATCACACTGTTAGGACAATTGTTACCTCTATACCATTTACACATTACAGTTAAACAATTTGTTACATTCATTTTTCCACATCTTGTCGTACTTGAAGTTTGCTGATTACAGATGTATTCTCTGAGTGACATTATACCGATGTGTGAACAATATTCACTATCACATTAACTTGTTTGTGAGTTCACCAAACATGACCCACTTAATGTACTCAGTGTGGATGTACTGTAATTACAATACGTTTGAATAATAATACATTGGTGCATCAACAGTTGATCAGTGAGACATTACTGCTGCTGCCTAGGCCCCACCCCCACCATCACATGACCCAAAACTATGGTGGACCAACCAGTTGAGATGGTGGACACATACTGTACATACAGGTGTCTGAAAATGGCAAAACGAGCTAGTCTCCACTGTACACTGCAACTGGTTCACTAGCTGTACTGAGACAGCTCCTGCTCAAGGAATGAATTAGCTAATACTAGTATAAATTGGACACACCCATTATCTTAGCTGGATAGGCAATGCCTATAATCAGTGATGCATGTATTCACTTCATGTCACACATCAGCTACTGTACAGTAGGTATATAGTCACACATCAGCTACAGTACAGTAGGTAGACAACTGTACAAAATTATGAGTTAACATGTGCAAAAACTGCACTCCATATGTACATAGGTGACACATATTGCTGACCCCAACGACCATATATGGTAACCATGAGTCTATAAATAGAGTAACCAGCAAGCCAGAGAGCAGTTGAAGCAGAGAGAGGAAGATGCAAGCAACAAAGGTCTCAGTCCTGTTTGTGTTCCTTGTGGTTACACTGTGGTGCCATCAAGTGGTGGGGAGTTTGAACTGCACTGCTGATCTGAGGGGCAGAGATGGGCGTGATGGGAAGGAGGGGTCACCAGGTCGTGATGGAAGAGACGGAAGGGATGGAGAGAAGGGGGAAGTCGGACCCCGAGGACTCCCAGGCCTCCAGGGAAAGAAGGGAGACACTGGGCCGATAAGTGGCGGGGTGACATATGTCAGGTGGGGAATAACTGAGTGCCCAATAGACACCACCTTGGTCTATGCTGGGATAGCAGCAGGATCAAAGTATAACCTAAGTGGAGGCACCAGTAACACACTTTGTATGCCAGAGAACCCAGAGTATCTGTCTTTGCAAGATATACATATTTACAGCAATGCACTCCATGGCATGGAGTATGATACCAACAACTCACCATTAAGTCACCTCCACCAAACCAACATGCCTTGTGCACTATGCTACACAGATCAGAAGACAACGAGCTTCCTGTTCCCAGCACGACTTACCTGCCCAGTAGGCTGGCACAAGGAGTACACCGGGTACATGGCAACCAATCTACAGCATAGCACTGCCAAGAGACAAGACACAATCTGTGTGGACAAAGACGCCATACCCATACCAGGGAGTGGAGCTAACACAAACCCTTCAGTGGTGTATACCATGCACATCAGCTGCAACGGACTGCCCTGTCCTCCATACAGAGAAAGAAAGGCCCTCACTTGCACCATCTGCTCCAAGTAACACTCCACTCAAGAGAAGACCACGCCTTAACAGGTGTACTCCGTAACATTAGTACCTTTACACTCAGAGCCATACTTCATACCCACAGTGTACTAGCTAGTATAGTGTACACCTTCATATTCACAGTCATATACTGTGTTGGTGTGTGATACCATTTAACAAATGCAGTGAAACTTGACACTTCACAGCAGTGCATGACAGAATGATTGAAATGAGCTGTGGGAAAGCAGGTACATAAGGACATTTTGTGGCAGACCAGTGTCAGAGATAGCTGACACTGCAAATAGTACCGTTCACACTATGTTCAAATATGAGTATGGGAGTACGAAGAGTATCCTAGGGGAAGGATTCCAATTCCTGATACTTCTTGAAGCAGTAACATGCGCAGATTACAAACGTACACATTGATGTTTGCATCACACCTTAATATTAATCTGATATAAATCAATCATGATCACTGCCATATAAAAGAGTAAACACGAGTGGAAACGAAACTTGATGACGCTTCACAGCAGTGCATGACAGAATGATTGAAATGAGCTGTGGGAAGGCAGATAAGGACATTGTGCGGCAGACCACATTGCAATGTCTGCTAGTCACCTGTAGTACTTTGTTCGTTCGCTGTTGCTGCATTGTTTGGGCACACACTGACTCTGGTGAGCATACACAGTTGTAAGCTGCATCAAATAGACTTACCAGCTGGGAGACACATCGTAGTACAACAAGCCTTTGGCATGTGCTACAAAATGGTGGGCTGTCACTGGCGATTTATACGTTGATACGGGCACTCACCTATGAATACTTAACAGTAGCTCAGTGTATCTAACATACATAAATGCATCCCCCTTTGTATGTGCAACTGGCATGCTGCAGAATTCATGTACACTTACCATGTCTTGTCACAGCATGAACCCAATTTCCATATACGCCATAAGCATACGAGTTAGCTACCAGACAGGGTGGTAGCACCCTATGTAGGAATGATACGGTTGTTTTGCATCGCCTGTATGTACATCGGTTTAGAGCCAAAATCCCAAAAAAAGCCATGTGCATTTGTGAAGAAGGAGCAGCTTTGCAAAGATATTTGCACCAATTTGCGAAAGCTTACCCCTCGGACGTTTTCCACTATACGGTATTACATCTCACCTAACACCTTCTGGTAGAGTCTGTTCCCACGACACTTTCCCATCAGTCAGTGACACCGCCTGGAGTGTCACTCTGTCAGTGATGAGCACCTTGTTGACAGTGACAGCAAACAACATTCCCTTACTGCAATACTGTGACTGTGAAAGGGCATCATTTGCACAACTGCAGTGCAAGAGAAGGAAACACATACACATGCACGCCAGAAATTGTCAATAGGAGCTTCCAGTTATCAAACCCATTATGACATCATACCAATACATCATCAAAATGGCCACCTCACACAAGGTGAACATTTAGTTGACTGAGCTGCTTTTAAATTGTGATGTGTGCAATGAATGGGTGCAATAAGTATGTGCATATGCATACTGTACGTTGCTACACACAGTAGTTTGAAATACATTTGAAGTGAGAGTGAAACATGTAACAGCACAAAGTGGATGAAAATAAAGCAATAGAGAGATAAGCTTGAGCTGAAAACAGTAGACCACAATTTGACCCCTCTCCCTCCCACCCCCTACCCCCTCTCCCTCCCACCTTCCTCCTCTACTGGTCCTCTCCAGCACAATCTCCCACTCCAGGTGGCCGGTGTCAGTGTCCCACGACCTCAGCAGAGCCTGCTTGTCGTGATAAGTCAGTAGAGTAGCAGACTGGTGCATGAGGAGGTCAACACCTTCACTGAATGCATGACTCCACTCTGGAGGGGGAGGAGGGGGGGGGAGGGTAGGTGAGGGATACAAAAGGGTGACAAACACACATGGATACAGAATATGTCAGGTCAAGGAAGAAAGAGTCATAGGTGGACTGATGAAAGGAGAGCTTCCAATGTGGATAAGACGTGCACATACAACAGGGATACGGTGAGCAGTCATGTATAGTGACTTAGCTGATAGTTGATGAAGTGGAAGAATGTGCAAAAAATGATAAATGATATTGGCTCATGAATGTACAATTGGTGTGTGTGCGTGCGTGCGTGCGTGCGTGAGTGCGTGTATGTGCACATCTATCACACATCCTACCTGTCTTCCCAGTCCGTGAGTTGATAGACACAAGCACACCCGCTGCGGTTGTCATGATAAATCTCCGGTTGTTGTAGGAGGACTCATCATACACTGCCTGGACAGCTCTACCCACATAGCTCTGCTTCCTGTAAGAGCAATGATAAAGGGGAGTATACAAAAATTTTGAAAGATGAAAAGTATGACAATTCAGTTAATTTTCCTAAGTGATTTGCTCACTAATTGCCGCCTACATGTAAACTATTAATGCAAGCATAGCAATTAATATTCACCAATTAAATCCATCCAAATGTGTATCTCAACACAAAAGACAGGAACATTCAGCAAATTACACACAAATAGCCCAAAGCAAACAATAGCATCCCAGGACAGTACAAATACAAGTGTGAGGTGTGTCCTGTGCATACGTATCACTGGTGCAGCTATGCAAGTAGCTACAGGGGGAAAGGTTGTGTGTGGTATGGGCTGCCACAGTCACATGCATTGTCACATACCTCACTCATACTCTGAGTCACTCCTGTTAAACTAAACACCTAAAGCACCTGAATTATGCAACTTCTGTTTTTAGTGTGACTAGTTGCAGTATATAACTAAACCAAGTAATGAAACATCCTGCTTGCGTCGACTACATGAAGGATTAAGATGAAGCATAGAGTAGAGGAAGTTGTTCATGTTAAACGTATCATACCAGTCTGTCCTGCCAATCTCGTCTTCATACAGGCAATGCCCTGCGCTGACACACACTAGAAGGAAAAGCGCTGAACGCCATACTACGGCCGCCATTTTACTTGCCCAGCACATGGGTTTGGGAATTTCCCCTCAGACCCAAAAGTGAATTGACCAATCAGATCACAGTACATGTCAACAGGAAAAAAAAAGATGGTGTACATCAGTCCGGCCGGTAAGAATTACCACGTTATAGCCCTCCTCTTAGGGATTTGGGGCACAGTCTTTAGTTTAATGTGTGTGTGCTGAGTCTCTTTCCCTCCGTGTGGCTCAGGAGAAGTTGGGGATCGCAGTTTTACGTCCAAACTGAGTTTGGACTACCTCACCCACCTCTTCTGGGCAGCAGTGAACTTTATGTTCCTCTTGTGAGTGTACACGCAACTGTTAAATAGTGGCGTATACTGCTACAATACATTACATTACAGTTATAGTCCTGTGCTAGTGTGCAGTATGGCGGTGAGTGCTTGGATGTATCCATAGCGTTTTGCAGTTGACAGTGAAGTGACAAGCCTCGTGTGGTCAGACTGTCGTTTGTGCTGAGCTAGAGAAAAATGGCTGTCTGGCTGTGTACAGCTAACGATTGACACGTACAGAGTAGTACATTAGTCCCATGAATGAAGGGGTAGTTACACTGTATGTATCAGTTGCTCGTGTAGGGTGTAGCACTGTGTTCCAATAACTAGTCCGTAATGACACACAAACGGTTTCCCTGTTACAGTAATTGTATGAGTTCTTGTTCTTATTGCACAATGTATATAGTGTGCACTTATTACACTTACATGCCACATGATATCAATATTTCACTTCACCCAAGATTTGGCGGGAAGTGGGGATGCCTAAGCGTCCAAGTTGGGTGAAAGACATGCATGGAGTAATAGTTAACCAACCAACACTGTTAGTATCATGTGGCATGCATGGAGTCACTGTGTATTGTATATGTGATGAGCACTATGCACTTGGGCTAGAAATTTGCCAACTACTGTAGACCCAAATACTTTGGTAGTGACACCTCATTCTCTTCCAAAGTGCTTGTGCTGTTGCTATACTTGGATTTATCGCTTTACTTTCTTCAATACCTCTCAGTTTCAAGACGTTATATGATCCAACACTGACTAAGAAGGGATCTGGCTATACCAGCTCCTACAGTGGGAGGTGAGCCGTGTGTGCACTGTGGGGTGTGAAGGGGCAGTGTGTGCACATGTGTGCTGTCAATAGGCTTGAAGTGCAGCAGGAGAACTACTCGTGTGAATTTTCAGTGTTTGGGAGGTCCTTACCGGATGGCGATGGTGTGTGTTTGGTGCTGTCCTCTGGTGCCATGAGCACCAAGTGATTATCATTCTGCAGTGGGTAGTAGACTGTTTGAGGTGGCTGTGTGCTTGCTGTATGGCTGTGTTGGTGCTATCTTTCTTCCATCGTTGTCACTGATTTAGACCGGGACGAGGTGATGACCATTACCCAAGGAGGAGGATGGGAGGCATCAAGCACTCCTCTGGTCCACCCCCACCCCCAGCGGGCGGGGGAGGATGAGGTCGCTAGGCACCTGCTCGCTGCAATACGCAGACACACACACAGACAGCGGAGCCAACTTCTCTGTAATCTGTGGAGCAGGTGCCAGTGTACATCAAATCACATCTAATTCCTGGCTCTGGAACTTAATTTTTTAAGTTTATGATGTGACACTGTTCAACCAGTTACTGGATCAGTGTTGCTGATGTCTCAGAGCCCTGGAGTTGTAATCTACTCAATTTATATTAAACAGCTGCTTTATTAATTACATTTTATTCAAATTAGTATGCATGCATGGTTGTTTATTAATTATTGTACATCATGTTAATGGGGTAAGTGAAGTTGAATGATTAACACAGATGATACACAAAATGAGAATTTAAGTGGAATTTATAGATGCAGTTTGGTGTGGGTACGTGTTATAATTACAGGAATTGGTCACCTATGCTATTGAGCAATTGAAGCACTCATTTGTCACATTGTGCCTAAAAGCGCCATGCTTCAGTCATATCAAGTCTTTGCATATCTTCACTAACCTCTTCTACTTTGTCAGCTGAGAGAGGCAGAAGAAAAGAGACACAACAGGTGTGACAATGAACAGCTAAATGGGAGGTGTGAAAGTCCAAACCAGTGACTGTACATAACTATGTATAATTATACAAAGCATCGATTACACACTAGCACAGCACTATAACTGTAATGTATTGTATTGGTCAGTATACGCCACTATTTAACAGTTGCATGCACTCACAAGAGGAACAGATTACTGCAGCTGTCTTAACATTGTAGAACTCCCAGAAGACCAGGTACATATGAAATTACAATTTATCTATCTAAAAATGTACAGCTAAAGATTTGATAGCAGTGAATCTCTATCTATAGCACCTACATCGTACATAGACAAGAGTACTTAAGAGATGTACTCTGGATATACATAGGCTAGCTAACACACTGGATAACACAGCCATTCTGCGCAGTGTAGAGAAGTGTGAGGAGTGTTGTGTGAAGTGTCTTAACCCATTAGCGCCGAATGACGCCTGTAGGCGTCATTTATCAGTTTGCACGTAAGTCTGGATGACGCCCATAGGCGTCACAACCAAAAGCGTGCATTAACCTTTGTATATTTCTCGCTAACAGCCTTGCAAGGACACACTCCTTTCGAAGGATAGATATCAGTCACGGAGCTATGAACAGCCGCGTTGTCCTGTCCCTTAGTTGCGTCCAAAGCCCGCACTCGAGTGCCAAAGTTTGCACCCAGTATGCAACGGGTGAGGGTGAGTTTATTACACGACGCAGCCACTAACCCAGGGTGAGCAGGAGTCTTGAAGTTGTAAGAGACGACCCTTCCATCTTTCTGCTTGACATTGGCAACAGGGCACTCTTCTTCCTATCGACTCGGGCGCGAATTAAAGTTAAAAATTGTGGTACACCTAATTGTTCACGTGCGTCGCCATTTTAATTTCGGCACTTGGTGTACAGCACGAATTTAAACTTCAGCGCTAATGGGTTAATAATGGCAATCATAGGAATATCGGAGCACTTAGTCGGGGCAGCTGTTAACCACATTTACATGGATGGTGTGTATATTCGGAGTACGTACCTTTAGGTGCAGGCAACTTTGTGTGGTCCAGGGGCATCACTGGGAGGAGGAGGTTGGGTAGGAGGGACTCACCGTTGGGACCTCTACGCAACTGGAGGAGGAAGGGAGAGTGGCAGTAGTCCTCGCTGTGCCAATACACAGAACAGACTGGTCTGGCTATGTGGTCATCCTATACCAGGTCACTCATTCACTCACCTTCAGGAAAGAATTCTGGATGAGTTGATCCATAGATGGTCTCTCTGTAGAGCTGTAAGTGACGCACTTGTCAACGACTTCAGAGAATCCCCTTGAAAATGTGTTCTCCTCCGGCTGTCTCTTTAATAGGAGAGGAGGATGGCCACGGAGCTTCAACATGAAGATCTAGAGGTGGTGTATATAGAAGCATTAGAAGTAGAAAGACACTGAAAACGCATACAGCTTGTACATAAACATACAACGCATGTGCGTGCACGTGTACACACACACACACACACACACACACACACACACACACACACACACACACACACACACACATGCATGCACAACACACACACATACCTACACACAGCTTCACAAGCACATGCACACACGTATACACACCCATGCGCACACACACCTCTGTCACTGGTAACCCTGCAAATGGAGCCTCTCCTGTGGCCAGCTCCAGAGCTGCAATCCCCACACTGTACACGTCTGACTTTGTTGAGTACCCCTCCAAATCCTGAGCCAGCACCTCGGGAGCCAACCAGCATATGTTTTCTACCGTAGCAGTCGAGTGGTGGTGGAGCACACGCACTCTCTCGCCGTGTTGCACCATCGGTATCACTGTCCTTAGGCCGGAGAGCTTTACCGCTCCACTCTGGTGGATGAGGAAGTGCTTTGCTCGAACACTGCGGTGGACGAAGCCCAGTCGGTGGAGGTATCGCAGACCTTCTACAATGTCTCGGAGAATTATGCCCACCATCTTCTCTGGGAAGCCATTTTGGAATCGCTTGGCAGAGTGCATTACATCAGCACATGAGCCTGTACCAGTAGACACACACACACACACACACACACACACACACACACACACACACACACACACACACACACACACACACACACACACACACACACACACACACACATAGTGAAACTACTGTATATCTCCACCACTTCATGCCACTATCAATATTGCCTAATAATTCTGGCTCAATATGGAGACATCAAACATCTTAACACACATAACATACATGTATATACACAACACACATAACAACATATGTGTTTCATATCTTCAGCCGTTAGTGCCCTCCACCTCATCCACTTTTGTCACTCACCATAATGCATGAGGAGCTGTATAACCCAAAGATGGTGCGACTGCACAAAACTGGAAGCATAGCAGGCAATGTTGTCATGTCCGAGCATCCGTGAGTACACCAGCTCCCTCTGAACCTCCTCCAACCGTTCCTCGCTCAGCTGTTCAAGGTTATAGTCTCTCACCACGGCTGGGGTCTTGCTGGGACGATGTAGGGAAAGCTTTATGTCCAGCGCTCCGAAGTAGCCTGTCCCAATGGTTTGATAAAACTGGTAATCTGTGCTTCGTTGGGTGAGTAAACTTGTCGCGTCCTGCAAAGAGGTGGTGGCATGGGTGGAGGAAGAGGAGAAGCAAATGATAGCCGCAACTGACTGCTTCTGTAAGGGTCCTTGAGAGGACACACTAGGGGCAGTTCACCACACCAAGAGCGCTCTAAGCAGCTACACACTCAACCTGGCTTAAGCAGAGCGGAAGCAGTTGCTGAGCACAGCTCCCCACATCCGCCCTACATGGGGTACCAGGCCTAACTGCACTGATGGTATATATGATAAGATATTGAGTATGCAGGATCACTGTGGACCTAATGGTGCAAGTAATTACTGTCACAAGATAAATGGGTAATTAATGAGTGTATGGTGATTGTGAGGGTTTATCACAGAAACGGATCCTTCATAAATTTGCTTTTGCTTTAAAATAATAAATTTGTTACAGCACAGCTATAAGTTTCTACCAGGTCCTAGTAACAATAAATTCGCTTCATAAAATGGAAATATCCATATGGGGTGGGTGGGGTGGGTGGGGGTAATTATCTGGACACCTGATGGCCTGTATAGAACGTTTTGAAGTGAAAGAAGTGGCTGAGACCTCACTTCTCGTTCACAGCACACACCGCTCGCCACTGGCTCAATACAAGGGCCAATGCTTCTACCCCACCTCTTCCTTTTGACAGGCCATCCTAAAACAATCTCTCTCCTCCTCCTCCTCCTCTTCACTGACGGGGACAACTTGGTTCAAACGGGAGCCACAAATGCAGAAAGACGTCTACAAGGCAGAAAGGATGTATGAAGGTGCAGGGGTGCAATGACAATGTGTAGGGACTTCCTTGGGCGCTACAGCGGCTCACCATATGACTGTATCACCGGACAGGGGACGTTTACAGTTCCGTTGTGGAGTCGTTGTTTCGCCGTTGCCTCACTTATTATCATGCAATAGCCTGGGCCGATTGATTGTGTGTGGAGGTCGTCGGCGATGGATAGTATCGAGAAAGAAGTCCTGGATTCCCTGATAGCAAAGAGCGTAGAAGTGAAAGGAAAGGCCTATGCACCCTATAGCTCCTTCCCCGTGGGCGCTGCACTGTTGACAGAGACGGGCCACATTTTCACAGGCAAGTCCCTCGAAACACTCGGGCACGCCCAAGTGACCTTACCCGGTGTACTCGCCAAGGGATAACCGTGCACCTTCCTAGGCTCGCACTGTGCATGCTGATACGTACGCCTAAGCCCCGCATGGCTATTCTTTGATATGCTCTGCAGTTATGCTGTGTGTTCGAATTGTCCCTGGTGCAGGTTGTAACGTGGAGAATGCCAGTTCTGGTCTGACAATATGTGCTGAGAGGAGTGCAGTATGCAAAGCTGTCAGTGAAGGCCATCAAAAATTCAAAGCTGTTGCCGTGTCAACGTGAGTATGCATCAAAATCAGCAGGATCGATGGGCTCTGTACAGGAACAATGGTTTACGTACATAAATTAGGGTAAAGCGGGGTAATTTGAAATATGGGGTAATTTGGAAAGTCAGCTCGCGTTCAACGAAGAATGGCACAAACCGCCTGATAATCCATCACAACCAAACCCAGTATACGATGGTTCCCTGCATTCAAAATCTTTGCTAGAAGACATTGGTATCACAGGGTTATGGTAATTTACAGCTTAAATTATATGCTGAAAACTCACCTTTGCCAAAATCAGAGCTTAGTTTATATCCTGAGGTAGCATATGCAGTGAGGGAGGCTTGGTGCAAAGAAGATTGACTAAAGTGCTCAAACTGCCGAGCAGCGTTGCGAAGAATTACGAGGTCCATTGACATTATTTGTTAAATGCAGGTATTTCGCCCAAGGATTGACTTTTAAACTATCACGAAGTACAAAGCTGAGCTTAGGAGATGGAGTACAAGGGTCTGGATGCCAGAGGTCTGTCGATGATGCACGCTGGAAGACGTGTGCCAAGCGAAACGCACAGTATCACAAATATTTCATTCCTTTGAAGGAAATCCTCCAATTCGAAAGTGTGACATTGTCCAATAGTTCTTCAATGTCTAGAACCAGCATTCACACATCTTTGACTGCCATTTCAATGCACTGTAACGGTTCAATTTCACTTCGGCCGTTCCCAACACATGGCATTTCAAATTACCCCGTCAGCCATTTTGCTGTAAAAATTTCTAAGAAAATGAATTAGGCTACCGTGCATTCCCTGTCATAGCCGTTTTGAGATGATTTGTGCGCAATATGAAAGAGCAATGTCTTCTCCGACTTCTTAGAGAAATTTGTTCTGGTACCCTTTGTAGTTTTTGTAAAATGTAATATCTTAGTTACCACAATGAAATTATATCCCGAATTCCCCCGATTTACCCTATTGTTGGGCAATATTGACTTTTATCATGGCAACTAACTATCCCCTTGAAACGTCACGATATGACTAAAGTCAGTAAATGAGTCAGTATACACGACATTTATTGTGTGCCAATGTTTCAATGATCTCCCTTCATGGACAATATTCGCAAATACAACGATGGTACCAAGTATAACCTTAGTAAATTTGGATGCCTCCCAGCACTAACATAAATAGCCTCTATCCCACTGCCAAGTTGTTGGTTAGGCAGATGAGTGAATGTACGTAAGTATCCTCCTCCAATCATGGAGACCCCTTGCAGTTGGTGTGTGCATACCATTCAAGCTATGCTGGGCACTCACACACACATGGTTTTGTCCTGTTGTACACTTCCTGGTCGTCAGACATTCTGTGTATACCAGTGGGCATCCACAGCTGCTACACAAGCGTATGTATAGATTGTGCATAGCATGTTGACAGATACATGAATGTGTACATGGGGTGCTTGTACCATGCATATCACACCCATGGCCATATATATATACACCCGTGTACATGAAGCGGGAGGCCTATAAGATGTTGTGTTCATATGCTGTTATATGGTGGACCTGTGTGTTAGGGTCTACCTAGCTAGTACAGACCTCCAGTGGGTGATTTATCGTACTGTATTGCATGTTTTGTGGTGCAGTATACCAAATTTGTGTGTATTGATCATCTTCCTGCCTGTCCTCTTCTCTGTCAGTGACTTGAAGGGACAGCTGACATCACCGTGTGGGGCATGTAGGCAAGTGTTGGCTGAGGTAGGTGTGCGTGTGTGTGTGTGTGTGTGTGTGTGTGTGTGTGTGCGTGTGGTGCGTGTGTGTGTGTGTGTGCGTGTGTGTGTGTGCGTGTGTGTGTGCATGTGTGTGTGTGTGTGTGTGCATGCGTGTGGTGTGTGTGTGTGCATGTGTGGTGTGTGTGTGTGTGTGCATGTGTGGTGTGTGTGTGTGCGTGCGTGCGTGTGTGTTAATATACAGAAATAGCAACACTGGACTAGTGCAAACCACACAAACTCTGCATCCCTTATCTATTCCCTTCTGCAGTTTGCAGCCCCAGACTTCCTTGTCATCCTGATCCACCCTGAGGGCAAGCATGAGCACCATAAGCTAGCAGATCTCCTCCCTTTCTCCTTTGGCCCTAAAGTCCTTGACCTCTTCAAGGAACAAAAAAACTCTTAACCGACCCAAAGTCCGCCCAACAGAGTATAGTCTCTTAATGTATTATAGTATGGAGTGAGTGTGCGTGCATGACAGTCTGTGATGTGCTCAGTTGATTGGGCCCAGGTAGTCGTCGAGGAGAGATCCAATGGCAAACTGTACAGAGAGAGCAGGAATGTGTTAATTGTAATATTTCATTTTGTTATAATTATAGACAGATCATATTGTCTAACTTTTCTTTGATATTGTTTCTTGAAGTTTGACATGAATTGGTAATTGGCGCACTGGTGTGATCTATCTGTTTTAGTGTGTGTCACTGCTGGTTAGAGAACTACTGTTGTTATGAAGGACACCTAGAAAAGATGACACCTCTCTAATGAGGACAGTGCCTACTGTCCCAGCTACATAGAGATGTGTACAAAACTACCTCTGAAATAAGGGCACATCTCTAATGAGGACAGTGCTTACTGTCAAAGCTACATAGAGATGTGTACAAAACTACCTCTGAAATAAGGGCACCTCTCTAATGAGGACAGTGCCTACTGTCCCAGCTACATACGTAGAGATATTCACAAAATACCTCTGAAATAAGGACACCTCTGTAATGAGGGCACTTGGTCCTGTTACAAAGGTCGCCTGAACAGAGAGGTGTCAAGCCATGCAAGATGAAAATGGAGGGGTGCGCAAGGAATGGGATCCAATGTCTTCAAAGAATCCACCACACTGACTAATCTTGGAATGAAAGCCTCTCAACCTACCCAGAAATTCTCCCTCCAGTCACACAATAGCTCAACATAGCCATCGGCACAAACATTCTCAAAGTATTAACCATACCTAACTCCACGCAGCAGTCCCATGTAACTTTACCTTGCACTGCGGCTGGCTTCACAGGCTTTGAAGATTATGGCTAGTTGTACTTCCTGACATATTTGTGGTCTACACATGTTATGTGACAGTGTGGGACTCACAATCTCCGTAGCGTCCAGACGTATCCCCATGATGCGTAGACGTACTTGGCTTCCCTCTTCAATGACGCACTCCTGAAAGGTAAACGAAGGAGAAGTGGCAAATGTGATAACATTATGTAATGTGTGCGCCACTCAACACACACACACACACACACACACACACACAACACACACACACACACATGCACAGTTTCACTCCTTTCATATGGACATGCAACCGAGTTGAATCCAGAGCATTAAATCTGGGTTCAAACCGGTTAAATGGGTCCTTGTGAAAAGCACACTTACTGAGTCCTCTGTGTGGTAGGAGGGAGGTGAGGTGTTGGGATCAAACTCCATGTCACTTGAAATGGACTGAGCAGGAAACAAACAGAAATCACGAAGTTAAATTTCCTTCCTCTCCTATCAGTGACCATAAACTCCCACCCATCAGACAGTGAGAAAGGAGTTAGTTCTCCAAATACCAGCTTTATCCAACAGGGTTTGAAACCCTTGCCCAGACAAGGTTGGCAAGGCTTCAAACCTTGTTGAATCAAGCTGGTATTTGGAGAACTAAATCCTTTCTCATGCCCACGCCAGCTGAGAAGCCCTCACTTTATCAGACAGTGATCATAAAACTCCCTATCAGCTATTATAACCCCCATCAGTGATCATAAACCCTTCTCCCATCAGTGATCATAAAAGGTACTTATCAGCAATAGACGCACATGTCTTGAGATGAAACACTTTAATGGTCCGATCTGACTGAACATCCCGACCTGCACACAACAAGCAGAGATCCATCCATCATCACACACCAAACACACCCCATTGTACGCACGCACGCATGCACGCACACACACACACACACACACACACACACACACACACACACACACACACACACACACACACACACACACAACCATGCGCACACATGCACACACACTACCAGGGGGGACAGGTGAGACAGGTGGGGGGGACAGGTGGGGGGACAGATGGGGGGACAGGGGGACAGGTAGGGGGACAGGTAGGGGGACAGGTGGGGGGACAGGGGGACAGGTGAGGGGACAGGTGGGGGGACAGGTGGGGGGACAGGTGGGCAGACAAGGGGACAGGGGGACAGGAGGGGGGACAGGTGGGGGGACAGGTGGGGGGACAGGAGGGGGGACAGATGGAGGTACAGGAGGGGGGACAGGGGGACAGGTAGGGGGACAGGTGGGGGGACAGGAGGGGGGACAGGTGGGGGGACAGGGGGACAGGTAGGGGGACAGGTGGGGGGACAGGAGGGGGGACAGGTGGGGGGACAGGTGGGGGGACAGATGGGGGGACAGGAGGGGGGACAGGGGGACAGGTAGGGGGACAGGTGGGGGGACAGGGGGACAGGAGGGGGGACAGGTGGGGGGACAGGGGGACAGGTAGGGGGACAGGTGGGGGGACAGGGGGACAGGAGGGGGGACAGGTGGGGGGACAGGGGGACAGGAGGGGGGACAGGTAGAGGAACAGGTGGGGGGACAGGAGGGGGGACAGGTGGGGAGACAGGTAGAGGAACAGGTGGGGGGACAGGAGGGGGGACAGGAGGAGGGACAGGTGGGGGGACAGGAGGGGGGACAGGAGGGGGGACAGGTAGAGGAACAGGTGGGGGGACAGGAGGGGGGACAGGTGGGGAGACAGGTAGAGGAACAGGTGGGGGGACAGGAGGGGGGACAGGAGGAGGGACAGGTGGGGGGACAGGAGGGGGGACAGGAGGGGGGACAGGTGGGGGGACAGGAGGGGGGACAGGTGGGTGGACAAAACTCTAGCCATAACTACATATGTGCTTACTTTGTTAACTTGTGTTACCACGGCATCCAACACCTCTCCCTTGAAGGGCCTGAACACGATAGCCTGTAGGGAAGAACCCAGAGGCGGAGGTGGAATGTCAGACACAGGCTCACTTGCTACCTTACTCCTTGAGCTCTCAGCAACTTAACCAAGACATGAGGTATACAAATAACTAGTACAGCATTTTGCAAACACATTAGACAATTCAATCGATCAGATTCAATCTAATATAAACTCAGCGCTGACTGTTTAATACATTATTCATCACAGAGAGCAATTACAACATAATGAAAAAATGGAGGTAGGAATAGTGGCCAGCTATATACAGGAGACTAGATCCATTACAAGAGGACCAATTAAGGAACCAGTCTGCTGTTGACATGTTTGACAAAACCAAATGCTTGGCTAATGAGTTCCATGAAGAGTTTCCATCATATTATCAGTCTGCTAGTGATGAATCGACAGGAACACAGTACGCACATGCACACACTCACCTTGTACTTTACCGGATATAGCACAAATCCCCTTCCAGGCTGGATCATCCCCAGTCCTATACTGTCGATGGTTGTCACGGCAACAATATAGCCATACCTGGACACAGAGGTACATCCAAGAACACATGTACGTACACACACACACACACACACACACACGCACACGCACACGCGCGCACACACACACACACACACACACACACACACACACACACACACACACACACACACACACACACACACACACACACACACACACACACACACAGAGCATACACAGTGAGGGGGGCAGCACACACACATTACAGACAGTGCCAGACAAACAAGACATGCACACACATGATGATGTACATGTACACACACACATGTACACACGTACACACCACCATACATCACATGTCACTGTGTGCAGCACTCAGTACGCCCTCTCCTCTCACTTTCCACTACAAGTGCCCTCCACTTCAGTGAATAGCTTCTTCTTCACAGTCTCCAACAAATTCGGACCAAAGTATCGAGGGTGCAGGAGTATCTCGTGATCTAAAGATATCTACTCAATAAAAAGACAACACGGCATACAGTGAAGGAGTAGTTTGCGTGTGGGACACATCAGGGTGCAGGAAACACTTCGCAGATCAGAGTCAGACTCACGTGAAAGAACATCTTTCTCGTCCGTCCTCAAACTGCTTCCCAACATACCACATTTGAAGTTGAACTCGAACTGAAGCAAAACGCGCGCGGGACTATATAATAATTATTGTTATATATACAAAGGCTATCGCGGGGGCACTGTTTTATGCAAAAATTGCTATGGTGTGCTCCACAGGCTTAACTTTCTCCCCTGCTATGCAACAAGTACAGCTGGCTATGGTTGCAACAGAGACATTGGATGTCACTGAGCCACTCATGCTTGTGCACCGTGGCCAGCACATACGTACACCCAGCTGCATGCAGCCTTCAATACTAAAACACTAGACACTGGTGTAGAGTAGGCTGGACTCAGTGTGACGTCCAGTGATCAGCTAGCTCTCCAAATGGCCAACCTTGCCCTTTACAGTGCACATGCCCACTGCACAGACTGTCCTCTCAACATTTAGCCATGTTTCCATCAGTAGCTACGTACATGCGTACCAGAAGGATTAAGAGTGTCACGACCACCATTGGCCTTCTCCATACCAAGGGAAAGCATACAAGGGCAAATGATCATGGTAAGCAAGCAAATATAAAATGACTGTCAAAAAGACACAGTTTAGAAAAATGCTAGTAATGAGGGAGATGTCCTTCAGGCCGGGTTTGCATCTTCTATGCAATCGACCACAGTGATTGACTGTCCCTTTTTCCATTTTACTAAAATTGGAGTGGAAATGTGCCTCATCCTCTGAATGAGTAACACTGGAGCTGTCACTGTCGACGTTATTATCCGAGTGCACATGTTGCTGAGCAACAGGCTGGAAACTTCTAGCAAACATCCCATCATCTGTCTGCTTGTGCGTTTGAAATAACTGAGAAGTGCCAGTTTTTGTTGGGGTAGAGACAGGAGCTTTAAAGCGAGATGGTCGCAACAGGTGAAGTCTCCTCCCCCTGGAAAATGGCCACGAGGAGAAGCTGTTCCCACTACTTTCAGGCGACTGCGATTGCAAGTGTTCCCTATTGTTATCAAACCACGATTTGGGGGTTTCCCTTCCACTCTGTAGTCTTGCACCTGGAGGGAACAAGCCAAAAAATGCCCTTGAACTACATCTAAAGTTACATCCATCAACCATCTCAAATAGCTGTACATAATCAAACTCAGATGCACACGGGACCTGCTATGCAACACAAAGCATACCTAGTGTCATCCAGACAGACAGTGGAGCAATTCTCCCAACTGCTATGCAAACAGATTGAATAGTGGGTTGATAGAGGTGCTCCAGATGTGTACACACAGACAAAGAGACAAACAGACATTCATGTTCAAGTGTAAATGAACAGCTGTGGTTGGCAGTTTTCATTCCACCTGCCCACTAATTTGTAACCGTATATAGCAACACATGGACAAAGTCAACCTTAACCGTCCAACACATTCAACTACCTCAGTGACGTAGCACAGTGTTAGTGGGGTACTGATTGCAGCAGTGAGAACATCGACTATTGGATAGATCATATCTACATTAGTGAACAAATGGTTCCAGAATGGTCTGGACCACCTGACCAATGGGGTACCATCCTGTTTAGAATGATTCACCTTAGAACCGTTGCAGACCTATTTACAACATGGAAAAGAACTGTTCCTGAACTGTTCTATCTTGTACCTTGTCTTCTGTGGAGGTGGGGTCGGAGCAAAATGGCAGTTGTGTAAGTGACACTAGTAAAAACACACTCACACAGTGGCCAGGGTGGTGCCTGCTTATTACAGACATGGAACTGCCAACTCAGCACTTTGATACAACAGTGCAATTGTACAGTACTAGCTGAATGCCCGCCCTTCGGACAGGTTCCCTGCCCATCACAAGCCAGTGAGTCGGTACCTTGCCAGTTTTGAGCTATCTGTACAGGTAGCAATGGAGGCTGGCTGCTATAACGACGGTAGAGTTTAATTCGAATGTTTGCTGACAACGAATAAGATCCCCCACAGTTGGAAGTCCTCGAGATCAATAATTAAAAATGGCTTCTCGGCCCGCAAAAAAGAAGCGCTCTCTTCTGCTGCAGGGCAGCTAGGTGAACGACACCCCTCTAAGCTCATGTCCCCCCACTCCCCTAACAGGCATGGCTCGTGTCAAGTCCGCCAATGACCGGTAGTGGAAGTGTCAATAATTTTAAAAATGGCATGTCGGCCCACAGAGAACGTACGAAGGAATCGCACTCTTTGGTTGCAAGGCAGCTAGGTGAACAGCACCCCTCTAAGAGCATGCCCACCCAGTCCCTCAGCTGGAACAGAGCATCTCGAGCCGATTCCCGGCAAGGCGCTGATTTTATGATGGAACAAACAAACAAACAAACAAACAAACAAACAAACAAACCGAGATCCGGTGAATTATAGTAAGATAATGAGCATGTAATCATATTCAATTACTGGCTGGTATACTTCCCTTGTCTATGAACTATCAGCACTAACTGAATCATTGCATGCCTGCACACACACAAGAGTGTGCAGGCACAAAATGTACTGGTTTTATTGTGCTGTATGTCAACACTTCATAATGCACTTGCCTGGAAAATAAATAATTAATTCACATGTTAGCAAAGATTTCGAAGTATAACCATTAAATTCTACTGCATTTAGAAGATAACTTCAGTGGAGCTTGTTGGATACAGTTCACAACGGTGGACAGCATACACAAACAGCGCGTAAAGGGGTATACTTGCTGTGCTCACACCACATTGCAGTAGATACATGACTGCCACAACGGATCTGTCCAGTAGCACATTAACAAACACATCCCAAACTCAAAAGTGCTTTAGATCTGTAAACATGAACACATAGTCAGTGCATGCTCGAAATGGATAACCTTTAGACTGTAACTCCCACAAGAGCTTCCAGTGAAGCAACTTATAGCTCGGCAGAGAAGCTTTCGACCACTAAGTTCTGTTTAGCTAGCTACGTACGTCAGTACATGCTCGCTAATGGTCTGTTAATTTGTGCATAAAGACAGCAGAAAACAATCTTGTTCCATTTGGATACTCTCCTTAGCAACTAAGTACTATGGCATGGGATGGCCAGTGAGGGGGTCTCACAGCATGCACACAGCCCGCTATACACTTACTATGAATGTCCTTACTGACACTTTCACAGTCTTTTGGAGTTAAGCTCATCGTCTCAAATAGATCAAATACCTACAATGAATAGTTATACCATTCAAAGCATAGCACAAGAGGCAAAATGCCAACGTAAGGACGATGGCATGAAGTAGCTTACATTGTCTGTAGAAGCCATTTTGCGTTTATATCGCGTTTTTTCACTTTATGATATGACAAAGAATGCGTGGGCCGAGCGAGAAGGTGGTGTTGAGAGGACGAGTTGCGGTTGTTTATTAACGTGCCAGTGTATAGAGGAGGGATCGTATCTACGCCCTCTGCTTTCCAACGCATTTCGATCATCCATGGACGGAGAGAACCCGCTAACGCTGGTGCGGGCTCTGGTCTCGGGCGCTTCTAGTCCCGTCCCTGAAGGGGACATTTCGGCCTTGCTGGATGAGCGACGGAAGATGCGCAAGCAGTTGGATCTGCTCTACAGGTCCATCATACACTCTCTGGGAGGCAGCGATGCGAGACTAATGGCGGACGAGCTGAAACACTTGCAGACGGAGAATCGCAGACTCAAGCAGGAACACGCCTTACTGCAGAGAGGATCAAAGGATTACTCCACTCTGCGACGAGACGACCTATGCCTCCTCCTGGCTAGGGCGGAGGCGGACCTGGACAAAGCCGTAGACCAGCTCACGGCAGCAAACAAGGACAAGAAACAGCTTCAGGCGCAGAAAGACAGCTTGGTGGAGCAGTTGAAAAGCTTACACGGGACAGTGGAAGAAAGGGACAAACAGATGAACACGTATCTGACCAAGTTCAACGAGGAGTTTCAGCAGCGTGTTCAGCAAGGGGAGGAGAAGGTCCGCCAGCTGGGACAGGAGAATAAGGCTCTGGAGAAGGAGAGGTGGGATCTGATGAAGAAGGCAAAGAAACTTAGTGAAGATAAGGTATGGGGGGTGTGGAGTGCTTCGCCATCAAATGCTGAGCATATGTATACACAGTTGCACAACGAACCCACACATAGCCTTGAGGGGATATATTGCAGATCCAATCAGTATATACTCTATTAGAATGTGACCTTATTGTTTATAAGAAGTGAATGAATGCATTTTGTGTGCAATGTAGATAATTAATGTGGTGGACTATTGGGTGTTATATATTGGCTAGGTGCATGTGTGTAGGTTCAGTGCTTATGTGCTGAACTCTTGGAACCCTTTGATCTATGATGATAGTGTTGATTGAGCAGTGAGCCAAATAGGAGGTGCTTTGTTGCCTCCTGTGAGTGGTAAGAGGCATGCATTTCACACATTGCCTGTTTGAATGTAGTATGTGTAAATGTAATGCTTGGATTGTCACACACTGAACAGCAGCTCTCCCTGTTGCAGCTTAATTAGGGTAGTTGGGTGGTTATGCATATGTGTGTGTACACGTGTGTGTGTGTGTGTGTGTGTGTGTGTGTGTGTGTGTGTGTATGTGTGTGTGTGTACGTGTGTGTGTGTACGTGTGTGTGTGTGTGTGTGTATACGTGTGTGTGTGTGTGTGTGTGTGTGTGTGTGTGTGTGTATGTGTGTGTGTGTACGTGTGTGTGTGTACGTGTGTGTGTGTGTGTGTGTGTGTGTGTGTGTGTGTGTGTGTGTGTGTGCATGCGTGCGTGCATGCGTGTGTGTGTGTGTTGTCATACGTATGTATGTGTTTGGTCAAAACTTTCTCTGTAATGAGTAATACCTTTGTGAACAGAGTTGCTATGTAAGGCATAGACCATGTGACCTCTTGAAACTGACAGACTTAGGGCACTGGTAAGTTACGTTACTGTGAAGTACAGTTCTCTTTAAGGAACAAGTTCATTTATTTAAACAGAACCCACTCCTGCTTTGGTTTAATCCTGTTTATTTGGTGCAGTATATGCAGTACATTGTTTCTGTCTTTGTTTCCTTCTGTTGCTCTACTGTTCAGCATGTGGTGTCACATGACTTGCATGTGACCCGTTGCCCCACCCACTCAGGTGATCCTTGGCCAGGCCATTGAGCAGAGGGACCTCAAAGTGCAGGCTCTTCAGAGGGAGGTGGACAGGTTGCAGTTGGAGCTGGAGGAGGCCTTCTCCCAAGCAGCTCAGGAGGAGCTCGACCATTCGGACAGAAGTGTGGAGCTGGTCCTAGTGAATGGGTCCCCCAGTACAGAGAATGACAATTCCCAGTTTCAATCGCATAGTGTAGAAGGAGGACTGGACTCAGTTGGTAGGTGGATACAAGCTACGAGGATGTGGGTGGGTGGGAGGTGTGTGGGTGGGCAGGTGGGTGGGTGTGTGGGTGGGTGTGGGTGGGTGTGGGTGGATGTGGGTGGGTGAGTAAGTAAGCGAGTTGAATGTGGGCAGGTGGGCGAGTTGGAAGTGGGTAGGTGGGCGAGTTGGAAGTGGGTATGTGGGCGAGTTGAATGTGGGTAGGTGGACGAGTTGGAAGTGGGTAGGTGGGCGAGTTGGAAGTGGGTAGGTGTGCGAGTTGGAAGTGGGTAGGTGGGCGAGTTGGAAGTGGGTAGGTGGACAAGTTGGAAGTGGGTAGGTGGGCGAGTTGGAAGTGGGTAGGTGGGCGAGTTGGAAGTGGGTAGGTGGACGAGTTGAATGTGGACAGGTGGGCAAGTTGGAGGTAGGTAGAGGTGGGTGTATGTGATCTGTGTACGGGTGAGTGTGTGCATACTGGAAGACATCTGTATGTACACAAAACACACCCTGTCTGTGTGTAAACTGCCACTGCTCTCCCCATCTGCTATTGGTTTCATTATTGCACAGAAACATATTGCTAGTTGACAGTAGTATTACAAACACATGCACACACACACACACACACACACACACACACACACACACACACACACACAAATGCACACTTATACACGCATACACACCACCACCATATATTCAGAATGCACACAATCTTGATGTTATAAGTGTGTATGTGTACGTACATATGCAGGTCTGTCGATGGGTAAGCTGAAGAAGAAGAAAAGCAAGTTAAAGAGCTATCAGGGCTCCTTGTCCAAAATATTTAGCAGCAAGATTTCCAGAACAGGTGTGTATGCATCCATGCAATTTGGCTATTCCATTCACACCTGCAGGTATACACACATCCGATTTGAACTCATACACGCAGTGGAATAGATACACACACACACACGCGCGCGCGCGCGCACACACACACGCACACACACGTAGTGTCACCTTTCTATTTAGGGCACCTTTGGGACAGGCCCAAGTGTCCTCATTACAGAGATGACCTTATTTCAGAGGTAGTTTAGTACAAATCTCTTTGTAGCTGGGACAGTAGGCAGTGTCCTCATTAGAGAGGTGACCTTATTTCAGAGGTAGTTTTGTACAAATCACTATGTAGCTGGGACAGCTGTCCTCATTAGAGAGGTGTTCCAAATTCCTTCATATGTGGGCTCCACTGCACGCAGCACAGGGAATGCCATCTTGTTAGCTAACACCAAGGAGTAATTAGGTGGATAGAATTCTTCCCATGTGCTCTTCTGCTGTGGTAGCATCCACCACAAATGTGCAAGTGGTGTGTGGGACATTTTACTTATTAGGCAGGCTATTGGAGGTTGCCTAGGCAACCAACACATTTGTGGAATGCCTACCATTTGAACACCTGTCTACATAGTGTGTATGTTCCATGTTGTGTGTGTGGGGCTCACTTATCAGCTGTGAACATGAAATGCTGTATTATGGTAAGATAGGTGGAAATGCAAAGCTGATAAACTGTTATGTAGGTGGTGCATGACTCAAAAGGGGAGTGTGATTGTCCTCCTGTTTGCCTCCTTGTCACTCACTCCTCCTCTCTTACTCTCCTGCATCTCCCCTGCCTTCGCTAACTTCCTCTTTCTGCTACTCCACCACCTGCCCTCCCTCCTCCCCTCCCCCCTCCATCCCTCCCCCTCCTCCCCTCCCCTGCACCTACACAGATGGGATGCAGGACAGTGTTGACAGTAACATGGACAAGGCTGGCCTGACCCAACCCCTGACCTCAGAGCAGCAGGACAACTGGAAGTGTTTCCAGGAGTCAAAGCACCTCCCCATGGTCCAATGGAAGGGACCAGCAGTGGCAGCCTGGGTGGAGCTGGCTATAGGTGTGTGGGGGAGGGGGAGGGGAGAGGGAGGGGAGAGGGAGAGGGAGGGGAGAGGGAGGGGAGAGGGAGGGGAGAGGGAGTGGGAGGGGGAAAGCGAAGAGGAAGAAGAAGAATGTGCCGAGGAGGCCCTCATGTCTGTGTTTGTGTGTGGGTCATGTGTGCAGAAAAGGCAGTGTTTGTGTCAGTTGATTTTCCAGGCTTGATATTGATTTGCATACATCACTCTTGCCCCACCCCCTGCCCCGCCCCTACTCCACCCCTTAGGTCTGGCCCCTTATGCCCAAGCGTGTCGGGAGAATATCAAGTCTGGTCGAATGATGATGGAAATGTCAGCATCAGAGCTGGAGAAGGGGTTGGGGGTTTCTAACCCACTTCACAAGCGGAAGTTGAAACTGGCCCTGGATGACCAGCGTTCACCCGAAACTTGGTAAGTGTACAGTGTATAAGCCACTGGAGAATAGTATACGTATAGTATGTCATACATGTTGGTATACCCAGTGACATGTATGTGTTACGTATGTATGTATGTATACATAGGTATTCCTCTCCCTTCTGTCTGCCTCTTCCCTTCCCTCCTTCCCCTTCCCCTCTTCCCCGTTCCTTTCTCCTCCTCCCCCATTCCCTCCCCCCTCCTCCCCCATTCCCTCCCCCTCCTCCCCCATTCCCTCCCCCTCCTCCCCCATCCCCTCCCCCTCCTCCCCCATCCCCTCCCCTCCTCCCCCATTCCCTCCCCCTCCTCCCCCATCCCCTCCCCCTCCTCCCCATTCCCTCCCCTCCTACCCCATTCCCTCCTTCTCCCCTCCCCTCCCCTCCCCTCTCTCCCCACTCCTCCCCCTCCCCCTCCCCTCCCCTCTGTAGCAAATACCCGCATGCAGGAGCTGTGGACCACATCTGGGTGTCCAGAGTGTGGTGCTATGACCTTGGCCTTCCAAAGCTGAGCGAAGCCCTCTTCTTTAACTTGGTAGATGGGCGTGTCCTGAATATGCTCACGAAAGACGACCTAAAGAAATACTTGAAAATTACGTCAAAAGTTCAACAGGTACAGTTGGAGTAGGGGAATGGAGGGGAGGGGGAGGGGAGGGGAAGGGGAGGGGAGGGGAGGGGAGGGGTAGGGGGAGGGGGAGGGGAGGGGAGGGGTAGGGGGAGGGGGGGAGGGGAAGGGGGAGGGGGAGGGGAGGGGAGGGGGAGGGGGAGGGGGGAGGGGTAGGTGAGGTAATCTGTGAGAGTGTAAAAGTTCCAATTGACTGCCATATTTGTATGTACGTGTAATGTGGTTGACATGGGGTAGTGGAGCGAGTGTGATGTGATGTGTATGGTTGGATGCTTGAGACAGCTACACATGCGCAGTACTTACGTAGATACATACGTAGCTTTGGTCAGTTAGTCAACTTTCTGATTCAGGAAGATGGGTCACTCACCTACCATTCTAGTCACCAGCTAATTTGTACACGCCATTTGATATGCTATACTAGAACAGCTGAACAGGCTCCTATGACATTGTGCATGCTTGTTGAGTGCCACTGACAGGAAGTACGTGCATACGTACCAGGAAGTATCCAATACCTTCACTCCTCATGTGGACTGCTCATCTATATTCTCTCCTGTGCTTACCTATCCCTCACTCACGCGCCCTTACTGACCCTCCCACCCTCACACTCCACACTCCCACCCTCACACTCCACACTCCCACCCTCACACTCCACACTCCCACCCTCACACTCCACACTCCCACCCTCACACTCCACACTCCCACCCTCACACCCACCTTTACTACACCCCCTCACTCTGTGTTGGTGCAGCTAAGCTTCTTAGCAGGAGTGGAGTTGTTGAGGATGCATCACTTTCAGAAGGACACCCTAAGGGAGTACAGGGAGACCTCAAGGAACCCTGTGTACTGGACCAACGCACAAGTGCAGCAATGGCTCATTGACATTGACATGAGGGTAAGGGAGGTGTACGTGTGTGTGTGTGTGTGTGTGTGTGTGTGTGTGTGTGTGTGTGTGTGTGTGTGTGTGTGTGTGTGTGTGTGTGTGTGTGTGTGTGTGTGTGTGTGTGTGTGTGTGTGTGTGTGTGTGTGTGTGTGTGTGTGTGTGTGTGTGTGAGTATGTGTTGGTGTGTGGGTGTGGGTGTATGTGTTGGTGTGTGGGTGTGTGTGTGTTGGTGTGTGCGCTTGTGTATATGCTTGTGTGTATGTTGCTATGTATTCCGTACCATTTTGTTACAAGTGGGTGAGCAGAAACTAGCAGTTGTTATGTACACTGCTAGTAGACACAGTGACTTGGGAGGGAAGGGGGAGGGGTGTTGCTTCAATAGGCTGTCAATCATGTAACTAATCACTGCTTGCCGCCTCTCATCTGATCCCCTATCAGGAGTATGCCTCCAACATCCAGAACAGTGGAGTACATGGAGCTCTGCTTGTGTTTGAACAGACAAACCTGACGGCCGATCTCCTTGCCACCATCATGGAAATACCGACCAGCAAGCCTTACGTCAGGAAACACTTGCACACTGAACTCAACATTCTCCTAGTGAAGGGTCAGAGCGAAGAGGAACAAATGTTAGTGTAAAGGGGTGGCGTGAGGGGTGTAGTGAGTGTGAAAGGGTAAGGTGAGGGGGTGGTTGTTGTTGCAATGAGGGGTGGGCCTGTGGGGAGTGGGAGTAGGGACCAGTTTGTACTTTGAACTACAGCGTAAGACCTGAAGTGACAGTGAGACAAAGACAAGTTATGTCTGTTGGTGTAGTGTATGTCTTTGATGTGCATGTAGTGGCAGCGACTTGTCTGATGAACATGTCCCTCATTGCGTGTCATGGCACATGGAGGCTCAATGAGCGAAGATGCTAACTGAGACTGCATTGCATGCTGAGTGTACAGTAATGTGTGAGCCGGCTGTCCAGACCAGACTTTGCAGTAGAACTGGTGTTTATTTTTCACCACGACAGTTGCAACGTCTCGTCTGACAATAGATACAAACATTGCTATACTAAACTATACTGTATATGTTGTGTTGTGCAAGCCATGTTGTCACCATGGAGACAGCCACTAAAAGTGAGACTGTTTTCTATTCATTTTGCTCTTGTCATAGGGCATCAAAGAGACATGCGACTGTGTCTGCTGGCAGTTTCCAGCGCTCTGTCTCTGACGCAGCTTTGGAGCAAGTCGATCGAGATGCAAAGATTCGCTGGAGTTTACGGGTAAGATGGGATTGAATACCAATTGCTCAGTAGTTTACAAATGACTGGTTGAGCTATTGGATGTCAGTCTCACACCCAAACCACTTTCATCACATCCATTGTATGCAATGATGTCATCGGGAGGCAAGAAAGCCTCCTGATGATGTCATTAATCAAAATGGTGGCAACGAAATTGATATGGGTACGAGACTAGTTGGATGTGGTGTAGTACGTATTTAGATGTATGTTATGCAGAGCCATGTAGCATATTAATAGCTTCAAGGAGAGCTCTAAAATGGAGCAATAATGGTTCGGTTATACCCTTCAAAACAGCCTAGAAAAACCACTGCTGTGAATGTCTCCATCTGTTCACTACCTGCATGTGTAGGAAGCAACTCCAAAGCGAGCTCCTGAGAGAAGATTACGACCTGACACATCAGGAACCACCGTGTGACAGCCGCGCCAAGCAACACTGCACCTTCTCTCCAATACCTCCTCCAACTTTGGGTGTACAATGTTACAAACAAACTTGTATCTCTATTGTATATATGCAGCAGTTAGATGTGGTGTCTTGGCGATTTTTGTTGCTTTTTATGTTAATTTCTTGGAACAGCTTGTACAGATTCATGCACTTTATGATTGTAAAGTCACATCATCATCCTCAAACATGCCATGATGTATACATGTTTACTAGTACCATAATTCCTCAAGTATAGCAAAACAAAGAGTGCATGCCTGGCTGTGCAGCCAGTCGGTATATGCCCCTCCTTGCACTCTGTTGGGCTGAGGGGCAGGGATGAAGTTGACACATGCATGCCTGCAGTGTAGGTGTGACTCATGTGAATGCAGCTGCAGGTGGGTGCAGCCCTATACTATGCACTATAGATTCATCAGTATCTAGTGCTGAGAACATGCGTGTATGAATTGTATAATTAAATGCTCATGCAGCAGTACAGTACGTACGGGTGTGGCGATATGCACATGCGTTCGTGCCCGTGGACTAGTCTGGCTAGCTAGACTGTCCCTAATATAAGTGCCGTAGGCTTCCCTTTTCTTCTCCCCCTCCGGCTCGGGGCGCTTAGGGACTGTCTAGACAGTCTAGCTAGCCAGACTAGCGGCTGGACTAGCCGCGTCATAGTACGCGCGCAATTCGGTAGTTTGGCGGGACGGAGAAATATCGATCATATATAAGCAGCATTGCTCTGCTTGCTGTACTAGCTGTTCCGAGCAAGAGTACTACTAGTGAGTCTGAGTAGAGACTGTGATCATGCAAGACGTATCTACTGGAGGGCAATGGAGGATCAGAGTGACTGCGCTCTTCCTCATTTCGTCTCTAGCGCTGAGGAACAACGTCGCCAGCACAGGTAAGACTAAAGTAACCCACTGTGCTAGTGAGAGTAGAATCCGCCCAATCTCTACAGCTGTACGTTGTTGAACGGATCTTCCTTCAATCCCTCCAGCTCCTATGGTCCCACCTCTGAACTACCAAGCCATCCAGCTCCCTGAAGGATGCAGCGTGCGAGGTGGCGGGGAGGAGAAGGAAGGGCGCGTCATCCAACAAGCAGTGTGTAACGAGACGCCTTGCCCGTGCCAGGGCACCGCTGAAGGGTACGGCGAGTGCTGCAGTGTGCGTGGAGAGATGAAGACTGTTCGTATTCGCTGCCACCACGCAAACGGCACGGAACTCTCTCAGAAACTGGTTGCATCTTGCAATTGTGTGCCGTGCAAGGAGAAGGTAGTCAGGATAGCAGGTCGAGTGATCTCCTCCGCTACATCGCGCCCGGTGGCCCTAGCGACGCTGATGATTGGCGGTGAGACGATCGGCACTTCGGACTTGAGCGGAGACTTCGCTGCGACCTTCAAAACTACTCGTTCATCCTTCGAGCTCACCGTGATGGAGCCACACCACAAACTGGGGAATGTGGAGATCAGACCCGGCCATCAAGACTTCACCATCGTGCTGGAGACACTACAGAACAGGGTGGATATTGAGCGAATGGACAACGCATTCACCATTCCACTAGCGTCTACCTCTAAACTTGGAGTTGAGTTCTCAGTCCCTGATCATGCCTTGATACACTCCAACAGCGCACAACTGTACCGCGGACCTGGGTCTGTGTTCCATGCTGTGTATGAGACCAGCAACCCACCTAGCTTCCACACTGGTGCGTTAAATAACATGGTCTATGTGGATTCCAAAGGAGTGTCATTCGGCATTGAGGCCCTTGTGCTGGGATCACTTGATGTCATCTCGGATCGCGGTGTGCAGCTTAGAATGTATCCTGGAGCATTTGCCTCCATCTCTGTCAACTTCAGCAGCAGCAATATTGACTTCTCAGCCAAACAGCTCCAGAGATTGCACCTCTTCACTTGCAGCTCCTCTAGTGGGGTGTACGGCTGGTGGAGGGATCACGGAGCCGTCAAAATGGTCACCACTAATGGGACTCAAGCCACAGTGACTGGATATCTGAGACACCTTGTTCGCTTCTGGGCGATTGGGGTTCCTGTGAGATCTGAATGCTTCGTGAAAGTGGTTGGCATGGAAACCGGGAGCCAGATGCGTGTCCCTGGCATGCATGTCATTATCCAGCAATACAACATTTTCCAGGGTATTCGCACATTTGCTCGGCAACTACAGACCACCTCTGCTAATGGTACCTGCATCCGGACAGCCTGTAGTGGTGGAGGAAAGATTGTGACTCAATCAGCTGAGGCCACAAACATCAGCATTGACCATGGCCTAATGTGGACCGACAACTTCAATGAAATCAACTTTTACATTGCAGAGTACGAGGATGAAGGCAAGAGGGCTCCCAGTCCTTACTACAAGGACAGAGTGTCTTGTGAGAAGGCACCATTCACTCACAACACAGCCTTCTTCTTCATTGTCAAGCCTTCTCCCCTGAGTCAAAGTGAGATGATTCTTGATCGTGATGAGAGAACACTGTCTCGACACTGCTTCATTAAGGTGGCCATTGATGACTGCCTACCAGAAACTGATGTACTATCACTTAGCGTTCGGGAGGACACTGGACAATTGTCTGCACTACAAGTTGCCGTGGCAACTGACCCGAGTGGGCGTGACCATCCTGATGACTGCTACTCGGATGTAGTCACAAGCTTGAGATCAACTTGTGTGGAATACACGTGCGGTCACACAGTGAGGATAACAGTACAAAACAGGCCCAAGACTGCCGAGTCCAAAGTGTGCCGGTTTGTAGGCACCTCAGCTCTCTTCCCCTCCTCTGTGCAGTCTTCCTCGGACTATTTCCAATTCAATGACAACAAAGCATTTCACTCTGATGGCAATCGGAGCACGGGCCTGTACTCGTCCCTCGGACGCAGGCTGGCTCTGATGGCGTGTATGTCGGGAGACAGAGAGCACCCGGTGGCAAAGATGGAACACTCAGTTGGATACGGCCCAGTGTTCACCTGCCAGTTTTAAGAATACATCAAGTACCATCACATTAACCCTGCATTCCCTTTACAAATATAATATATTCTGCATTCCCATTACAAATATAACATATGCAACCCATTATTTATATTTATTTCCCTTCACCCATGTGAACAATGCCATTTAGTTTTTAAATTAATTTTGAATTTGAATGCCTGTCAACCCACAAAACATGTTTTCTGCATGAAGTAGGTACATAATAATGTCTCATAATTATCAAATGCAGAGAGGTGTCGTATGAGGTACATGCATACACAGCTGGACATAGCTGGACAGTAGGCACGTGCTGTGCACATTAGTATCAAGTTCTCTTAAATTGTCCTTTGCAATTGTGTATTAGGCCTATAGGGGGATCCACTAATGTCCAATCTCTCTAAAAGCAATTAGCATAGAAGACATTAATTATGTTAAGAAGTAACAGAGAACAATGAAATGTAAGGCTACTTTGGGTTGTAGGGTCTATGATTATACTCAGGCAATATTTAAATAACTTACAGCAAATAAAAAGGGTTACTTACCTAATTAATATAATTGCGTATATGAATCCTGCAGATCCAATATTAAAGTTATCAATAATTAACATTACTATTTAGCTTCAAAGGAATTCACCCTATTGTGTCTTTCAAGTAATAAGTGGGTATTATTCCTTGGTCACTCCCATTCTGTTGTCCCAGGGGGCTTCCCTGTGAGGTCATACAGAACTCACAATATTCCGTGAACAGACAAAATGGCTGACACCATATTATCCACTACCTGCAAAGCAAGCAAGCATACATGATGGAGTTAACACACATGCACGCACACGCACACACACACACACACACACACACACACACACACACACACACACACACACACACACACACACACACACACATACATACATACATACATACATGTACAATACACACACACACAACACACAAAGACACAAAGTAGCTATAGATGATGCTGGTCTCACATAGCCAGGTTGCCAATTTGTAGATTCCACCTACCTCCTGACACCGACGGCCTGGGAGCTAGTGTTGCTTCTTTCCTGGCAGAGTCAGAGACCTACAATAGCTAATGTACCCCATACAAGGGGGAAGGTTAGTCTGATACTTAGTGATTGTTGTCAGTAACCATCTAACCATCCTTCAGGTCGATGGAATCTCGGCAGTTTGGTTACGCAAGGTCCAGCAGCCCTCAGGTACGCAGGTGGAAAGGGCAGCCGTAGCGTCATGTCTAACACTGTCCACACAAGCCTACCTCCCCACATCAAGCTAAGCACAGAGTATTCACTATTCACTAATGGAAGTACATAGCCAGAAGCTAACGAAAATGACAGTGAAATCGTAAATTTATGACTAATGTGAAAACTTCGAAAACACTAAATTCTTTACAGATTGATGTATCCACTGTCCACACAGATATGCATGTGCTGTAGCCATGGCAACAACAGAGCATCTGTCCACAATACTGCTCAATCTCACCTCTATGGGGATGTCCTTCCCAGGGACAGCTGGTAGCCCTGTCATGAAGTCGGAGGTCATGAAAGGTCTTAGCACTACTGAATGTTGGCAGGAGGGGAGGGAGGGCTTCCTGTCAAAGTGGATTGGAATGAGCACCACTGGCATCTGGCTCACACAATGCATGGCACCTAGTGAGGAAGGGGGAGGGAGGGAGGGGAGGGGAGGGGAGGGGGAATAGGAGGAGATGAGGGGGAGGAGAAGAGGGGGAGGAGGGGAGGGGGTGGAGGGGAGGGGAGGGGAGGGAGAAGAGGCAAGGAGGTCGGATGGTGGCAGGCAAAGTACACCTCTCTACTGTCCCAGCTACATAGAGATGTGTACAAAACTACCTCCGAAATACGGACCCATCTCTATTCAGGCCACTTGGGTCTGTCCCAAACTGTCACCAGAATTGTCCAGAAAAGTGAGACACACTGTACATGTACTAGGGGCTGACCAGTGTTCAATATACTGCACATTCACTGTGCCAATCCTCACCCGACTCTTTCAGTACTGTGTTGGCCCTCGCATCTGCCTCTCTGAGCTTGCATTCCTCGTTAGAAGTGTGGGCGTGACGACTTCAATGGAGCTGTCTGCAGTGCCTCTAAACACCCACACCACTCTAAAGGGGCAAAACAGGAAGGTAGCCGTAAATATTAGCATTAATTAAGGACACCACAAAACAATGATGCTAAAGATTCAACGTTCTATTATTCAAAAGTTCGTTTCCGTTTTTCCCGATCATTCTTGCTCCCAGTAACACAAGTCAAGGCAATCATGTTGCTTCATACTCAGTAACTCTTCCTCGTGTCTATAACCTTTCTCAAGATGATCTGAGAGAGTGAAAACTACAACCTTTGTGCTAGAGACTACGTATGTGAACAAACTACCAAATCAATGAAGCTTTGAATCGCATAATCAACATTCCTCCCAGCCCTAGTAGCTACAGTACCACATCATTCCTTCCCTCTCCCCCCCCCCCCCCCTCCCCCCATGTGCTCCTCCTCCATTCCACATCTCCTCTCTTGAACTAACCTGTTAACACTGTGCAGCACTTTGGATATAATCTTTGCCAGAGTGATCAGGTCCTCCCAAGGAGGTCGGGAGCTGCAACTGAGGGCAGCTGGTAGGCACATGAAGGCTCAATGAGCGAAGATGCTGACTGAGACTGCATTGCATACTGAGTGTACAGTAATGTGTGAGCCGGTTGTCCAGACCAGACTTCACAGTCAGAACTGGTGTTTAATTTTCACCACGACAGTTGCAATATCTCATCTGACAATAGATACAAACATTATTATACTAAACTATACTGTATATGTTGTGTTGTGCAAGCCATGTTGTCACCATGGAGACAGCCACTAAAAGTGAGACTGTTTTCTATTCATTTTGCTCTTGTCATAGGGCATCAAAGAGACATGCGACTGTGTCTGCTGGCAGTTTCCAGCGCTCTGTCTCTGACGCAGCTTTGGAGCAAGTCGATCGAGATGCAAAGATTCGCTGGAGTTTACGGGTAAGATGGAATGGAATACCAATTGCTCAGTAGTTTACAAATGACTGGTTGAGCTATTGGATGTCAGTCTCATACCCAAACCACTTTCATCACATTCATTGTATGCAATGATGTCATCGGGAGGCAAGAAAGCCTCCTGATGTCATTAATCAAAATGGTGGCAACGAAATTGATATGGGTATGAGACTAGTTGGATGTGGTGTAGTACGTATTTAGATGTATGTTATGCAGAGCCATGTAGCATATTTATAGCCTCAAGGAGAGTTCTAATATGGAGCAATAACAGTTCAGCTATACCCTTCAAAACAGCCTAGAAAAACCACTGCTGTGAATGTCTCCATCTGTTCACTACCTGCATGTGTAGGAAGCAACTCCAAAGCGAGCTCCTGAGAGAAGATTATGAGGTGACACATCAGGAACCACCGTGTGACAGCCGCGCCAAGCAACACTGCACCTTCTCTCCAATACCCTCCAACATTGGGTGTACAATGTTTACTAACAGACTTGTGTCTCTATTGTATATATGCAGCAGTTAGATGTGGTGTCTTGGTGATTTTTGTTGCTTTTTATGTTAATTTCTTGGAACAGCTTGTACAGATTCATGCACTTTATGATTGTAAAGTCACATCATCATCCTCAAACATGCCATGATGTATACATGTTTACTAGTACCATAATTCCTCAAGTATAGCGAAACAAAGAGTGCATGCCTGGCTGTGTAGCCAGTCGGTATATGCCCCTCCTTGCACTCTGTTGGGCTGGGGGCAGGGATGAAGTTGACACATGCATTCCTACAGTGTAGGTGTGACGTACTCGTGTGAATGCAGCTGCAGGGGTTTGCAGCCCTATACCATGCACTATAGATTCATCAGTATGCAGTGCTGAGAACATGCGTGTATGAATTGTATAATTAAATGCTCATGCAGCCGTACAGTACGTACGGGTGTGGCGATATGCACATGCATTCGTGCCCGTGGACTAGTCTGGCTAGCTAGACCGTCCCTAATATAAGTGCCGTAGGCTTCCCTTTTCTTCTCCCCCTCCCGCTCGGGGCGTTTATGGACTGTCTAGACAGTCTAGCTAGCCAGACTAGCGGCTGGACTAGCCGCGTCATAGTACGCGCGCAATTCGGTAGTTTGGCGGGACGGAGAAATATCGATCATATATAAGCAGCATTGCTCTGCTTGCTGTACTAGCTGTTCCGAGCAAAAGTACTAGTAGTGAGTCTGAGTAGAGACTGTGATCATGCAAGGCGTATCTACTGGAGGGCAATGGAGGATCAGAGTGACTGCGCTCTTCCTCATTTCGTCTCTAGCGCTGAGGAACAACGTCGCCAGCACAGGTAAGACTAAAGTAACCCACTGTGTTAGTGAGAGTAAAATTCGCCCAATCTCTACAGCTGTACGTTGTTGAACGGATCTTCCTTCAATCCCTCCAGCTCCTATGGTCCCACCTCTGAACTACCAAGCCATCCAGCTCCCTGAAGGATGCAGCGTGCGAGGTGGCGGGGAGGAGAAGGAAGGGCGCGTCATCCAACAAGCAGTGTGTAACGAGACGCCTTGCCCGTGCAAGGGCACCGCTGAAGGGTACGGCGAGTGCTGCAGTGTGCGTGGAGAGATGAAGACTGTTCGTATTCGCTGCCACCACGCAAACGGCACGGAACTCTCTCAGAAACTGGTTGCATCTTGCAATTGTGTGCCGTGCAAGGAGAAGGTAGTCAGGATAGCAGGTCGAGTGATCTCCTCCGCTACGTCGCGCCCGGTGGCGCTAGCGACGCTGATGATTGGCGGTGAGACGATCGGCACTTCGGATTTGAGCGGAGACTTCGCTGCGACCTTCAAAACTACTCGTTCATCCTTCGAGCTCACCGTGATGGAGCCACACCACAAACTGGGGAATGTGGAGATCAGACCCGGCCATCAAGACTTCACCATCGTGCTGGAGACACTACAGAACAGGGTGGATATTGAGCGAATGGACAACGCATTCACCATTCCACTAGCGTCTACCTCTAAACTTGGAGTTGAGTTCTCAGCCCCTGATCATGCCTTGATACACTCCAACAGCGCACAACTGTACCGCGGACCTGGGTCTGTGTTCCATGCTGTGTATGAGACCAGCAACCCACCTAGCTTCCACACTGGTGCGTTAAATAACATGGTCTATGTGGATTCCAAAGGAGTGTCATTCGGCATTGAGGCCCTTGTGCTGGGATCACTTGATGTCATCTCGGATCGCGGTGTGCAGCTTAGAATGTATCCTGGAGCATTTGCCTCCATCTCTGTCAACTTCAGCAGCAGCAATATTGACTTCTCAGCCAAACAGCTCCAGAGATTGCACCTCTTCACTTGCAGCTCCTCTAGTGGGGTGTACGGCTGGTGGAGGGATCACGGAGCCGTCAAAATGGTCACCACTAATGGGACTCAAGCCACAGTGACTGGATATCTGAGACACCTTGTTCGCTTCTGGGCGATTGGGGTTCCTGTGAGATCTGAATGCTTCGTGAAAGTGGTTGGCATGGAAACCGGGAGCCAGATGCGTGTCCCTGGCATGCATGTCATTATCCAGCAATACAACATTTTCCAGGGTATTCGCACATTTGCTCGGCAACTACAGACCACCTCTGCTAATGGTACCTGCATCCGGACAGCCTGTAGTGGTGGAGGAAAGATTGTGACTCAATCAGCTGAGGCCACAAACATCAGCATTGACCATGGCCTAATGTGGACCGACAACTTCAATGAAATCAACTTTTACATTGCAGAGTACAAGGATGAAGGCAAGAGGGCTCCCAGTCCTTACTACAAGGACAGAGTGTCTTGTGAGAAGGCACCGTTCACTCACAACACAGCCTTCTTCTTCGTTGTCAAGCCTTCTCCCCTGAGTCAAAGTGAGATGATTCTTGATCGTGATGAGAAAACACTGTCTCGACACTGCTTCATTAAGGTGGCCATTGATGACTGCCTACCAGAAACCGATGTACTATCACTTAGCGTTCGGGAGGATACTGGACAATTGTCTGCACTACAAGTTGCCGTGGCAACTGACCCGAGTGGGCGTGACCATCCTGATGACTGCTACTCGGATGTAGTCACAAGCTTGAGATCAACTTGTGTGGAATACACGTGCGGTCACACAGTGAGGATAACAGTACGAAACAGGCCCAAGACTGCCGAGTCCAAAGTGTGCCGGTTTGTAGGCACCTCAGCTCTCTTCCCCTCCTCTGTGCAGTCTTCCTCGGACTATTTCCAATTCAAGGACAACAAAGCATTTCACTCTGATGGCAATCGGAGCACAGGCCTGTATTCGTCCCTCGGCCGCAGGCTGGCTCTGATGGCGTGTATGTCGGGAGACAGGGAGCACCCGGTGGCAAAGATGGAACACTCAGTTGGATACGGCCCAGTGTTCACCTGCCAGTTTTAGAGTACATCAAGTACCGTCACATTAACCCCTGAATTCCCATTGCAAATATAATATATTCTGCATTCCCATTACAAATATAACATATGCAACCCATTATTTATATTTATTTCCCTTCACCCATGTGGAACAATGCCATTTAGTTTTTAAATTAATTTTGAATTTGAATGCCTGTCAACCCACAAAACATGTTTTCTGCATGAAGTAGGTACATAATAATGTCTCATAGCATCAAATGCAGAGAGGTGTCGTATGAGGTACATGCATACACAGCTGGACAGTAGGCACGTGCTGTACACATCAGTATAAAGTTCTCTTAAATTGCCCTTTGCAATTGTGTATTAGGCCTAGGGGGATCCACTAATGTCCAATCTCTCTAAAAGTATTAGCATAGAAGACATTAATTATGTCAAGAAATAACAGAGAACAATGAAATGTAAGGCTACTTTGGGTTGTAAGGTCTATGATTATACTCAGGCAATATTTTTTTTTAAATAACTTACAGCAAATAAAAAGGGTTACTTACCTAATTAATATAATTACGTATATGAATCCTGCAGATCCAATGTTAAAGTTATCAATAATTAACATTACTATTTAGCTTCAAAGGAGTGCACCCTATTGTGTCTTTCAAGTAATAAGTGGGTGTTATTCCTTGGTCACTCCCATTCTGTTGTCCCAGGGGGCTTCCCTGTGAGGTCATACAGAACCCGCGATATTCCGTGAACAGACAAAATGGCTGACACCATATTATCCACTACCTGCAAAGCAAGCAAGCATACATGATGGAGTTAACACACATGCACGCACACATGCACACACACACACACACACACACACACACACACACACACACACACACACACACACACACACACACACACACACACACACACACACACACACATACATACATACATGTACAATACACACACACACACACACACACACACACACACACACACACACACACACATACATACATACATACATGTACAATACACACACACACAACACACAAAGATACAAAGCAGCTATAGATGACACTGGTCTCGCATAGCCAGGTTGCCAATTTGTAGATTCCACCTACTTGACACCGATGGCCTGGGAGCTAGTGTTGCTTCTTTCCTAGCAGAGTCAGAGACCTACAATAGCTAATGTACCCCATACAAGAGGGAAGGTTAACCTGATACTTAGCGATTGTTGTCAGTAACCATCTAACCATCCTTCAGGTCGATGGAATCTCGGCAGTTTGGCTACGCAAGGTCTGGCAGCCCTCAGGTACGCAGGTGGAAAGGGCAGCCACAGCATCATGTCTAACACTGTCCACACAAGCCTACCTCCCCACATCAAGCTAAGCACAGAGTATTCACTATTCACTAATGGAAGTACATAGCCAGAAGCTAACGAAAATGACAGTGAAATTGTAAATTTATGACGAATGTGAAAACTCCAAAAACACTAAATTCTTTACAAATTGATGTATCCACTGTCCACACAGATATGCATGTGCTGTAGCCATGGCAACAACAGAGCAGCTGTCTGCAATACTGCTCAACCTCACCTCTATGGGGATGTCCTTCCCAGGGACAGCTGGTAGTCCTGTCATGAAGTCGGAGGTCATGAAAGGTCTTAGCACTACTGAATGTTGGCAGGAGGGGAGGGAGGGCTTCCTGTCAAAGTGGATTGGAATGAGCACCACTGGCATCTGGCTCACACAATGCATGGCACCTAGGGAGGAAGTGGGAGGGAGGGAGGGGAGGGGAGGGGAGGGGAGGGGGAATAGGAGAAGAGGAGGAGGAAGAGGAGGGGGAGGAGGGGAGTGGAGGGGAGAGGAGGTGAAGAGGTTGGATGGTGGCAGGCAAAGTACACCTCTCTACTGTCCCAGCTACATAGAGATGTGTACAAAACTACCTCTGAAATACGGACCCCTCTCTATTCAGGCCACTTGGGTCTGTCCCAAACTGTCACCAGAATTGTCCAGAAAAGTGAGACACACTGTACATGTACTAGGGGCTGACCAGTGTTCAATATACTGCACATTCACTGTGCCAGTGCTCACCCGACTCTTTCAGTACTGTGTTGGCCCTCGCATCTGCCTCTCTGAGCTTGCTAATCACATTCCTCGTTAGAAGTGTGGGCGTGACGACTTCAATGGAGCTGTCTGTGGTGCCTCCAAACACCCACACCACTCTAAAGGGGCAAAACAGTAAGGTAGTCATAAATATAAGCATTAATTAAGGACACCACAAAACAATGATGCTAATGACTCAAAGTTCTATTATTCAAAAGTTCGTTTCCGTTTTCCCGATCATTTTTGTTGCCAGTAACACAAGTCAAGGCAATTATGTTGCTTCATACTCAGTAATTCTTCTCTCTCGTTGTGTCTATAAACCCTTCTCTAAATGATCCCGAGAGAGTGAAAACTATAACCTTTGTGCTAGAGACTACGTATGTGAACAAACCACCAAGTCAACAAAGCTTTGAATCACAAAATCAACATTCCTGCCAGCCCTAGTAGCTACAGTACCACATCATTCCTTCCCTCTCCTCCCCCCCCCCCCCCCCCCCCCCCTTGTGCTCCTCCTCCTCCATTCCACATCTCCTCCCTTGAGCTCACCTGTTAACACTGTGCAGCACTTTGGGTATAATCTTTGCCAGAGTGATCAGGTCCTCCCAAGGAGGTTGGGAGCTGCAACTGAGGGCAGCTGGTAGGCTGTAGGTCCTTGCGTCTCCCTGCACTCCCACCGTCTTCACTGGGAGGAGAGTGGCTTGGAGGAGGTACTTCTGAGTGAACTGCAGGAGAAACTGGCGATCTTTCTCAGAAGAAATGCTCTGGTACAGTGCCTTTGTCACTGGTGTACTCTGAAGACAGAAAAGGTGGAAGTACAGTAGGTTACAATCACACACTCGTTTGGAAGGGTTTATTCACTGATGAAGGTAGCCATACGGAGGTAGTTTTGTACACATCTCTATGTAACTGGGACGGTAGGCACTGTCCTCATTAAAGAGGTGCCCTTATTTCAGAGGTACTGTATGTAGTTTTGTATACATCTCTATGTACCTGGGACAGTAGGCACTGTCCTGATTAGAGAGGTGCCCTTATTTCAGAGGTAGTTTTGTACACATCTCTATGTAGCTGGGACAGTAGGCACTGCCCTCATTAGAGAGGTGCCCTTATTTCAGGGTGTCCTTTACGTACATAAACATAATGGGCTCCAATGAAGTGTAGTGAACAACATCACCAATACCACATTTGAGAGTGAATCCATTTAACACATTCATAGGACCAACATGACAACTAACCTGCTCCACTGTTTCCCCAAAATTGACCAGGAGTTTCAACTTGACATTGGTCTCGCTCCAGTCCTTGATGAGGAAGGCAGTCTCTGCACAGATGATCCTGATGGCCAGCCCAGGGCCAGGAAAGGGATGCCTAGACACCAGGCTGTCGGGAAGGCCGAGGTCTCTCCCAAGCTCCCTCACCTCATCCTTGTGGAAGTCTTTAAGTGGCTCAATCACATGACCCTGAGACAGGAGAAAGCAACACGTCTTGCTGCAATACTGCAAATTGAGTATACTTCTCACTCAGTTTGCTTTCAAAATCCACTTGCCATTTTTATCTTCCCTAAACGCTCTCTCTCACTCACTCTCTTGTTCTCCTCTCCTAAGTTGCTCAACCTCTTTTCTCTTCACTCTGCTTCCATCCTCTCTCCCTTCTCTCTCCTCTCCATCCCGACTCCACCCCCCTCTCTCTCCCTCTCCACCTCCTCTCCCCTCCCTTCTCCCCTTCCTCCTCCCCCTCCACTCTGTCCCTGCTTCTCCTCCCTCCTCCCCTCCCATCTCCCCTCCTCTCTCTCCTCCATCTCCTCTCCCCTTCCTCCTCTCCCCCTCCCTCTTCCCTCCCCCTTCTCCTCCCTTCCCCTCTCTCCCTCCTCTCCCCCCCCATCTCCCCACCAACCCACCTGCTCCCTCATATAGCGAACAAGCTTGGTGTCATTGTGGTGAGTCTTAATCACATCAGCATGGCCACTGGCCAGTGATGAGGCACTCTCAATCAGATCAGGACGAAGGGTCCCTGAACAGAGCAGAACAGACAGACAACAAGACATCACTGAAGACTCTTCCTTCTCTCCTCATGCTCACATACACGTACTGTAACACAAGGTGCACACAGCAATGTGTGCTAAAATAGCGCAAGTTGAATGCAGACACATACACACACACCTACACATCAATGCACACATGCACATACTTACACTATACAGTATACACACATGTAATGTACAGTCATACCCTGAGCAAGCAGAATGTCTCCATGTTGTTCAGTCAGCTCTGGAACATCCTCCATTACAACCTACAAATACAATACGTACATACACACATATATACAACATATTGCATGTACGTACATACATACATACTCACCTACCTACTTACCTACCAACCTACATACATACATACTGTACATACATAACTGTACATATATGTACAATACATAATAACATACACACACATAATGCCCACATATACAGCATACATATAGTATACACACGAACAAACCTTAATAAAGGTGTCCCCAATGATGTTCCTCTTGTGCTCTGGATGAATCACAGACTTGAGGGGCTTAGTCATCACTTCTTGACCACTAGAACTGAGCACAACAGTGTGACCGTTGAAGAAGTCCTCGGCTGCGCTCACAACTACGTAAGAGGGAGGAGAGAAGTAAGAAGGCTTCTAGATGCTCACACACAGACACACACACACACATACACACGCACACACAGACACACACACACACACAGACACACGCATGCGCAGACACACACACATGCACACACCGACACACACACAGACACAGACATGTACAGACACACACACACACACACACATGCACACACAGACACACGCACACACACACACACACACACACACACACACACACACACACACACACACACACACACACACACACACACACACACACACACACACACACACACACATACACACCTTTCAGATCCACCCCGATGTCCTTGAGTGACTCCTTGACAGTTGCACTCTCTGTCTTCCTCATGAACCCAGTGTCAATGTGGAGGGAGATGACCCGATCAGGACCAAGTGCCTGTGGAGTGGAGCAACACAGTGGGGAGGGAGAGATACGTAGGTAGGTAAGCTCAATTGGCTGGCCAGCAGGGGCACATACCTTTGGTTACACAGATTGACACACACACACACACACACACACACACACACACACACACACACACACACGCACACACCTTGTTCATGAGGGCAGCGCAGACGGTTGAGTCCACCCCACCACTGACCAACACAAGCACCTTCTTGTCCCCCACTATTTGCTTGATCTCCTCCAAACAGTGGTCCTTACGCTTTGGGAGAGTAAAGGATTGCTCCAATCCAGCAATCTAGAGGAAGAACAGAGGGGAGAGGTGAAGGACGGGGGAAGGAGGAAGGGGAGGGAGAGGAGGAGGAGGAGGGGGGGGCAGAGACAGAAAGATGGAAAGGTCATCCAATTCATTCCTCTGCTATCTAACTAATAGTGGGTTCACAATTTCCCATCCTAAACAGCACAATGCAAAAGCAGGTACATTCAGCAATCTGATTGGTGCATGTGCCAGAGTCACATGATCAGCACCACCAATCAGATGTCCCACCACAACATCACACACATTTGAATAGCGCAACTATGCAGGGACAAGAAACAACAGTATCTGAAGTAACAAACAAGTCACTGCACACACAGTGACATATACACAGGACTGTGTACAACAGTGCACTGTACACAGACACATTGACACTACATGCCACATACCTTGAAGAGAAAATTTTTTAGCATTAGAGGTCCGTTCGGGGTGTGGTCTGTCTCTGGATGGAACTGGAGGCCAAAGATTGGCTTACTCCTGTGGGCGATCCCCACAACCACCCCTCCTCCCACGGTAGCAACCACTGAGAAGTCAACAGCAACATTTTCACTACTGACTGAGTCGCCATGGGTCAAGAGGACCAGCTCCTTCGTTGAGAGTCCTCTGGAGCAGGGGGGGAGAGGAGGGAAGGGGGAGAACGGATACACGTCATTTTGTAACGAAAGACAGAGCCACTGTTCGGTAGTGACTGCACATTAGGTGACACTTGTGTCTAACACAGCCAGCCTCCCCCGGGTTCAGACACTACCAGTGCATCCACGCAATGCAGCCACCTGTCTGAAGTAGCTCTGCCTGCTTTGGAGGAGGAGGTCCTACAGATTACAGGCTCTTCACTAAATACTGCAATGCATGTGCAGGGCGGCAGCAGAGGGGGAGATTAGAGCCCCCCACATTTTAGGAGCTGCCGCCACCCCTGATGTGAGTGATGCTGATAGAGTGCGCCTATGGTGTGTGTGTGTGTGTGTGTGTGCGTGCATGTGAGTGAGTGTGTGTGCATGTGTGAGTGTGTGTGAGTGTGTGTGTGTGTGTGTGTGTGTGCATGTGCATGTGTGTGTGTGTGTGACACTGCATGTGCACACATTTAAACAGTTAATACCATGACACTACAGTAAATGTGTGCAAACCTTCATGAAATGTGACCTAACAGCAGCAGCTCTGGCACTTTTCCACAAGGAACGCATTGTACAGTGTTGTGCTGAACACATGTATGAAGGCACAAGTGCACCTATGACTGGACTAGGCTACATGTGCTCACTCAAACAAGGGACAAGTTGTGTCCAGGTCCACTTCAAACTGCCCATCTGACCGGCTCTCTGTTCTCCCAACCTGACCACCATGCAGCTTGTTCACCAACTGTGCAACAGAAACACACAATATACTGATACAAGATTCTTGAGCAAGACACAACTGATAAATGATAAATCAAATGCACGACGTTTTGACCCAGAGGTCTTTGTCAACTGCATACAGGTGTGTGTGTGTGTGTGTGTGTGTGTGTGTGTGTGTGTGTGTGTGTGTGTGTGTGTGTGTGTGTGTGTGTGTGTGTGTGTGTGTGTGTGTGTGTGTGTGTGTGTGTGTGTGTGTGTGTGTGTGTGTTACAAATGTGAGCACTTTACCTGCATGCCATAACATATTCCAAGGACAGGTAGATCCACCTCCATCAGCTGAGGGTCACATGATAGGGTAATGTCCTTCACTACACTGCCTGGACTGCCAGATATGATAACAGCCCTACCAGACAAACACACAGACGGACAAACAGACAGATACAAATCTCAATACATCATCACCAAGGCACACACACAACATGCTACACAACACACAGACACACACACACACACACACTTGTGTTGATCTACACCCTTCACACACACTCACTTGTAACCTGCTTTCACTATCACATCAGCAGGTGTATCCAAGGGTAACATGTCCGCCTTCACAAACAACTCACGAACTCTGCGGTCAATTATCTGCACACACACACACACACACACACGCACATAGGATGCATAAGACAAGTACAGCAGTCTCCTCCACACACACGCTTCGTAGCTAACAGGGAATTACACAATGGTGTTCATTTAGTGTGTACGTTTACTTCTCCCCACAATGTTCAGCAGACATTGGAACTCTCAGCTCAACTGTTCACTACATAGTACCCTGTACAGCATCACCCCATATATGCTCTTGTGAGAGAGAAACTGACTTTAATTGAAACATTTAATTGAAAAAATGTGTGAAGTTCCAGTTTAAAAACACAGCATGTGACTTTGGAAGAAGGCTGTACGAGACTCAGAACATGTAAACAGCTCCTTAGCAGGTTGCTGCATATTCAGTTGTAGCCATAAGCAAACAGACAAAAATGCGCGCCATCCCTCCTGATACGCCCACGCACTTTGCCATATTGCGCTCCAGCATCCAAAATAGCAACCTTATCATCATCTACGCACACGTCCCCAGATGTTGACCTGTCCTTCTTCACCACGGGCGCCTCGTCATCTCCACTTTGATTAGCAGAGGAAGCTGAGCGCGACCTCTTCACACCATACTGTTTGACTTCCGCCATTTTCTTATGATTGCGACACCGGAGAAATGGCGGAAAAGAAAGAAGAGGAGACACAAGAGGAAGACGCCTCGGAACTCCGGTTTGGAAAAGGTATATGTTTCATTTGTAACACCATTTTGTTTTTATTGGTGTGGGAGCAACACTTTTGGGAATTAAGGAAGGTTTGTACGTGGAAATTGTGTTTTTCTAAAGTTGAACCACCATTGATGAAATGATTTAATAGCCTTTTGCCTTTGGTATACTGTCTATTAGATTTTGATACGGCTGATGCGCTCCTGATTAGTGAGGTGAAAATGTTGCTGGAGCATCGTAAGGCACAACACGACAGCAGTGATGACGACCAGGAGCTGTCTGCTGTCTTCCTCAAGACTTTGGAGTTCTGTCAGACCTTCAGCAAGTACAACAGCAGAGAGACCATTGCAGCAGTCAGGACGTGAGTGTGCCATACTGTCTCCCGCCTGTACATGTGTGTGTGTGTGTGTGTGTGTGTGTGTGCGTGTGTGTGTGTGTGTGTGTGTGCGTGTGCGTATGTGTGTGTGTGTGTGTGCGCGTGTGCGTATGTGTGTGCGTGTGTGTGCGTGTGTGCGTGTGTGTGCGTGTGTGTGTGTGCGTGTGTGTGTGCATGTGTGTGTGTGTGTGTGTGTGTGTGTGTGTGTGTGTGTGTGTGTGTGTGTGTGTGTGTGTGTGTGTGTACTGTAAAGCATTCATACACAAACTGTGCATGGTCTGTGACCAGTCACTGGCATTCACAGCAGCGCACTGTCCAGATTGGAAGATAGAACTGACTGTGCTAGCATGTGCATGCATAGTCTTTCTCTCTCTCTCTCTCTGTGTTTGCATGTGTTTGTACGTGTGTTTGTGCGCGCGCGCGTGTGTGTGTGTGCACACATAGACCTGTGTATGCCATCGTGACAGATATAGTTAACAGGCCTTTAATAGTACATAATTATCGTGCATACATAGATTATGTAAAAGTGATGAGTACATTTCTGAAAACACAACAATATTAAATGATGTAACAATAGTTTGTGTATGTAAATATTGAATTTGATGTAACTTAATGTGCTGTTCTTTCCACTGCAGTACTCTTCAGCAGCACCCACTGCACAAGTTTGAGCTGGCAGCACTGGCCAATCTGTGCCCTACGAACGGAGAAGAAGCAAAGACGTTACTCCCAAGTCTAGAGGGACGCTTTGATGAGAGCACTTTGGGGGAGCTTCTGGATGACGTGCGCACGCACATAAGCTACCAGTACTGATTGGTGTAGTGCACTCACTTATTATTCCTCAGGTGACAGTCACATGACCCCTCCTTTTCACCCTAGAGCTTCTCTTTTTTGTGTTTGTCTTGCTTTTAATGGACTTGACAAGTTGATGTAATCTGCATAAATGTAGACAACCACAATGATCTAGAATACTCGAAAAGTGCTTGACTGCGGCAGTTAATGGAAGAGTGGATGCAATTAACAATAATTATGTTAAATTGAAGTGAGGGCTTCTCAGCTGGCTCAGGCATCAGAAAGGGTTGGTTCTCTAATACCAGCTTCACAACAGGGTTGAAAACCTTGCCGACGTTTCGACCAGATGCTCTGGTCTTCTTCAGGGCGAAGATTATGTTAAATTGTTCACTAATATTAAATTTTATGCATTCCACCCGCTCTACTTAATGGTTTGAAGTATGCTTCTCTCCCAAACACTTCAGCTTCTTCAATTCCCAAGATCATAAGTGTTTGCCAATTGCAGTTACAATGACAGAAATGTGTGTGCTTTTACCCCTCAGATAACAGAGTAATTATCAGAGGGTCTAAATCCAGATTTGTCTTGTGAGAGGATATGACCACAGACCCCCTAAGGTGGCGTGTTTTTGAACACACCAGCTACCCCTAAACAGTCTACATCCTAGTTAGAACTGTGGTTCGACTGTACGATAAAGTCACAGTCAGTGTGCAAGGTTCAACACTCTATTTCTGATTTCACGTTGAATTGTTAAATACATCAATCCTGTTGTAATTACAATTACGTATTCATGCCATTTAACCTCATCCTAACAGTAAGCAAATCTGCATGTGTACTGTAGTGAGTGGTAGAAGGCTCACTCATGGGATGATGGCCTGGGCCCTCCATAGGGTAGCTCTTGCTGCTTCGCCTTCTTCTTGCCTGCTCCTTCTTCCTCCTCCTGGCTAACCTCCTCCCTCTGCCTCTTACCCATCTGCTGTTTCCTCTTCTGTCGCTCCGTTACCATGGCAGCCATGGACTTAGTTGGCCTACAAGTAGGGACACCAACCAAATGTTCAAATTGCATGTGCTGACTCAGCAATCATAAGCCGGCAGCTGACAGATGGTGAGACATCTTACTCACTTGTACTGTGGGTGGGAGGGGTCAACTGCAAACATGGCTGACTCGTACATGGCAGAAAAGCGTGGGTCTGCCAGGTCAATTTGGAAGCTCTCCTGCTCTTTTCTCTAAGGGTACAGGGGACATGCTAGTGACACACACAGCTATCCCCCCCACACACAGTGACACACAACATCTCACACACACTCACACATACACACACAGCACAACTCCCTCACTCTGCCCCTCATGCTATGATCACCTCCTTGTACACAACCACATTTCTCACTTCCTCTCTATCTTTCTTCTTCTTTCCTTTGCGTTTCGGCTTCTCCTGGTCCAAAATGGCCTTCAGGCTAAAGTGCTCCCTCCCATCATCCTCCTCACCCATCATCACCAATTCCAATTCAGACTATAGTATGAGACACAGGACAGCAAATGGAAGTGGAAACAAGATACATGTACAAAATGGTGCATTAGCATGTACACACACACACACACACACACACACACACACACACACACACACACACACACACACACACACACACACACACACACACACACACACACACACACACACACCTCATGAGCTACTCCCTCGTTCTCTTCCCCTCCCTCTTTCTGCTCCAGCTTGTTTTTCTTTGCCTTCTTCCTCTTCTCCTTGCGCTCCTCAAGGTAGGTCTCCCATGTAGTCCGCTCTTTCTCCTTTCTCTTCTGCTCCACGGCATCGGGGAGCTTCTTCAGTCCCGGTTCCCATGTTATCTGCATATCAACATCTGATTCAGAGTCGGACTTGTTTGCACCACCTGATACCAGTTGCTATGGCAGATGATGCAATATAAAATGTTACCATAATACTCACACAATATAGTCATGTAATAATTATAAGAGTGCAGTACAAAGTATGCACATTACATAGAGTGTGATACAATATTATTGGCAGTACATCAGAATCCCAAAGGACGCCCACAATTTAGGAAACCTTTCCTAACAAGAGAGTGAAAGAAGGCTATAGAGCCGTGTAGTCAGGTGCTGTAGCACCGCTGATTTTGATTTGGTCATTTGTACACACACAACTACTGTCCACGTGGAATTATGTCCGTCTTGTTCTTGTTCTTGTTCCGTCTCATTCTGGTACAAAAATGGCTGATGTCTGACCATTATAGATACTTTCGACCTTTGTTTGGAGGTGTGTATGGAAAGTGGGGATGTGGCCTTCTCATAGCTGATTAGTGTCTAGCTGTCCACACTACCTTTCTTACCTTATATCTCTCCAGCCTTTCTTCCTCCGTCAGTACCTTCCTGTCTGTCTCCCCACTTCCATTCCCAACTGCCTCGTGAATGCTCCCCTCCTCGAACTCAGACTCAGAAGAAGAAGAAGCCAGCAAATCCCTCAAGTCCACCTCCAAAGCTTCCTCCTTAGAATACTTCTTCATTGTGGAGGAGAGCCGCCGTGGATCGGTCTCATCCCAAGTTAGTCGTACTGTGGACTGCTGGAGGGCAGATGTGATGAACTGTGACGGGACGTGTGACAGTGTGTCAGCGTCACTTGCCACACTGCTGGGTTCCTGATCATCAAATGTCATGTCCTCGGGAACAAATCTGTGAGAAATGATAGTATAGCCTCAAGCAAAGTAAGGCAGTCAACAATATGTGCCAATAAAATGGACCATTCCAAACACACACAGGAACACACTTGCAAACACCAATTCAAGGGCAAAATTCTCTCCGCACTAAAAATTGAAAAGCTACGCGGACTGAGTTGCAGTACACTGACGTCCTCATACAATCACTTGACAAAGATTTCTTTCCACTGCTACTTCAACAGCTCTGTGGCACACACCTGAGGTCTAGCTTCGCCGAGCTGGCCTCATACTCCATTCCATTGCACTGGTCGTAGAGGTGCTCTGCAGTGGTGACGCTGTCGCACTGCACAATAGCATAGTAGTAACGCAGCCTCTCCAGCTGGTACTTGCGGAGTAGCTCAGAGGACTCTTCGTCATCAACCTCTTCGCTCTACAGCGGAGAGAAGTGGAGACGGAGGAGAGAGAGTGTGTGTGAGGTTTACTTGTATGGACAGAGCAACATTGTTTGGCTCTGCTGTGGTGGATGAAGTGGAGAGGTACTGCTTTCGGTTGTCTTCCTTACCTTTCTGGAGTGCATAAAGCATATGAAGTGGAGGTAGTTGTGTGTGTGTATGTGTGTGTGTGTGTGTGTGTGTGTGTGTATGTGCATGTGCGTGTGTGTGTGTATGCGTGTGTGCGCATGTGTGTGCATGTGTGTGTGTGTGTGTGTGTGTGTGTGTGTGTGTGTTTGTGTGTGTGCATATGTTGTATACAATTGTGCAGTTCTACCCTGATCACCTACACTACCACTTGCCTCATCCCTTTCATTCTTCTTCTTTAGAGATGATGTAGCCTTGGGCATGGCTGGTCCATGTACATCCTCATAAGCCATCCTCTCACGTCCATACTCAGATGGGTACACCTTCACACTTTTCACTGTTCCCCCACTCGGCAGAAAAGAGTTAACAAGCACTTCAGGGGGTTGTATGGGTGGAGGGTAGGGTGAGGAACGACATGAGGAGTGGGAGAGGGATACATGAATAGGTCATTATGGCTAACTGTCATGTATAGCTTCATTCACTCCAGCCAAAGCACACACATTTCACATTTCAACTATGCATGAAGTTCTATCAGCGCTGCACTGATGAAAGTGCATCCATCAGTGCTGCACTGATGAAAGTGCCTTAAAAGTTGACAAATAGTGTTAACTTTGACCGGTGAGGACAAACCTAAGCACGCTTCTAATCAAAATGATTCACGTCCACCCAACACCACACATCAGGAGACACGATGTCACACAGAGAGGCCTTACATATACAGTAATCCCACAGTGCATTTAGTGTGTGTGAAGTTGTATGCACACGCTGTACCATACAGATCTTTGGCTGATATCCTATCCCAGTCCACATTACAGACGGCTAGTCGTCTAGACGTCTGGTCGGCCAAGGCACAGTCTTTATCCATGTCCATCCAATCATGCTCAATCTGAGAGGAGGTAATAGAATTGGACAGCACATTCTGCTAAGCAATGTAAGGAGTGGGTGGGGTGGTGCTATCGGTAGAATCATTCTAACAGCCCGTTTACACTAGTGGAACGGTTCCATAACCGGTTATGAGAACTGTTCCATGGATCAGTTCTCATCGGTTCAGCCCCTGTTTACACTACAGTAAGAACCGTTCCAGAACCGTTCCACCGTGTAGTGTGAATGGGCTGTAAGAGCAGTAGGTCATAGAGTGATACACCAGCTTAAAGTATTCGACCAAAGCTGTAGCATAACACATCCACTCCCTCAGAGTCTCTTATAGCTAAGTACGGTGCAAGTGGTGTAAGAAGGTTGTGGAATGTTAGCTACTTGTACTTGACAGATGCAGCGTGAAACACTTGGGGAAATGTACGTGTGGGGTCACCAGAGAGTTAGTTGGTTCTCTAAAGCGACTTACGATGTTGTCTTGAGACTCAAAGTAAGGTCCGTCATCATCAGTGTCGCTACTGGAGAGGTTGGCATCCTTGGCTTGCCAGTCTTCCTCCTCCTCCTCGCTCTCCCCTTCCACCTCCTCATCCGCCTTCTCTCCCTCCTCCTCCTCCTCGCTCTCCCCTTCCACCTCCTCATCCTCCCTCCCTCCCTCCTCCTCCTCCTCTTCATTCTCGCCTTCCTCCTCTTCTTCAATCTTCTTTTCTCCCTCCCCCTCCTCCTCCTCCTCCTCCCTTCCTCCCTTCTCTTCATCCTCACTCTCCCCCTCCTTCTCCTCTTCTCTTAGTTGCTGGTCATCCACAGAACCAACCCACTCATCCTTTTCATCATCTTCAAAATGAAGACAAGAAATTACAAAGGATGACAGCACTGACACACAATCACCATCACAGAAATCAGATCATCACAGCAAAGGAGACATTCAAGATGAAAGAGAGAAAGGTACCTAAAACAATGGGCCGACAATCGATAACACATCACATCACAACACAGTGGAACCTGTCTAAGATGGCCACTGTGTTAGGCAGCCACCTCTCTATAACAGCCAGCCTCCCTGGCCCCAAATAGCACTAAAACATTGCAATCTACCTCTGTAGAGCAGCCACCTCTCTATAAAGGTCAGTTAGAACTGGCCCAGAAGTGGCTGTCCTACACAGGTTTCGCTGTACCATTATTAAACAAATAATTTAGTACAACATGTACTTGATTACTAAGTGATGTAAATTGCAATTAATCGGATCAAGCGCTTTTCAATCAAACAGTGAATGCTCACATGATCAAACCATAGTGGTCTTGTTAAAACAATGAAGCCACATACCAGCAAGTTGATAGTATTTAGTGAGGTCTTCCGATGACGTCTGATCCACTTTCCGTCCTCGCTTATCCACCACATCTAATAAAGGAGAGTGAAATAATAAAATAACAATTAATTAATCAGTTAATAAATTAATCAAATAATTAATAGCCCAACTTTTTCCACGTATTTGCTCATGAAAGGCAGTGACTATCACTAGACACACATCAGGGCACTTAGCATGCTTACATTTCACTTTGAAGCTTTTGTCAGTAAACATCCTCTTAAAGCGACTGTCAACTTTTAACTTTCGTTCATGCTTGGGCACCCTCTGTAAGAAACAATAAGAAATTGTACAATCAATGTCATTCATGAATGCACAATGTACAATCACTATATTGTTCACGACAAAAATTAACAGACCATACATTGGACTAACCAAGTCTTAGACGTAATGGTGCTAGACGTACACACACAATTGGGTTCCATCGTGTCATGCTCAAACACATGCAAATATGCTTGTGGATCTTATGCCTCTCGATATAGGGCTTATTGTCTATATCTGGTCAGTGAGAACACATTACAGGGCTGTCTCACTCATTTTTAGGCGAATCCCGCTCGTTTTGTAAGCATACCCTTGACATATGCATGTCTAGGGCATTGTCCCGTAGCTGTGTCTACGTGCATCCAGGGTAATGTAGCTAGCTGCTTTTTAACAAGCTAACCTTGAATCTAGGGTCTGAAAGGACATGCTTGAAACGAGCATCTTTCGCAACTGCAGCTGAATACTTGCTCATTGCGCCTTTCGCTGTGCTGCAGACGACACTATTCCTGCAAACCTTGGTCCATCTTGCTTCAGGACCAACTTTAGATTGATACAAGCCTTCGATTGGAAATTAGAAATTGGAATGAGGGCAACCCTTTCATTTTGTATTTTCGCGGACTACGCCCCGATCCGCAAAAATGGCGGAGACGAAAAAGTTGGAAGACGTAGTCGCGGAAGCGCTTGCGGAACTGAGCGAATCCCCCGCAGCCAACCAAAACTCGGTTGCAAATGGAAACACGGAGACGGACGAAGACAGTAGCGATACCTCCAGCACGACGTCTTCTTCGAGCGGCTCAAGCGAACAGAGCACTGGTAGCCTTACGGAGGATGTGGCGGGAGTGTATTACGTGGTGACGTGCGGGCAGAACGAAGCCAATTTCTACTTAAACCGGTTCGCGAGGGGAAGCGTCGGAAAATGCGTGTTCTTCAGAGGAGAGTGGCTGACGCCAAATGAGTTTCAGGCAGTGTCCGGAAGGCAGTCTTCCAAGGACTGGAAGAGAAGCATCCGATACAAGGGTCGCTGCGTCAAGGAGCTGATGTGCGAGGGAAAGTTCCAGGAGCACCTGCGGGAGTGCGCGTGTCCCATTTGCATGGGGAACAAAGAATCGGTGGACCTGAGAGATAGAGAGTCTGTGAGTGTGTGAACTGTTAATTAGAGTCAATAGCAAATGGTTATTCAAATGTTAATATAGTTTTAAGCTTTTCTTTCATGCTCTGGCGGTAGTTTCTGAGTGTTGCTTATCCTCTTGTAGTGGAGGATTGTATGAAGCTTGTGTTGTGTATAACTGAAGCTGGGAGGTCCTTGGCTTGAGGTGCTAGCTGCATCCAGCACCTTTGCATGTGCTGGTAGCTACGCACCATCTGGGGGTGGAGTGGGTTGGGAAAAGCAGTGCACATTTGGACCAGGTAGATGGAATGTAAAAGCTATCTGTGAGCTACGTTTTTGGAAGGCTTCTGCTTGTCTGCTGCATAGGCCACATGGGGGGCGATGTACTGCTTGTTGTGGTGTCTTACATTCGTCGCCACTCCATCTGTATCTCCTACTCCATTGCGCACCCACCCACACACACACACAATCACCACACCCACACACACATGCACCCATGCACACACACGCGTACACACACTATCACCACACACACACACCCACACAATCACCACACACACACACACACACACACACACACACACACACACACACACACACGCACACGCACGCACACTTGCCACTACCAGGTGACCCTTCCCCAAGGTAAGAGGAGGCGGCTCTCAGCAGACAGCGATCACTCCAGAGCATCCAGCACTGCAGCACACACCCCAACACCAGTCAGCATTCAAAAAGTTGCCATGACAGCAGCCCCGCCCACTCCTGCTGTACAGCCATCTCAAGTTGTAGTGGAAGAATGGAAATTGGAATTGAAACCAGCAGTGAACAATGTCTCAGGTATGAAGCATTTATATAGTTTCCACACAGTTGTAATTATTCAAATATATTCAGACCCCACATCCTCTAATTGGAATAGCACACCTTCACAGTACACAATTGTGTGCAGCAGTGTCTGTAGTGCGTGCATCCGCATTGTGTGAAGAGCATGCATTCATTGTCTTTTGATTGCATGATTGTCACCTATGGTGCATGAATTGAATCCTGCTCTGTCAATCAGCGCAAGAACAATTTCTCATTTTGTCCGCTTGGTAACTAAAGAACTTGTGAAATAGTTGCTTGTGTGTGTGTGAATTGCTGTTGTTGACTGTGTATCTGTGTACGTGACTTCTCTGGTTTCTCCTGTGCCTCCTTCAACCATTTCCCCTACAATTTACAGCAACAAGTGGTCCCCCTCGCTCACTGGCTGATCACACAGACGGCCGAGTGCGAAGACCGAGGAAGGCTAAGGGACAGGCCTACCGCACATCACTGGGAGTGTTCTCTTCTGCTCCCAAATACTGGAGTGTTGAAGATGTTGGAGAGTTTCTACAGAATAACGGCTTTTCAGAGTACATGGTGATGTTTGGTGACCATGAGGTGGATGGGAAATCTCTCCTGTTGCTGGAGGAGAGACACCTAATGGACAACTTTGAGATGAAGCTTGGACCCACACTGAAGCTGCTCGAATGTATCTACAGGCTGTCGCATCCTCCTTAATGCATCCGTGGCGGAGGGAATGGGGTCGGTGATTGCTGCGATGTAGTGTGTACCAGTAGATTGGCGATCAGCGTTGTGTGCTCATAAGCCTGGCTATGATCTGCCTTTCGACTCATTTTTATGATTTACAATAAAAGTAAAATACATTTCTTCCTTTTTATCACATTTTGTGATTGTAATTCACACCCGTTATCGTTCTGTGTCAGTTAAAAATGCACTGCACTGTTAGCTGACTGCATCTGTCTGTGCGTCTGTCTGTCTGTGTGTATGTATGTAATGATGTATGATAGAAACACATGACGATGCTGTGTTTATGTATTGTGTGTACAGGTGATTATTGTTGAGGACTTTAAGTAGATTTGTAGTGTACCAACAATAGTTATTGAATAATTAATTGCTTGCGTTAATTAATTGTGTGCATTAATTAATTGAAGTATGTAAATGAATAATACAGCTATGTATTTTGGGCAGAAAAAATGTAAATTAACCATTAATGAGTGCAATGAATGGTTAGAAATAAGTGAATAACAATTCTAAGCACATGTGCACATGGAAACTGCAAATTTAAAAATTCTCAGACAGCTCATTAGTGACCATGGGGAGTGCAAAGTGCTACTGTTGTATCCCTCAGCTTTAGATAGCCGCTGTAATCCCTTGGTCATGGGATGATGGTGGCATCGTCTGACCACTTCTGTCTATCTACCATTCAGCTAGTCCCTGCAAGACCAACTTTAATTGGCTCATTTAATGTAAACGATGCAGTGAAGGAATTGATGTCATGATTAAGTAAATCATGTGCTTTTGGAACTGAATTAAAGTTTTGTACATGTAAGTACGTTCTCTGAAAAATCCAGCAATAAATTTAATCCATGACTTGCATGCCATGTAATTAATGTACAAATCATTGCTCAATGTTGAAGTGTTTCATCAGCGTGTCCAGGTCTTTGTCGTTGATGGTGTGTAGGAGGTCCTGCTTGTTAAGATAGATGAGGGCTAACCGAAGAGTGGACCAAATAGCGTCTGACATTGAACCCTTCTCCTTCGCAGTGGCTCCCATTGAAGCAGATGGAGGGGAGGGGTGGGGAGGAGAGGGGAGGGGAGGGGAGGAAGGGACAGGTAAAGTGGAGTAGAGGTCCTACAAGAAGCTAGTGCAGTTCCCTCTGAGTTCTTTAAATCAGCTGCTCTCAGCCTCATCTGTACCAGTGCCTTGATGAGCACCGACACCATCTCTCCTCATACCCATAGTAGTCAGTCACTCGCTCACCTGTGGGCCTTAAGGTTGATGCAACTGATGCCGAGGTTGTACCGTGCTCTGACAAAGTCTGGACGTAGCTTGAGAGCCTCATGGTAGGCGTGAATGGCCTGTGTGACAAGCACATCGGGAGGGAATGAGTACTGTATATCTGATTGTGACTTATGGCACAATGAGCAGTGGCAGATCTAGAGGGGGATCCAGGGGTGCAAAGGAACAACCCTTTTGCTAGTCTTGAGTAGGAGTTTGGGCAGTTTTAGACCAGAAAGAGGTGTGGTGGCCATATATCAGGGGCACTGCGTGTGCATCTTACTACTTTAGAACCCCCCTTTCAGAAATCCTAGATCCGCCGCCACTGATAAGAGTGCATGTGTGGTGTCTGTGTGTGTGTGTGTGTGTGTGTGTGTGTGTTGTGTACCTGCACATGCGTGTTTGGTGTTACATACCTCGTCTGTGTTGCACGGTGTACTGTGTGGTGTGTTCAAATGTCACTGATGTGCGCAAACACATGTGTACCGCAGCTCACCTCTTCAGAATGGTTCCCATTAGCCAGAGTGGCTCCTAGTTTATTCCACAACATAGCGTCCCTTGAATTAGTGGCTAGGGCAGCTCGGAAACAGTCAACTGCTTTGTCAAACTCCCTCGTCAGATTGAACAAGATCCCAAGACCCACCTGAGGGAGGGAAGAGAAGGGAGGGAGGAGGAGCAGAGACCCTTCAGTGTGTGCTTGACAGGTTGTGATCTGTGTACCTTATACACATACACACAACACACACACATATACCCAACAGTTGGCCCCTTCCCAAGCACACTAAACCATATTACTATCCATACTGTATGCGTACAAAGTTTTGTGGGACATCATTTGTTCAAATTTGCGAAAATAGAAAGGCAAAAATCTTCAGGCAAGAGGCATGCACGAAATATACAGTACGTGTGTCCCGCAAACGTTTGTACTACTGCCACACCTGTACTTGAGGGTCTAGCTGGTCAGGAAGCTGCTGGGCAGCGGCAATGTAGGCATGAGACAGCTCTTTGTACATGTGTGGGTCTGCAAAAGAGGGCGTGTAGGTGGGTGTGGCCTCCTGGGGGGCCAGATGAGAGTACCTGCAGAGAGAGTGGGGAGGAGGAACGGGGAGGGAGGGAGGGAGAAATAGAGGGATGAGGGAGGGAGAGAGGGAGGGAGGGACGAGGGACGGAGGGAGGAAGGGAGGGAAGGAGAAAGGGAGGGAGGGAAGGAGAGAAGGAGGGATGGACGGAGGGAGGGAGGGAGGGAGCGAGAGAAGAGACAGAGCTAAGCAATCTCACTAGGTGGTGCTGTGTGTCCTTCTGTGGGGTAATGTCTGCTGCTAGTTCTGCTCACTCTGGGTTGGCCTGCAGCCATCTCCGAAGCATACCGCAAGCTTCCCCACTCCGAGCCTCGTTGGTGTAGCTCACAGCGAGGGACATGAGGGCGGTGAGGTTGGAGGGCTCCAGTTCCAAGCATCTAGAGGAAGATTGGAATGGAAGAGAAAAGAGGAACAAAATGTGAATCTACAAAATCTGTTACATTCGTTCAGTGAATGCAATGCCAAGAGCTGACGCAGCTGCTACAAGTGGCCACTGCACACTGTTGTACAGTTGAACCACCTTATAAAGGACACCTCTGTAATGAGGACAGTGCCTACTGTCCCAGCTACATAGAGATGTGTACAAACTACCTCTGAAATAAGGACACCTCTCTAATGAGGACAGTGCCTACTGTCCCAGCTACCTAGAGATGTGTACAAACTACCTCTGAAATAAGGACGCCTCTCTAATGAGGACAGTGCCTACTGTTCCAGCTACCTAGAGATGTGTACAAACTACCTCTGAAATAAGGTCACCTCTCTAATGAGGACAGTGCCTACTGTCCCAGCTACCTAGAGATGTGTACAAACTACCTCTGAAATAAGGACACCTCTCTAATGAGGACAGTGCCTACTGTCCTAGCTACATGGGGATGTGTACAAAACTACTTCTGAAACAAAGACACCTCTCTAATGAGGACAGTGCCTACTGTCCCAGCTACACAGAGATGTGTACAAAACTACCTCTGAAATAAGAACGCCTCTCTAATGAGGACAGTGCCTACGGTCCCAGCTACACAGAGATGTGCACAAAACTACCTCTGAAATAAGGTCACCTCTCTAATGAGGACAGTGCCTACGGTCCCAGCTACAGTACCTAGAGATGTGTACAAATCCACCTCTCTATTCAGGACACTATGGCCTAGCCTAAATTCTCCTGAAGGTGTGCAGAAAAGAGAGAGGTGTCCTTGTACTCACTTCTCCAGAGCAGCTATAGCGAAGAGCTCCTGCTCATTGTCAGCCTGACAGGTTCCCAAGTACTGCCACGCACGCACCGCAGTAGGGTCCGCTTGTACCTGCAGCGATGAGAGGGGAGGGGCACAACAGTCAGCATTGCTTCTGCCGTAGCCTCTCTCTCTGAGAGCACAATCCTTTAATTTAGAGAGAGTTCATTTGATACAAACACACACTGCATTTTAATATCATGCAATAATACAACGACAAGTTGTCCAAGCAGGAGTTGCCAGGTATGTATATTAATTTTGACGCAATCAGAGGAAAAAATCACATTTCTGGCATATTAAATTTTTGGCAAGAATTTAGTGGGTGAAGCTGGAGTGTTTGGGGGAAGCTTCCCAGACTCACCGCTGCTTCAAAATAAAGGATGGCCGAGGGAAGGTCTCCCTCTTTAAGTTTCTCCAGTCCTTTCTGGAAGGCATCCTCGGTGTTTTGGTACGGATTCTCTTGTGCAAATTCATATTCTTGCTGCAAAGCACAGGCATAAAAACACAAAATTAGCATTTTTCATCCCTACAAATAAACTATAGTTAACTTTCAAAATTAATAACGTGGTGCAGTTCTGTATACACTCTAACTCACCTTCTTGTGAAGATATTCTGAGGCCCAGTCATCCTGGTCACTGGAAGGAGAACAAGATGAACATGTCTATCAATGAGATGAGTCTCGTGGAGCCAGAGTACCATGTGGAGCTGACAATATGGCAGTCTGGCCATTCACGAGTATCATGAGATTATGAACAGAAGGAAACTAAATATCATCATTTGAGCTCATTCACACTAACCAAGGGGTTCATAATAATACAGGGTTATCAAGAGTGAACTTCACTGGGGAATATGGCATCCCCTGAAAAGATTGGGTTCCTCAAAATCAAGAGTGAACTTCACTGGGGAATATGGCATCCCCCAGGGATTTTGGCATCCCCTGAAAGGATTGGATTTCTCAAAATCAAGAGTGAACCGTACTGGAGAATATGGCATCCCCTGAAAAGATCGGGTTTCTCAAAATCAAGAGTGAACTGTACTGGGGAATATGGCATCCCCCAGGGATTTGTTCCTGTATAGCTTGATCACTCCTCTTGTCATGTACATAGTTTATCCTCATTTCACTCTATTTCTACGTCATAATTTCATTTGTATGTTATGTTCACATTGGTACCACAAAGCAACTCTGAATTTAGTTGCATTACATGTGATGCCTATATATGGCTATTGACTAATTTATACAATTCATACATGCATGTTCCATGTTTGCTGGAGCTATGTAGGCATGAGTGAAGTAAAATAACATTTTAAAGGTTACCAGTTGTATGCTATATACATTAGCTAGGCTAGGCTAATATATAGCATACATTAGAGCAATTAGTAGCCTCCCCGGCCTCAAATAGCACTAAAGCATTGCAATCTACCTCTGTAGATCAGCCACCTCTCTATAAAGGTCAGTTAGAACTGGCCCACAGGTGGCTGTCTTAGACAAGTTCCACTGTAGGCTTGGTAGACTTTCGAGCCAAAACGTAGCAGGAAACAATTAATGACTGTTACAGGACTTTTCGGTCGCAAAGTCCTATATCAACTGTATACAAACGCTTGGAGGTCTACCAAGCCTACTTTTACTTCATGTAGCAGTGAGCCTCTACGACATCAGGTTTCACTGTATAACTGGGCAGAAAATCATGAGCGAACATTACCGGGGAATATGGCATCCCCCTAGTTTCGCACGCCAGACCTCCTGCAGAAGGGTCTGGTAGTGCGTATTGCATAAGCCAACTTCTGCCATAATTATTGCATAATTGTGGTTAACTCTTGCACAGTGTCATCCGTTGTGTGGTAGTGCTGTGAGCGAAGTATGGAGTGCCTGAATTCACATTGTTTTGCTTGTACGGTTTGTTCTTGCTCTGTTTTGGGAGTGCACCCGAGTGAAGTCATAGCGCGACCAACCCTATCCTATATTCAAGCAATCATTGGATGTGCTGCGACTTCACTTGGGGACACTCTGAGAGCAGAGCAAGATGTGAATTTGGGCACTCCATACTTTGCTCGCGCCGCACTGCCACACTACGGACGACATTGTGCAAGAGTTAACCGCAATTACACAATAATTACATTCCTATGGCACAAGTTGGCTTACGTAGTAATACCATGCCATTCCGCAGGGGGGTGCCCTGGCGCGTGAGACTAGAAGTGAGGAGTGTTAAAGGAACACTTTTTCCACAGCAGTGGGGACTCTATCAGAATAAATGTACCTTGGTGTCATGCACACACACACACACACAGAGAGGGAGAGACACAGAACTCACCTAATTCCACTCTCCCATGCTTTCTGCATTCTGTCCCAAAACTCCAACTCCTCCTGCAATTTCTGGTAGAAATTCAAAATTTCAATGAAATGCTATCAAAATTATTTTTATCAAAATGGTATAAACATTACTAACCACAGCGTCTTGCTGAAATTCCTTAGCCCACTCTTTGGCCAGATTTTCTGGGTCCTGCTTCAGAACCTGCCCATCCAAAATGGAAGTCTGTCCTGTACTGAGTTTCTTCACAAAACTCATAAACTAGGCAACAAGATGCACGATTCCAATACTATACTATAGACTAGGTAACACTAAAAAATCTGTACAATACGGGGGGGGGGGGGGGGGATAACTCAGCATTTCCCACGTTATGTGGCTACACATGCACAGTACAGTATACCGACACATATCATTTACATGGGTGAATCAACTACAGGGTGACGGGTAAATTCTCTACTAACAAACTACTCACTCTACAAGCTCAATTTCCCACACTCCACACACCCACCTCCTCCCACCCCTCCCACCCACACACTCCACACACCCACCTCCCCACACTCCTCACACCCACACTCCACACACCCACCTCCCCACACTCCACACACCCACACTCCCCACACCCACCTCCCCACACACCTGTGTGCCCTCCAGTGTAGGGTCCTGCACTGAGCTCACAAGGTCTTTTGCTGCAGCTACAACTTCATCTTTGCTGGTACTGCATTGTGACACAAACTCGTCAGCCCTGGAGGGAGTAAACATGACACACACACACACGCGTGCGCACGCTCACACTCTTACACTTACTCACACTCACACACACACCAACACATGCATGCACATACACACACACACACACACACACACACACACACACACACACACACACACACACACTGCCGTTCAGTTGACGACTTCTCCACAAATTCCCTAGCCCTGCAGGTAGAGTAACACACAAACACATTCAACACACATTCCATCACAAACCACCCACTACACAAGACACTGCCACACAGTACACCTCACTCCACCTACCACTGCTACACAGTACACCTCACTCCACCTACCACTGCTACACAGTACACCTCACTCCACCTACCACTGCCACACAGTACACCTCACTCCACCTACCACTGCTACACAGTACACCTCACTCCACCTACCACTGCTACACACAGTACACCTCACTCCACCTACCACTGGTGCACACAGTACACCTCACTCCACCTACCACCGCCACACAGTACACCTCACTCCACCTACCACTGCTACACACAGTACACCTCACTCTACCTACCACTGCTACACACAGTACACCTCACTCCACCTACCACTGGTCGCCAACTTGGAGCTGATCACCACTTGATATGGGACCCACTGCACAAGGGATGAATGGTAAATCAGCTATCACTGACTCTGTACAACTGTATATCAGGCACAAATGTACACACAAACTCACATACAGTACAGTCCTATGTATGTACACATGTACACATGTTCACACGGACACACAACCCCCGCCTATCCACACACACCCTCACACACCCTCACACAACCCCTACCTACCCACCTACACACCCTCACACACACACAACCCCCTACCCACCCACACACCCACACACCCACACATTTGACTCCTCCCCCTTACCTGCTGTTGGGTGGTCCTTCATGAACTCCTCGGCCCATGAATGGCCTAAACACAAGCCAGTACAAACACGCATGTTAATACAAACAAACAAACAAACAAACACTAGCAGCTGTACCTAAGTATGGATAGATACAAACGACTCACTCAAAGCTTGCTCTTTGGTGAAACTCTCCGCCCAGTGCTGACCTGTGATGGAAGGGGTAGAACAGTGTAGACGCGTCACGCATGAGAGATATGTTACTTTCCACACAATGCGCACGCATGAACATGGCAGTACATTCACACACAACCCCCTACCCATACACACACACACACACATATACATACACACACACGCACGCATGCACGCACACACACCCACACATGCTAGCACAGTACACACACACACACACCCTGGTCCACATGTTGTATCTGATCCAAAAGTGTAGACATTTCAAAAGAGTTGATGGCATGGCCTTCACCAAGAAACTCTGCCACAAGCTGCACCCAAGACAAAATCCACACAAACGTAATGCACGCACACACACACACACACACACACACACACACACACACACACACACACACACACACACACACACACACACACACACACACACACACACACACAATCACATCACATCACATCACAGAAATTTAAAACAAATCACCTGTTCTTCAATGGCTTGCTGATCTCCATGACGCTGCATTTGAGAGAAAGTGACTTCATTTCACAACACACACTAAATCATAGGCCAGGTACAATGAATAATGAACTAGCTGCACTCAACATGATTACACGCAAATATCACCATATGTGGCGGTTGGTCCATTCTTTTACCTGATCCAACCAAGCAAGGCACTAGATGCAAGGGGCCTATTAGTCCACCTCAACCTTAACACATGATACAACCTTAACCAATGTTTATTCAGGCATGATGCCCTACATAGCTACGCTTCAGACTGACATACCGCTAATTCAGACAACCTGTCATGTCCTATAGAACCCTGCAAGGTGAGAAAGAAAATAACAAGGCAAGAGGCAACTGGACAGCAAAGACTTTAAGACAGTCCTTCGCTTAGCGCCCTTCTTTAGACAACGGCAAAGCACAAGAAAGTGAAAGAAAGTAAGTGGGAAAGGACGCATGCGTAGGATATTACCTGCACTCCCTTGTCCGTAGTAACGGCGTTTGTTAGCCGCATAAGTGCATTCTGGCCACCACATTCCGGCTGGAGCAGCTCCTTGAAGGCTGCCATTTTTATTGGGCGTGTGGGTGTTGCGCAATGGCATGCCCTTCAATTCACTTCCCAGTTAAAGATGGCCGACACGGAAGAGAGGGCGCAAGACATCCTGAAAGGGTTCAAACTGTGAGTGCACTAGCTGAATCAACGAGCATCACTGAGAATCTAATGTAAAATGTTCGTAGTGTATTGTAGTTTAGGTATTTGTACTGGGAGGTGTTGATATATATTGGACTGACACGGACAGTTTCCATTTTCCTTTCGACTTAGAAATTGGATGAACTTGCGAGATGCGGACACTGGGAAGATATTATGGCAAAGCAGTGACGACTTGTGAGTTGCCGTGCATTTTATGCTTTAACAGTTGGATTCACACACTCATACATCACCAACACATTGAATACTGGTGCATCCAGTGTTCACTAGAGGCGGTTATACTTCTTTGTTTCATAGGTCTGTTCCCAGCAAGATCCACGAAGGTAAGAACGGACATCATGTCAGTCACGCACTATGTAGCTATAAATTTTAGTGAAATATGGGATAAGTCGCTCAATCATTGTCTGTGTGAGTTGAAGGGATGTGTGCTTGTGGAGTATTAGTGGGCACTGAGGTAGCTCTTGTGTCTTGAATGTTTATGTGTACTGTGTTTGCTGTGTGTGTGTAGCTCGTGTGCCAAAGAAGGTGTTGAAGTGTCGAGCTGTTTCACGTGAGATCAACTTTACATGTCAGCAAGCGATGGAGAGCTTCCGGTTGGAGCAACGTGTGCTGTTTAAGGATCAGTGCATGGAGGGTGGGGACACGCACACACACACACACACACACACACACACACACACACACACACACACACACACACACACACACACACACACACACACACACACACACACACACACACACACACACACACACATGCACACACACACACTGCATGTACCCACCACACTTCCATGCCAAATGCAACGTATTAACACAACCTTAAAGTCTTACACCTAGCAACATAGTAGTTTGATCTGTGTGTATACCTCGCTTGCTACTCCTTCAAAACCCTACCTGTCAAGCTGAAAATTGTTCAATTCACTACTGACCACCTCTTTAATGGAGCCTGTTCAAGTGTTCCCAGTGCAGCCTTATGAATGTGCCCCCCCTACAGACAGGCTCTTGAGCAGGCTTCCTTGAGTAGCCTCTACGTAGCCATGTCTGTGTCTCGTGGTGCCACAGAGGCTGATTGCTATGGCGTGGAGAGAAGGATAGATGATTCTTGACCCAATCATGTGCCAGAACAATGTTATCATTGAGCAGTAAGACGTTTTGACCACAGGGTATTCATCGGTTATGAAACTAATTGAAACTGATTGAAACGTCTTACAGTGTGTGTTGCACAGCAATTGCATTGTTCTTTGCGTTTCTCTCAAGAGTCATTTACCCTTATCTATAGAACTCATTGCCATGGCAACCAAACTAAAAGCAATATTTCACACAGAGAGTTGTTTTCATGAAGAAGAGGGTCTGTTTAGTACACGTCTATTGTAAATTTTATTGAAATGCCATTATTGTTCTGTGAAATGTGTGTGTGTGCTAATTTTGCTCTTTTCTTCTCATCTCTTATGTATGTGTGCAGAATGGGCTTTTGCATTTGGATTTGTCATTCCTGGCTCCACCAACACCTGGCAGTCACTTATTGAGGCAGCTCCGGAGTCACACATGATGCCGGCACAAGCACTCACGTATGCTGAGCTCTTGGAACACACACATGCACACCTCCACACACACACACACACACACACACACACACACACAACACACACACACACACACACACATACCGATACATGCACACACACCTCCACACATGCACACACATAGACATACATGCACAAACATGCACACAGAACTCAGTACTCATTGATAAAAATGGAAAAATAATGTTTACTTGTTGTTGTTTATGTTGTTGTTGCTGTTTATGTTTACTCTCTTTAGGGGTAATGTCATCATTGAAACAAAGTTTTTTGATGGAGACCTGCTGGTCAGTACATCCAGCGTGAGAGTGTTTTATGTGTAATGCTACATAGCCTTACAATACAATTAGCTCTAGCTTTTGTGTTATAACTGCAGCATGTTACTTATTGTTTTACTGTACTTGAGTCTCCTAATTATGTGAATAGTTGTATTGGTTGACATACAATACATGAGACTGTCGATTCCCTTAACCTGGTAGAGAAGCACAGTTACGTCAATGAATAGCAAACTCACCTTGTAGACTACCCTGCAGCTGACAGAGACCTTCTGGGTGAAACACTCCGCACTGTTTTCAACTAATCCTATGTACGTGTATGCTTTGCTTTAAAATTCTCTGTTGCTGTGGATTCCCTTACTTATTCAGAATCTCAAAATGTGCCAGATCTGGTGTACTGGACAATATAGTTTAATGGAGGCAGCGTTATTCGCTCAGCAGTGTTATGGCACTGACTGTCCGCTTCGTATACGTACCACTGTAGCATGCCTTCTATATCAGTATCAAAGTTCACACGTGCCGAAAACAGAACCAGGGTATGAGCCAATGATCATGAGGCACTGTCATGAGTACTTAGACACATCCTAGACACAGTCCGTGCAGTCATGTGTGTGGGGTCCACATTGAAGGGTCTGGGGTGGCTAGGAGTGCAAGTGGTTCCCCTCAGCCACAGTGTGGCTAAGTCCTGTTGCCTGCTGTGGTCAATAGTGTGTGTGTGTCTTTGCCTCCAGCCAGTGATGTCATCCATCGTTTAGGTAGTGAATTTGCATGCATGGCCACTATACAAACAATACAACACTATGCAAATTTTTATCACACATGCAACCAGATCTTAGAAAACAGCCTGAAAAATTGAACCTTGCAAGTGTGGACATTGGGTGTGCAGCTGTCCCAGCTATGGAGTATTATACATGCATATATGCAGACAACACCACTTTTGAGGTATAGACACGCTTCTATCTGTACACTGGCTAACAGAGGTTGCTCCACAACTGCCTTCCATGAATTTTAAAGTGATTCTGCGGTGAGCTGAAGAGTCCAGGTACAGCTAACTACATTAGACCTTACTTGATTGATGAGGACTCACTGCTAGCCCCAGCTGGCTTCATGGAAATTGCTCACTACCTCTGAGATAGTCACTCATCTGTACTAGGTAACAGGGTTTTCCTGCATTGATAGCCCCTCAAGTGATTCTGTATTGGAACTGAAACGTCCAGGGTGCATGTTATGAATTGGAGAGGGAACAGGGTGGAACCGTAGAGTGGCATACACACTTTCCTGGTCAGTACACACATCCAATTTCCTTCCCCTTCAAGAATGGTTGCAAGCAGTGGGGAATCTCTGATGTGTGAGGTGAAGTGGAGAGCCTTGCTATCCTATACATACCACATAACCAGAAATTTTAGTAGGAATTAATTTTGGTAGACTGCTCGGAAAACCGCCAATCTGCCAAAAATTTGATCCCCACCAAAATACGGGCTATGTACAGCCAGGCCATACGGTACATGATCAAGGCCATGAAAAGCAAATTCATTCATTCTTCCGATAAAATTGATATATCAATCTTTTTGCTGCCATGCATAGCAGGAAGCTATGAATACAGTTATAGTACAAGTACCTAACAGGAAGCTATGAATGCAGTTATAGTACAAGTACCTAACAGGAAGCTATGAATACAGTTATAGTACAAGTACCTAACAGGAAGCTATGAATGCAGTTATAGTACAAGTACCTAACAGGAAGCTATAAATACAGTTATAGTACAAGTACCTAACAGGATGCTATGAATACAGTTATAGTACAAGTACCTAACAGGAAGCTATGAATACAGTTATAGTACAAGTACATAAGAGGTAATACTCATCTGTACCATTCCTCCAAGAAGAGTTGCTCCAAGACCTGATGTACATGTAAGCTATTTCTTGGTAACAACGTAGAACTTCAAGCCAGTCCTTTGCTGTACGTATAATTTTGGTATATGATAGTGCGAAACCTGTCTAAGACAGCCACATGTGGACCAGTTTTAACTGACCTTAATAGAGAGGTGGCTGCTCTACAGAGGTAGATATTGCAATGCTTTAGTGCTATTTGGGTCTAGGGAGGCTGGCACAGATACTCATATAGCTCCTTGCATGGCTGTGATGGCTCAACTGTTCTGTTTTCATGCGCAGCTTGACCCAAGTCAGTAAAGATTGAATGGCAGCCTTTACAACCCTCACCTCCCTCCTGTTACTCTTCGTTGTGACTCACAAGTCAGTCGCAACGCCCGAGTATATTGAATTTGATGGCTTCACTGTTGGAAACTGTGTTGGAGGTGAATACTCCGCCCCAGTGACAGAGAGTGCAACATTCAACCTGGAAGCTGCAAATGGTGATATTGTGCTTCACATTGACTACCGAGTGGACTTGGGTGATGACAAGTACACAATAGTCCTCAACACCAAAACTGGAGGGACGTGGGGACCAGAGCAGCGTGTGCCAGAGATCACATCAACTCCTGGAATACTGCTGTTCTGGCAGGTCTGTGCGCAAGAAGAAGACTTCTCTGTCAGTATCAATGCGAAGGAGGTGGCGACCTACAAGTATAGAGTTGACACTCCAGTGACTCGTTTGGAGTTCACACAGTACCCAAATGCCAAATCTAACTTGAGGAAATTAGCATTCCTGACCAATAAGATCTATCAACAGCTGCAGGAAGAACAAGGGGATGGCGAGCAAGGTGGTGGCAATCTTGGCTACTAGCTATAATTAACTAAAGCACTGTACCCTACAACAGTTAATCAAAGATAGGATTGAAGTACTCTCACTTATAGTCTTATTTCATTTGAATGCTTTTCACCATTTAAACCTATATTATTATTAGTATTTCTTCTATTTCCTGTATTATTATTATAGTAATTCTTCTATTGAGGCTGCTGGATCATTTACTCATCATTGTGCTGCTCTGAACATGGCTGAATGTACTCTACAGTAAATGTGTTTGCTGGTTACTTGTAAGTTAATAGTTTAGTATACCATTTCAATCAATCAATCAATCCATGTTGAACATGTCCCCAAACTGGGTGTGGGTGCATGCATTCACATGCAGTGTATGTGAATATGGACAGGATCCTCAAGTGGTGGCCTCAACATTTGGAACTACACATGATAAGGAAAGAGGGGGGAAGGGGAAAATGGCATCGGTATATGAGGATCAGTGACTATTGGCAGTGACCAGTGACCCTGCTAAAGAGTCGGCTAAAGATCTGGATGTTGCCAGTGCTGGTCCAGTTCACTGCCATTCCCCCTCCCCCCCATTTCCTTACAATGTGCAGTTCTGAACAATAGTGTACTATAGTGCATTATACTAGATCATTTTCAGCATCAATCAGTGCATGTATAGCTAGTATATAGTGGTATGTAGAAGTACATGGTATGTATGTGTACAATATAACATATGCACTCTGCCTGCATGTGAATACAAGATATACTTAATAGACTACACAAGGTATCTGGGTATGTAGCTGCATGACCAATCAACGTTTGAAGTATTTCCTGGAGGAAGAGCTAATTGGACAGTCAACCAGGAAACAACATGCCTCCCATCCCCTTGCATGCACTCAATTGCATTGTACCTGGTCTCTTCAGCTCCAAGTATGCATTATCACTTCAGTAGTCTTGTAGATCCCCTGTTGAGTGCACTTCCTTCAGTTTATATGCGTAACTATATGTGCATGCTGCTTCTTACGTATATGCAGGAAGCTATGAATACAATTACTTTGGGGCAAAGACTGCCATGTATATAAGAGATGCTCCTGTATAGGTGTTGGCTGATTGTGACAGGAACTGTAAGTTTAACAAATGAATTGAAGTTGCAATGTTCAGCTTCACTTGCACTCCTCTGGCCAAGACATTGTCTACTCTTCTCTTTGCAGATTTCCCTCACCTGCTTTGATCAGTGACGAACCATCAGCAGATTTTGAAGTGATTCTTCTCTACAGTACGCAAGCAGCACATTTAATACTTTTACACGTTAAGTATGTGTAAAGTTCTTCTGCTGTAACCACAGCAGCACTGGATGTATATAAACCTGTATTCCTTTCATACCGTTCACCAGCAGCTCAAATCAACACAGAATGACAGCCACGCTGCTCACAATTTGTTTCGTTGTGGCCTTGACTGGTATCAGCACGTCCAATGCAGATCCAAAATACGTCGACTTGGATTCTTTTGACATTGACCAGTGTGTAGAGGTTTACTACACTGCTCCGTCTACAGGGGTGTCAATATTCCATCTAAGTGACACAACTAATGGTGAAATTGTACTCAGCGTATCATATCGCAAGAATTGGGGCACAAACCCCAGCACTGGTGAGCCTTGGCAGAATCTCATTGTCCTTAACAGCAAGGTGGAAGGAGAGTGGGGAACTGAGGAGCACGTGGAAGACATTCAGACCACTCCTGGTACAGAAATGGCGTATGTGGTGTGCACTCAAGAGAAAGAATACAGCATCACTCTGAACAGGAAGGAGGTAGCAACCTTCGCCTATCGTCTCCCTGTCACCAATGTGAACAGAGTGGACTTTAACACTGAATATGACTCTACCCTTCTGAAACTCAGTGTTGTTTATTCTAAATCAGTTTGAATCAAATTACTAAGCTATAGCCAGGTGATTTTAAACTTTATTTCAATATTGCATACAAATTCATGTCTTCTAAATTTGCTGTCTTTAATGAGTTGTTCATTTGCTTGGTGAGAGTGGCATTTATTCAGTCCCATACACAAATACACATATTGTATACATACCAGGCACACAACATTATAATAATCTTGTATGTATATTATACTAGGCATACTATACATTCATACACAATATAGCACATATCCCATATTGCATGCATGTGTATGCACACTTTCTTATCAAGCAAGTTTGACACGTGAGTGAAATCCATTACCTTAGCCATCCACCAGCCTTCCAATCTTGGCTGCACCACATGTACAGTGTCTGGTACTGGCTTGGACTGCAGTCAAGATGTTTTCACTTCATGTATATCAATTTCCTACTGCCTTGCATGTACTTGGCGCATGCAGTGCTTGTTAAATGCCTGAGCATGTACAAGTGTCTACAAGGTATGCTGCATGCATGGTCATGAAGTGGGCGCATTCAAACATAAGTAAAAGGCATATGAGGAAGCTTGTATGTATGCACAAGTAAAGGCACACACTTTGTCCAGGTATCACATATTACAACTAAGTGTATTTGTGGTAGAGCAAATTTCAATGAAGAAACTGTGTACGTGGTCTAGCTGGATCATATATATATACATAGATGACATCTGTGTATTCACTTTTTACTTAATGATATCATGGGCTGATGTAATGGTTTTATGATAGGGAGCGTAGCTGATTATATATAATGTGCATGCAGCACATACAGCAACCTGTGGCCTTACTATAGGCAATACAGGAAACTATGAATATAGTTATAATGGCAGTTCAGGTATATTAGGGTTGATCCTGCGGGTGTTGGCAGACAGGGTGAAGACCTGAAGGCATATCGTGTCACTGACATTGCTGTCTGCCCATTACTTCTCCTTCAAGCAAAGCTGTCTCAGCTGACGTGAGCGGTGAGCAATCTGTGACTGGGACAAGTGATATATCTCCAGAGTAAATGATATATATATTTGTGTGCACTGTGCATGCTGTAAGCCAATTAATGCTTGATGTATAAGTACTGGATCGACACTGTGCAGTGTAGAGCAGTGTAGTGCTCCTGCAGCAAATATAGCGATTCTTCCTTCCTTGCATCACCATTGCTTGCCATATGTGCACTGATCAGTGTACTATTCTCCTCTGTGTTATGCAGTTCTGCCGTCCAAGTCATCATACAGAATGGCAGCCTCTGTAATCCTTGTCTCCCTAATGATAGCATTGACTGGTCCTCTTGTGTCAGATGCAAACCAAGAATCTATTGACTTGGATACCTTCACTGTTGGAAACTGTGTTAGAGCCAAATACACTTCTCCAGTGACAGAGAGCGTAACACTCAACCTGAAGGCTGCAAATGGTGATACCGTGCTCCATCTTGACTACCGTGTGAACTGGGGCCCTAACAAAGATACTTTAGTCCTAAACACCCAAACTGGAGGAGTTTGGGGAACAGAGCAGCTTGTAACAGATCTTAAGACCACACCTGGTACACTGCTGTTTTGGTGGGTCTGTGCTAAAGAGGATGAATTCTCCATCTTACTCAATCTTAAAGAGTTGACAACCTACAAGTACCGTGTTGACTCCAAAGTTACCCGTTTTGAGTTCACCCAGTACCCAAATGCCAATGCTACTCTGATGAAGCTTGGAATGGTTTATTCTCAGTAATCAGTGGAATCTAATGTCAGAAGGGCTTAATCTGAAATGGCTGGATTATCAATATTCTGTTAGTTACTATTTTGAACATGCATGGCAATTAATATCATGCTTGCCATTGATCTTTTCCACATAATTTCTTATTTTATATTTACCTTATATTAGGGACTACTTATTTTGCACAAAACTTAATGTTTGATTACACAGCTGATTCAGTTCATGCTTGCTTGCATGCACAATGGAGGCATGCCAGTGTATACCCTGATCAACCACTATAGCAACCACTTCTGCTAACATTGGGATGTATGCATGGGTACATGCACTGTATAGCTGAACTTTTCTTCATGCAAGAGTTATTCATGCAGAAGCTCTTCACAACACATTCTATGCACCCATAGTTTAATTGGTCTTATACTTGTGAATGCAAGAGAACATGAAATGCAATTAAAGGTGATTAGGATCAAATAATGTTTCAATTAATAGCAGCCATAACAGTCGGACTCTGCAGTTCTGTATATAACGAACTAGACTTGTTAATTATTGGTGAATAGCAAGAAAGGTTGCATTCAAAGTAGATGTAGCCATTGTGGACAGAATCTGGCAATATTCACTTTTAATTCATCCACAAGTAAATATGCACATTTAAGCTGTACAACTCCAACCTTAGCTAGCTTCCCTTTTTGTACACTTCATGTGCTAGAATGTTCAGTGTGCGCGTTGTGATGTCATCCATGTTTAGCTAGGAGGCATACTATTGCCATGGTTACAGTTTAAGTATCTAGTTTTCAATCTCTCATAACTGAAGAGACAGGCTGTACTAACTACGTGCTCCTGCAAATAAGAACATTACCTACTGCCCAAGCTACCTTCATAGAAACTTTTCACTATGTCAGAAACAGTCACACACCTGCACTGGGCAAGAGAAGTTTCCTGTATTGCCTCCTTCTTCAAGTGATTCTCACGTGGACCTGAAGTTCAGGTGTGAAGCAGAGAGGGCTGGAACAGAGTGTCGTGCCCTTTCCTAGTCAGCCAGTGCATTCATCAAATCAATTAAATCTTCCTCTAGGAAAAGTATAAACAATTAATTTGCATACTGCACAGGAAACAATGAATACAGTTAGAAGTACTTGAATTCATACAAATATATAAAGGTTCATCCTGCAGCTGCTGGTAGACACGTTTAGGACGTACCTGAAGGCTTGTTGCAACCTGGGTTTTGTGGTCTGTTCACTCTCCTCCAAGCAGTGATAAAATTATACCTCAACTGAATTGACCAGTGAGTACACTTTTTCTTGATTTAGACAACTGAAAATTCTCTAGGTAAGTAAAATTATAAGAGTATGACATACTGTATACATAAACGTACAAAGTTGTTGGACTATGCAGCTATAGTAAGCAATTATAATTGAGGTGTGTGCAAGTGAAGACTCTTGTGGCCAATAGCACACAAAGTTGCTTTACTACAGTAGCATACATAGGTGCATGTTTTAACCTATTACTTGCAATTTGTTGAGTGCCACTGCTGACATGAGCAGAACCATTTCCATTCTCACTTGCAGCCTAACATCCGACATCAACCCATACAGAATGGCAGTCTCTGTGATCCTTGTCTTCCTAATGTTGGCCTCGAGTGGCACCCACATTTCGAGTGCACAGCAAGACTACATTAACATGGATGACTTACTTGTTGGACTATGCATTGAAGCGGACTACACTGCCCCAGAGACGGAGAGCGCAACTCTCAATCTGAAAGCTGCAAATGGTGACACTCTGCTTCATGTTGACTACCGCGTGGACTGGGGCCCTAACAAAGACACTGTCGTCCTAAACACCCAAACTGGAGGAGAATGGGGGACAGAGCAGCTGGTGACAGGGATCAAGTCAACTCCAGGTTCAATGTTGAAGTGGGTAATTTGTGCTCAAGAAGACAGCTTTTCAATCCAACTGAACGAAAAGGAGGTGGCCACCTATGCATACCGCATCAATGCCCCTGTTAGACGCCTCGACTTCACACAGTACGAAAATGCCAACTCTTTTCTGAGGCAGTTGTGTGTGCTGTATTCTGAATGACAAATTGAATGAAATGTACCAACAATTTTGAAGGACAGACCATCAATCAACATAGCAATATAATTATAGTAAATTATATGCTAATAATATAGCTATTAGGATGTTTTACTGCAGTAATTAAATTGGAAGGGTCCAAAATTAGCACATTCCTTCATAGTCTTCAATCAGTTACATATCATTTAACTGATTATTTTTGGAATAATTATATACTGAGGGTTATAATTCCATTTCATTTACTTAATATGTAGCTACACGTGCTGTTAGTCTGAAAGTGGCTGCAATTCAATGCTTACTTGCTGCAGATTTGGTCGATCAAATATCTACATTGCTTTGTTCAAGTGCTGCAGTTATAGCTAGCTATGTGCATGATATCATAGCCAGCATTGTGAACTCTGTCTACATTATTGCTTCAAACCAGCTTTCACTAGCTATAGCAAGATGCCTGAATGCACAGATTTTGTATACATTCAAGTACTTGGCTATACTGTATGGTTATAATTCTGGGGTGGGGGCTGGTTAATTATACATATTATATGGTACAACTAGAAGTATAAAATATACTATTGTAATAGTGTATACCATTTGTGCTTGCCATACAACGCACACTGCACCCAATGTTAACTGTATAATTATGCCTCATTACACTACAAAGAGGCATGCATGTGTGCAGCTAGGAGCACATGTGCATGTGGTTAGTCTACAGCTGGTGGGCTGGAGCTCTCCTCATCCTGGTGCTCACACTGCATGCTAGCTGTTCTGGTGTAAAAGGCCAGATGAGAAGAGGGCTTGTTGCATTAACAAGCAGGTAGTAGGTAAGCTACAGCGAGCTGCCTGGGTGTGACATCATATTGCTCTGGGACGATATGTGCCATCAATGCATTAAGTTAGTTGCATAATGAAAGAGCATACCCTAGTTATGCAATCTACTATGCTAGTTGTGCAATCCAGTCCTTCACTTCCTGAATGTCAGCCTGATTGCTTGCTTCCTCCGACTCACTGTCCCTGGCACTGCAAGCCACAAATGTAGCACTGCAAAGGAGACCTGCGAAAGCATGCAAAGTCCTTATTCTTCTTCCCCACCAAGACTCTCTGTCCTTTGTTTGCACCACTTATGCCTTCAAGGGCAGCACAAAGATTCTTTCTGCGAGAATGGACAATGGACAGTGGAGAATTAAGCATGTGAAATATGTAAGACTAGGAACATTTGGCAGACAATGCCTCTAGTCTATGACAGCTCACAACTACTGCCCTAGCAGTACTTGCATAGCCACTAGGTGTCAATTGATGTTCAGGCCATCTCACAAGAACAATTATGAACTGAATTGTGCAGTACAAGTGTGGTCATGTGCTTACATTTCTTTGGCTAGTTCTGATTCAATCATTGCCACATCTTTGGCAAGAGAAATATCTGCACAGGATCATGGTGAACAGTTCATGATCATGGGTGAATGAGGAATCCAGCGCACACACGCACACACACACACACACACACACACACACACCCACGCACACACACACACACACATACACACACACACACACACACACACACACATACACACACACAATAGTTTGTAGTTATGTAGTAGCTGTGCATACAGTGTGTGTGTGTGTGCTCAATTCCTCATTCACCGATGATCATGAACTGTTCACTATGATCCTGTGCAGATATTTCTCTTGCCAGAGATGTGGCAATGATTGAATCAGAACTAGCCGAAGAAATGTAAGCACAACAAATGTCCATAAATAGCAAAAGAATTGGAACAATGTATATGCATTGATTAGCAGTTAGACATGGTACAAATATTTTGCTTAGATGCTTGCTTCTTAATGAGTGTGTGTTTGGTATGGTAATTTTGGGTAATGAACTGTTCGGTTCTTCCATTCACCTTCTGTCTTGCTCGGAGTCTGATACAGAAGGCTGAAACGGTGTCAACAAGCACTGTTGGTGGGTAACCTCCCTTTCTGCACTCATCAGTGGGACAGCCCACCTGATAATCGGTTTCTGGAACAGTCCATGGCAACTCATCAAAGATGTATCCAAGTTCTTTAGACTCCTGGTAGAAATCAGCAATTTTCCTCACTGGGAAAAGTGGCACTAGATAGTCGTTGAGGTTGTGGCCTGGTGGTCCACCTTCAACCGGCTGATAAGAAGGCGGTGTTCCATTGTACTTCTGCAGCCAGCGTTCATAAATTCTTTCGACATTTCCATGATGGAGAAAGAATACAGGATCATTTGGGGATGATACTCCACTGGACATGTGTCCTCCAACGTACTGGTGCACAAGGGTATGCGTGTTGTCACGGTCGTTTGCTTCATACATGCACTTCATGGGCTCTGCTTCGCACTGTTCTACAAATCCCTCCAAACGAACTGCAAATCCGAAGGTACCGTCAAATTGGTCAGGAGGTAAGGTCATTGCAATCGCCTTATCGTCTGGCAGCCAAAGACCACGCATTTCTGCATGCCATGCACCCCGTTGCAGGGGACGGTTGGCCAGACGATCGCCTTCAACGTCACATAATATTCTTTCTTTGGCACATTTGCTAGTAGATATGATCACTTTTTGGCGTTCAGTTCTTGCCCTGTATTGAAGATCGCATACAACTGGCCACTTCCCATTCTCAAAAAGAGTCCCACTAACATTCACTAGCTCATCACTGTACTCTGGTGTTCCAAACAGTTCATGTGTAAAAATGAGACAGCTCCCTGCAGGGGTCCAATCCCAGTATGGCAAGGCAAAGTCACTGATTCCCATCCCTTCTGCGATTCGTCGCAGCTCCTTCTCATAGATCAGCATGAAATAGCGATGCCAAGGGAGGAAGGGAGTGCTCAAGTGGGCGAAGGGCAGTTTAATGTCTTCAGTGGCATTGGGAAAGTTAGCTTTTGGGCAGGAGGTGCTCACCTTCTCCCTGATACTGAGTACGTGTGTGAATACTAGCATATCATAGGTGGAGACGTTCTGTAAGTTGTAGTATCCATTTGGCTCTTCTGGCACACTGGTAATTGCTGCCCATTTTTTCTCCTCCTCATTCTTAGCTGCTTCCACAAGTGTTATGTAGTCACGCCGCTCCTGTTCACTGAGATACCTAAAGTTCCTTCGGACCAGAAGCTGATCGTTGTTCCTCTTCACGCACTCACCATCTTCGTTGGCAATGAAGCCAAAGTCACACTGTTTGCAGTCATAGCCTCCCCATCCCTCTTCACAGGTGCAAACCTTCTCAAATATCTTAAGAGGCCACTGGTAGCGGACGTCCTGTGGCCATCCCGGCATGCCACGCAATAGTTTGACAATAGTTTCATTCGCTGCATCCCAAGATCTCTCAACTTCTTCGCGAATGCTCACACACGCTCCGCGAGTGCCACAGTTGTCTGGACAGCATGTCTTGGTGCTCAGACTGTCCGGTGTGTTACAGACAGCAGGGAACTGCGCCCAGGCCGGGGAAATCACTAGTAGAGTGAGCGATATAATAATCAGAGTTGCCATTTCTTGACTTACAATAAGTATTTGTATTTGACACCATGTTACAAAACCTGGTCTCAGCTCCCTCGTAGAATGCTTTTAATTGCCGAGACCAAGGCGTACCTGACACCAGCCGACAGGTGTGTCCGTGCATGGTAGCGTGTCTAGCTACCCTCAACAATGGCTACACACATCCCTGGTAGGACTGTTAATTACAATAGTACCTACGGCGTAGTATTCTTTGTTGTTTCCAGATCTCGTATAGACTTGCCCGCTACGGACGTATTTTACGCTTTGGTGCAGACCTATATAGTACCATTTTATGGAAGTCCAGTCAGATACGTTTGTATGTGTGTATGTGGGACTCGTGAGTACACGGATGTCGCCTAGTCGATTTTCTATCCAATCAGTTTGGATCTATAACGCTGATTGGTCCAATTGCTCAGTTTAATTAATGCACTATTAAAACCATTATTCATATACTAAGATGAGGGTTGACGATATTATACGTTATACAGAACAACCAACAACCAGGACTATTGTAATATGATAGTGTACCTGCTGTGGTTGTACTTAGCCTACATACCAGTTAGCGCTCGAACACCTTCATGATGGATGTTACCTGCTGCCCTTACATTGCAGCAGCGACCAGGTTTGGGGTTAGCCTAGTCACGTCTTCACCAGTTAACAGTTTCCCATGCATCCCTGCCACTATCCTGGGACATCATATGCTCTGGGCCGATATGTGCACATCAATGCATTTAGTTAGTTGTTGAATGTCGAAAGACCGTACCCTAGTTATGCAATCAACTATGCTAGTTGTGCAATCCAGTCCTTCACTTCCTGAATGTCGGCCTGACTGTTTGCTTCCTCCGACCCACTGCCCCTGGCACTGCAAGCCACAAATGTAGCACGGCATGGGAGATCTGCAAACTCAAAGTCCTTGTTCTTCTTCCCCACAAAGACCCTCTGCCCTTCCTTCGCACCACTTAAGCCTTCAAGGGCGGCACTGCGGCTCTTTCTCAATCGATTTCTGCGAGAATGAACAGGACAACAGCGAAGTGCATGACAAATGGGGGAACAAGAATAGTGGGCAGACAAGACCTCTAGTTCATGTCGGCAGCTCACACAACTACTGCCCTAGCAGTGCTGACTCAGCCGAGAGGTATCAATCAACAACTAGCTCACAGGAACAATTAAGAACTGAATTGTGCAGTACAAGTGTGTTCATGTGCTTACATTTCTTCGGCTAGTTCTGATTCAATCATCGCCACATCTCTGGCAAGAGAAATATCTGCACAGGATCATGGTGAACAGTTCATGGGTGAATGAGGAAACCAGCATAGCACCCCCCCACACACGCACACACACACCCACACACACACACACACACACACACACACCTACCCACACCCACACACACACATGCACACACACATGCACACACACACCTTGCTTGTTGCATGCAATAAGCACTGGTAGTTTGGACCCCATCAGTGTCTTGTTGGAGAAGAGATCGTGCAGCAACCCTGCCACATCAATGCACTCTCGAGGAAAATTCACACTGTCCACCACCACAATTAAACCTCTGAGGGTAGAATAGAGAGGAAGGTTATGGGGTAGCCTGCAACAAGAACACACTGTACAAGCAATAAAACACCAGTAGCTCTGTGATAGTCATAGAAGAGTATAATTATACAACATCTCCATAATATATGTATCACAATCTGTAATATAAAAGAGGGTTATTAAATATGCTACATGGTGAAAGTGTTTCAATGACACTACCCACCAGCTACCACCACTCTTGGCTGAAGTTCTCCATCCCTTACCTACAGTACACTGCCACACCCCTCACCTACATAGTCACACCCCTCATCTACACTACCACACCCCTCACCTGGCCACACCCCTCATCTACACTGCCACCCCCTCACCTACACTACCACACCCCTCACCTGGCCACACCCCTCATCTACACTGCCACCCCCTCACCTACACTTCTACACCCCTCACCTACATAGCCACAGCCCTCATCCACACTGCCACACCCCTCACCTACATAGCCACACCCCTCATCTACACTGCCACACCCTCACCTACATAGCCACACCCCTCATCTACACTGCCACCCCCTCACCTACACTTCTACACCCCTCACCTACATAGCCACACCCCTCATCCACACTGCCACACCCCTCACCTCAATGATGCGGTGTATTTATCCAGTACAGTAGCCCTCACCCTATCGTGACCAGGCACATCAACCAGATTGAGGGCCTTGCTTCCCTGCAGGTACAGAGTCACAGGAGTGAACATTGCAACAGCACATCAATGTAAGCTAATACACACTTGGGATGCTGCAAGTACTAACAGAGGCTCATGCTACAGTGGTGAATGCACTCAGGTGTTCAGTGAGCAGATGTGCACAGTAGCAGCAAATAGTACTGCACTGATTATGGGACCTTTACACAGAGATGCTTACCACACTGCAGTAATGTGTTAATGTGCATATCTACAAGTACTTGTTTGATGAGCACATGCATTAGGTGTAAAGATAACAAGTGACTGTTTTTGTATGAGAAAGAGGCCAAAATTGATCAACCAGTGTAGCTACACATAAGTGTCCGTGTGTACTGTAAGTCACTACCTCAACATTATACCTCACTCACATCTCTAATGGAGAATGAGCCGATGTTCTCCTTCATGGAAGTGTATGTCTGTTTGTATTCATCATGAAGGAGCTGTAAACACAGTGTTTGTTGTTGTTGTTGTTGTGTGTGTGTGTGTGTGTGTGTGTGTGTGTGTGTGTGTGTGTGTGTGTGTGTGTGTGCGTGTGCGTGTGCATTAGTGTGAATGTAACAGAGAAGGAAACATTAGGGAAGATTCACGTTACACAGTCATTGTAGTATATATACCGTGGATGTCAGCACTACACCCAACATCTTGCTCCACTCACCCTGTAGTGGAGGAGGGTCTTCCCTGAGTCACACAATCCAACGAAAGCCACTGCCCTTCGCTTCTTTCCACGAGACAACCACACAGTGATTGCTATAATGTACAGTAGGTCAGAGACATTGAATTAGTACACACACACACACACACACACACACACACACACACACACACACACACACACACACACACACACACACACACACACACACACACACACACACACACACACACACACACACACACACACACACACACACACACACACACACACACACACACACACACACACACACACACACACACACACACACACACACACACACACATATCAATTACCCTATAACATGTAAAAATACACATGGAGGTACGTACATAGAGTGCATTAATCACACTAACAATAATAACCAGCTGTATGCATGTTACCCACAAGAATAGCTGCACCCAATTCTGGGTGGACGTTCGCAATAGTACTAGTTACTACACATAATTCATCAATATAAAACTTGCTGTTCCATAATGATGTCACATGATATCAGAGGCACAATTTGCAATTTAGAGCCAAGTGCACCCTAGCCTCATACCCAGTCCTTATTTCCATTCCGACTTCTGCTCCCGAGCGGAAGTCGGAGTGGAAACAGGGACTGGGTATGAGGCTGAGTGCACCCTTCCCACAGAGAATGCTCACGGGTCTTAGAGTCTTGCACCAAAGCCCAAGGTACGTCTACCAGATCGAGAAAGATCCAAGTACGTTAATACACATCAGTACTTTCGCAACCGACCACCCGTGACATTTGTACCAATCTTGAGGGTGAACACACTACTTACTAAGGACGTGCCTATTGGTGTCAGGTAACCATGGTGATAGTTGCCAATTGAAGGAAGCTGAGACCAGGTACAAACACGGTGTCAAATTGATAGAAAGTAACTCAAGTGTATGAATATATACAGTGAAATAGGTACTTCTAGACATTTCTCCGGAGCACTTCAAATATCAGCTATGGTAGTTCTGGCTACTGCGCTGTTAGCTCTACTAGTGATTTTCCGGGCCTGGGCACAGTTCCCTGCTGTCTGTAACACACCGGACAGTCTGAGCACCAAGACATGTTGTCCAGATAACTGTGGCTCACGTGGAACTTGTGCCAGCATTCGCGAAGAAGTCGAGAGATCTTGGGATGCAGCTAACGAAACTGTTGTCAAACTAATGCGAGGCATGCCGGGATGGCCACAGGACGTCCGCTACCAGTGGCCTCTTAAGATATTTGAGAAGGTTTGCACCTGTGAAGAGGGGTGGGGAGGCTACGACTGCAAACAGTGTGACTTTGGCTTCATTGCCAATGAAGACGGTGAGTGCGTGAAGAGGAACAACGATCAGCTTCTGGTCCGAAGGAACTTTAGGTATCTCGGTGAACAGGAGCGGCGTGACTACATAACACTTGTGGAAGCAGCTAAGAATGAGGAAGAGAAGAAATGGGCAGCAATTACCAGTGTGCCGGAGGAGGCAAATGGATACTACAACTTACAGAACGTCTCCACCTATGATATGTTAGTATTCACACACTTTCTCAGTATCAGGGAGAAGGTGAGCACCTCCTGCCCAAATGCTAACTTTCCCAATGCCACTGAAGACACTGCACTACCATTTGCCCACTTGAGTACTCCCTTCCTCCCTTGGCATCGCTATTTCATGCTGATCTATGAGAAGGAGCTGCGACGAATCGCAGAGGGGATGGGAATTAGGGACTTCACCCTGCCATACTGGGACTGGACTCCTGCAGGCAGCTGCCTCATTTTTACACATGAACTGTTTGGAACACCAGAGTACAGTGATGAACTAGCGAATGTTAGCGGGACTCTTTTTGAGAATGGGAAGTGGCCAACTATATGTGATCTTCAATACAGGGCAAGAGCTGAACGCCAAGCAGTAATTGTATCTACTAGCAAATGTGCCGAAGAAAGAATATTATGTGACGTTGAAGGTGATCGTCTGGCCAACCATCCCCTGCAACGGGGTGCATGGCGTAGCAAAATGCGTGGTCTTTGGCTGCCCGATGATAAGGCGATTGCGATGACCTTACCTCCTGACCAATTTGACGGTACCTTCGGATTTGCAGTTCGTTTGGAGGGATTTGTTGAACAGTGCGCAGCAGAGCCCGTGAAGTGCATGTATGAACCAAGTGACCACGGAGCTGACACAACACACACACTTGTGCATCAATACATAGGAGGACACATGTCCATTGGAGCACCATCTCCAAATGATCCCGTCTTCTTTCTCCATCATGGAAATGTCGAAAGAATTTACGAACGCTGGCTGCAGAAGTACAATGGAACACCGCCTTCTTATCAGCCGGTTGAAGGTGGACCACCAGGCCACAACCTCAACGACTATCTAGTGCCACTTTTTCCAGGGAGGAAAATAGCTGATTTCTACCAGGAGTCTAAAGAACTTGGATACATCTATGACGAGTTGCCATGGACTGTTCCGGAAACTGATTATCAGGTGGGCTGTCCCACTGATGAGTGCAGAAAGGGAGGTTACCCACCAACAGTGCTTGTTGACACCGTTTCAGCCTTCTGTATCAGAATCCGAGCAAGGCAGAAGTTGAATAGAAGAGCTTAACAGTTCATTGCCCAAAATTATCATATTACGCTAAACTCACACTTTCACACGAATCTTAACCCAAAGTCAAACTGACAGGATTTTGTTCCAAACCTAGCTTTGTAGAAAATGATAGTAAATCTATGTGATGTGCACTGTATTAATGTGTCAATTAATTAGTGTATTGATTGTGCGGGATACTCACCTACGAGATGAGCACTAAAGAGACAACTACAGTTGTTTGCAAATGGCTGCCATAATTGTCATTCGACTCACGTCTCACCTCTGAACTTTGACCTCGGCTTAGGTGCATGCTTGCAGTGTCCAATGAGGTCTAAGTTCAAAGGTGAGCCATGAGTTGAATGACATTCATAACAACCAGTTTGCAAAATGACGTATCTGGCTCAGAAAGTGCCACCTACTGGAACAATTAGCACACTGAAAGGTCAATTCTCTCTTCGAGCAAATCTTGCATCTTATCCAAAGGAAGAACCTCAAAGAAGCAAAATACTCATACATAACATTAAATCTGAATTCTAGTATAGTGTTACTATGGGGCTTTTCTATAGCTTATGCATGCATCTTAACACAGTCAATCTGTCGTAGTGAAGTGCTGTGCTCCACTTGCATGCCTGACGAAGCGGATCCATTGAAGTGTGCAGCAATCTCTATGAATGGCAGAACAAGTGTGACTCTACCTCAGAGAACTACACGGTAAGGGAATGCTTGAAATGTAGCCAGGGACTGCCTTATAATGTGTTGGTGATTCTGACAGAATACCTTTGCACCCTTGTGGAGGAGGAGGAGGGTGGAATGTGTTGTGTTCGTACTCACAAATGCCTTCAGTACAAGGGGAGGGGGGACAGAATTAGTTGCGTTAGTATTCCATAGGCCTTGAATACAAGGGATGTGTTGACCCATATGTGGACTCAGTGGTCCACAAGATATGCAGGGCACGTAGCAAAAATGGCACATAGTCAGCTCACAAGAAAAGTGTTCTTTGCTGTATGTGACAGGGCCACGAAGCACAGAGGATGGAGAATGACATGACGAAAGACAGTACATGATATGTGCAGCAAACGAACAGCCAAACAGGATACCAACTGCCACCAGTGCAAGTAGCTGGCTGAGCCAATGCAGCCTCCAAGGAAGAGAAGACTAGCTTTGTGCAATGAATGATGGAGAGTGTACATATGTACATGTATGTATTTATACCTTGCCGCATGCTGGATGGTAGCTTATACGTACAGTATGTATAACATTATACACTATACTGTACAAGGGGATGATAGAAGGTGTTGTGTTAGTACTCCTATGGCTTTCAGCACATGAGAACGAAGGATGCTGTATGTAGCTACTCCCACGTCCTTCAGTGCAAGAGGCAAAGGAGGATGGCACGTTTCACAAGGTGACAGACCATGAGAGGTAAAGCACACAGACTCCCCCCCCTTGAGATAGGTCAGGAAACACAAACAAACATGCTTGATTAGTGGGTTAAATCACACGTTAGGCCACTCTGGGTCTAGAGGGGTGTGCAAACAGACTCCTCCACTCTCCTTTTGTGGATATAGGTAAGGCAACAGAGTCAGGAGGGATAACACAGGCAGACTCCCCAGACTCCTTTGAATGGGTGCAAGCAATGCAAACATACACCCTCAATTACTGGGTTAGTCCACACATCGGGTCATACTGGGTCAGGAGGGGCAAGGAAACAAGTATTTCGAGTTAAAAAACTCGTGGGGCGCCAGGGCGCCCCTGAACCTCGAACTACTTGCTAGCAATTTTCCCATGTACGTTCAGTAAATCAGATAGTTGGGGGTACAGTATTGTTGTTGGCCTGAAAGATACATCAAGACACACTAGACCGTTGGGTTTGCAAGAGTTTCAAGTCTCCAGAGCAGCCAGTCATATCCAGTGAAAGCATCCCTACCAAACTGTCAAATGTTTGCCTACTGCTTTTTGATCTATATGACATTCTGAATGAGCAAATGTTACTTTGTGCCTGGAGGAGTGTGCTGGCTAAAAGGCTACCCTATGATGACTATATGAGCGAATCATGGCTATAATTATGTGTCATGACTCGCTGGTCCTCCATTATTGGCCTACGGGTCACTAGACTTCTGTTGTATTTAGGGCTGTAACTCGCAGAAAAACAGTTAAGTAAGCTTCCTACCACAATAATATTACTTAAACATGTTCTAGAAACACTTTGCGTTCTTTGGATACACGGCGAAATCTAAGGAAAGATGGCTTTGAGCCTAGCAAACAGAAAGCGTCGAGCGCGCGGCCATTTTACAATGTCCGTCAGTGATAATTGGAGCTGTATCTCGCAGAAGAGACGTTCCTTAGGCTTTTTATTAGTATCACTCTATTAACACATGTTTATGACCACATTTCGTTCGATTCAAACACGGCGAAACGTCATTAGAGAGGATTTAAAGCTTTGTAAAGAACGACGTGAGCGCCGCCATTTGCAAAATGACAGAAATATATATATATATATATACGAACATGAAGCCATACGAAGACCTAAATCTGAAAACAATATAGGGGCGCCTTCGGCGCCCCAAAAACTTCCCAGGGATCCCTTGGATACGTAGGTCAGTCTATGAGGTATTTCAGGGTGATTGTTAGCGTTACTCGAACTGACATGTCCCAAGGGAACCTTGTCACTCAACATCCTTAAATAATGGTGGATCCAAAATGTTTCCCTGCATTTGTACAGTAGGCTAAATGCAGCTATAGAAAGACTTTGCAGTGATTTGAGTGCCACATACAGTACTGTATCAAGATGGCAGACAAACAAATATGACTAAGGATGACACGCCGTGCATAAATTATGCCAATCCACTAGTCCAGTCCAGCGAACACAGACACACAGACTCTACATTGCCATGGTTACATGTCACTACGTAGTATGAGGCCAATCAACTACGTATGTACGTATACGCAATGTCCTCCCCCTGGGACCACAGCCTCTCGAGTCGGAAGACTAGGGGCATCATTCTTGGACGGAAATGCCCAGGGATCATGTTACTGGGAAGTTGGGAGCTACATCTGTGACAGTACTACAGTAGGCTGGTTGAGGACCTTGGATGCATAAAGGTTACCCTAAAGCTGTGCACTCTGCCCTAACTGTCTTCCTATTCACGTGCTCTGTACTCTGCGCAATTTGTAGGGGATGACCCTAGGAAAGCACTAGCTAATCCACAGACGGTTTTCCTACCAACACTCTGTGTACTTTGTAGGAACAATCCATGCAATGTGCAGCCAAACCACGGTCTTGATGCAAGGCTTGCAGAATGCAATCCATGAAATGTCCAAATTGGCAATCAGCACATTACATACATATCATTACGACTGAAGGTATTTGAACACAGATGAATACATGGCATCCCCCTAGCTCCCCCTTACACAGAAGGCATTAGAGTGCAAGATGCATAGCACATTCAATTCTCCTTCCCCTGGCACTGAAGGAATTTGAACACAGACAAAACACATACCTTCGTCTGCCCCTATACACAGAAGGTATCCGAGTACAATAAGATAACACATACCATCCCATCACTTCTCACAATGGCGCACTAGTAACAATCCAGTTTTGTACTTGAGTCCACCGATTGAGCAACTATAGGTAAAACCCTGCAGCAATCACAAACATTCCTTTGCTGCCTATCTCTGTGAGGTAGAATCCCTCTACCTCTACCGTGTACTGCATGTACTGTAACACCTTTCTTGTGCAGTCGTGTACGTATGTGCAGCTTAGGACATTCCTAACATGACATTTCACTGTTGTTAACGTCACCATAGTGAGTCTTACCACCTAACGGGGTAGTCGGTATGACACTTGATTAACTGTTATCAATGTCACCACATAGGCCAATGTATGAATGTATTCGATTGCCACTGTGAATATGTATGTACAAGCCAATAAGTGCAATAAACCACACTCATATCAAACACTAAATACAAAATCATTATTGTAAATTAAAAGCATCTGTACATTTCCATAATCTATGATTACATACAAGGTTAGTTGGAAACTATATACTCTGACAGAAATAATAATATTCGAGTGACTAAATCAAAATATACGGACACACTGGCCAGTCCAACATGCAACAAGCAAGTCTCCTTTTTGATCAACTGCCATTCCGCGAGGGTAGCCAACACAATCGAATGACTTGATGAATGCACCACCTTGGTCGAAGACAGTAACACAGTTATGCTTGGTGCCCAGGTTTGCAACCAGCACACAGTTGTCATTACTGAACTGCAGCTTCTGTGGACCAAAGATTTCCCCTTCACCAAACCCTCGGCTGTACCTTCCTTCGGGTGTGACCACATGCACACGGTGTTTTTTGTAATCTGACACATACAAATTTCCATCAGGAGAAACAGCAACACCAGTTGGATCAGTGAACTGCTCTGCATCAGTACCTTCTGACCCAATGGAGCGCACAAACGTGCCATCATGGCTGAAGACTGTCACAAGATCTTGCCCAGTGTCTGCTACAAAGATCTCTCCATTATGTACTGTTACATCCCATAGGCTCGAGCGTTCTCCAGTATCAATCTCTTTCACAAATGCTCCATTGTCCTTCAGCACTTTAACCCCATTGCTAGTAGCAACGTACAGAAGGCCTTCTGTAGTTATGGTAATAGCTCTTGGCTGTCGGAGGTGAGCATGCCCAATGGACTTGACAAATTTCCTCTTGGCATCAAATACATGGATTTTATGACAGTCGTAGTCTGTCACAAATATGGCACCATCACGAGCTACAGCAATGCCCGTAAGCTTGCCTGGCTGCTGAGGGAATTGAAGTGTCTCCTTGCACTTACCCAATGTGCTCACATCCCTCTTCAGTAACAGCTGTGCATCAGTCTCTGGATGGAGTTCCACAACAAATGGACTGCCCCGGATGTGAGCCCCGTTCACCAGCACTGACAGCTCACACTCTCCTGTAAATGGAAGGTCTAAGGTCACCTTGTACTGACCATTCCCCTCATCATTGACCACTGCATTGACGGGCTGTCCCTGAATTGGAGGTCTGGGGTGGAGGAAGGCCTGAACTTTCTCCCCACCAACGCTGCATGGGGTCTTCTTGCTGTTGGCTGTGGTCAGAGTAAAGTCAACGTGATCACCTGAGCACTTGCAGACATTCTCTGGTGCTGGCTCTATCGTGCAGTTAGCTGGACTTGCCCCCAGCTCAACATACCCAAAACCCTCAATAGCTTCCAGCAGAGCTGCCTTCTGCTTTGGCAGAAACTGTATCACACGCGACACAGCAGTTTCGCAGATGTGCATCTGTCCTGCACCAAGCACCCTGCGGTAGGAGATGACCTCGTTTGGACTGCCCTCAGTTGAGAGGAAGGACAGCATTGACTGCTTGTTGCTCAGGATGGCTTCCTTTTGCTGATACAAGTGAACAGCGTCAGTGACACCTTTAATTCTGGCTTCGGACACGGCCTTGATCTTCTCGTGGAACTCCTTCTCGTGACGGTCAACGGCCTCACGAATATCTTGAAATGCTTGTCCTAAATCTTGAAGTGCTTCCTCCTTCTTCTTCTCCACCTCACTGCCACATTTCTCTGCTGCCTCCCTGGCAAGCCCATACTCCTCCTTGCTGCGGGATGCAACCTTCACGGCCTGCTCCATTGCTTCCACATGCTGAGTGGGAACAGAGTCTTCCTCACTGAGGTAGATGGGATGATGGGTGGAGTCTTTGTCCACAGTACAGGCCTGGCACATCAGGAGGTCACATGCCTCACAGAAGTACTCCAACACCTTCCCCTTGTGACGAGAGCAGGACAGGGGGACTGGCTTGCCAAGCATGTCCTCGCAGTGATTCTGTTCCTTGAGGAGGTCTACTGATTTTATGTCGTGTTTTCCCATGTAGGCTTCCATAGCCTTGTGGCTCTTTTGACAAGAGATGCAAATGAAGTGGCAGCAGTCGAAGCAGAAGGCAATTGCCTGTACAGCACCTGAATCGGCATTCTGGCAGTTTGGATTGTTACAATCAACCCGTTCTCCATCGGCCATCTTCTGTACAATCTTCCTGCTTTCCACGTACCTGCTGATAGTAGCACACTGCACAGGGACACACCCTCTCGCCCTTTTGTCGCAGCGGGGGAGAGTGACGGCATCAGTCTCCTGCCACATAGTGGAGTGGTCTCCGCAGTTCGGAGCAGGGCACTTGAGGTGTCCGTCCTCATTAGCCACCCTAGGGAGACACTCTTTGCAGAGGCAGTGCAGGCAGGCCAGCAGGTAGGGGTCATTCAGCTCACTGCTACAGAGGACACACGTCACGGGCGGCTCCCACTGGGGCGGGGCTTGGGAAGAGTCAGTGTTCGATACTTCTTTGGGAGGGGAGGCCATGGCGCAAGTTCTTCTTGATCTCTTGTTCTCTTCAGTCTTGCCTGCGTGCTCCTACAACCACAGCCAACCCCTATATACTGAGCGGGACATGCGGTGGGGTGATGTTTGCTATGCCGATGCACATGTGATGGAATGCAATAACCACAAGTGTGACATATCTTCCATACATTGCTCTCTATCTAATGTACTAACAGTTTATCATATACTTGCAATGGTGACAATTGGGGTATTTTATCACGCTGATGCAACAAATAGGTTACGTCCCAGCTGCGACCTCAAACATTCCATTGCCACCCAGATCTGCGAGGTAGAGTCCCATTTGTGTTAGTAAGTGTTCTGTGAGCTGGCTGTATCTGTGGCAAATGTATCCAATTCACCGATTGAAAAAGCAGGTGTATGCAGAAGAAAATCAGCTGCAAACAAGTCTCAGATCTGGGAACCACGCTCTATAGCAGTGCTCAGTCACCAAGCCATCGATCCTGATGAAGACCACTCACCATGGCTGAAACTCCGTGACAGAGCATAAGCCCCAGGTTCGAGCCTCGGCTGCAGCTGACGTCTTCCCTTGCCACACCCTTTCAAGCTGTGAACTGGATACCTTTGTCAGAGTCCCATTTTGCTCTACTGTGCATAGCTATTGCGCATCAATTCTCTTTGGTGGCATAACATTATGCGTCTTGTCATGACTTAAACGCTGCAATACGTAATTGATTACAAAGGTATTGAGAGAATCTAGAGAGTTGCAATGACTTGCATGTGAGCTCCATTCCCAATGGAAGAGTCTGATGACTTTGCAAAACCCCAGTCGTGTCCCTTAGGATTGTCTGACTGTCCTTGCCGAGATACTGGCATGACCAATCTGATTTGTCGATATACATTTGAAAACATATCACAACTGTTTGCCCATACTGCACAAACATTACACACAAACACAGCACAATTCAATGAAGTATTAAAAGTTACACCAAGTCACCAGACCCTTCTGCCCTAGGGGCTATACATGAAAGTATTAGAGTAACACGGTTATATGATCTAAAGTAACATGGAGGTAAGCAGCTCTGAGTGTCGAGGGGAACACTTCTATAATGAGATGGCTGTCAAGTTCAAGTGAATTGTTTGACTTGTGTGCTTCTCATACCTCATGACGAGGCAGGCAAAAAGAGCAGATCAGTCTTAACGTGGTTGCAACATCCATTCATTTTACCTTGCCGTGACTTCCTGAACCACATCAAAATTACTACACAATTATACTTGCATAAAATAAGAATTATCATGCAATTTTAACGTGTATTCAATGAAACATCAAAAAAGTATGAGCCACCTTTGTGTGATGGGTAGGCGCATAGCTGTAATGCTTACCTATAGTAAGGATGATGACCAGAACAGTTCCAGCAGCCACGTAGACAATGTTGGGGTCGCTTGTAAGCTGGGAAATGTCCATTTCGTTCACAATAGGTCGATTTACCAAACAACGCTTGCGATTTAACGCAATTCTTACGCGCAGCGGCAATTTTTCGGCCAGTGTGTTGGGGGAAAATGGCCGCCGACCCCAATCCAAGTGGTCGCAGAAAGGTGCGTGTTCAACTCTCACGCGCACAGCAGAAGGCTACCATTGCATGGTGTGAGCGGAAGAAATGTTCTTAGTGTCATTTGGATCTAAAAAGATAAAGGAGTGCTGTCTATATTAAGCTGTGTGTGGAAAGGGAGTCACTGTACAAGGCTTGATGCTGACTGATATTGAATCGCATCTACTCAATTCACCACGACAGCTGTTTTATGATCATATATGTTCACCATCCTGTCCTCCTGCCCTTTCTGCAATCCTCCTTTCAACCCAAACCACGACTCTTACCTTTTTTATCCATCGTCTTCCTCTCCCTCTTGCCCTTCTCCTTCTCTCTTTCCCTCCTTCTTTTCTCCCTCCTCTTCATTCCCTTTCTACAGGGTGTGATGCTGTGCAAGCCCATTATCTACGGCAATGTGGCTCGTTACTTTGGAAAGAAGCGCGATGAGGACGGTCACACTCACTCGTGGACCTGCTACCTGAGACCGTACAAGTCTGAAGTGTGTTGGGATGGTACTGCCATGTGGTTAATGCATACAGTCAGAGTGTAGCAATGGGCTGTAGTTCCCCACATTACTGAATATGTGGTCTGCACCTCCCTCAGTGCAGTAATGTGTATACTGCACTGTGATGCTCAACGTATGGACTACATGCTAAGTATAGAGTCCACCTAGCTTGTAATGTGTGTACTTGATGTGTCATGATGCTTATTCATTGGAGCAGACCACATCAGAGATTTATTTATTGTCGTGAGATAGTTTGATCTGTGGATCTTAATCAGTTGCATGAGTGATGCCTTATATCACTGATGTTGGGTACACTGCAAAGTAGCCTACCAGCTAAGGCTTTCCCAGGTGGCATAAGATTCCCACACCACGTACACATACACATGCATGCATGTTCCATGATTGAGACTCACTCTTTTAAGATTACCATGCTGTATGCATAGGACCTACATGTACACTTTATTGGACTAGGGTACTAGTGACTACTGCAGTGGTGCTTGATGCAGTAGTGCTGTGTGTGTGTGTGTGTGTGTTCACTCTGCCCAGGACATGTCTGTGTGGATCAAGAAGGTACAGATCAGGTTGCACGAGAGCTACACGAACCCAACCAGAAGTGAGTGTTACTACGAAGATCACTCTTTGATATGTAACTCTGTGTGTGTACAGTATTCACTGTATGTATTTATAGTGCATTTTATATGCTCATGTACGTTATTTGCTGTGTAGTACTCCTACCTACCAGCTGCTACACTATAGTACAGTGGAGCCTGTCTAAGATAGCCACTGTGTTAGGCAGCCACCTCTCTAAGACAACCAGCCTACCTGACTTCAAATAGTGCTAAATCAATACAAATCTACCTCTGTAGAGCAACCAACTCTCTATAAAGGTCAGTTAGAACTGGCCCATGGGTGGCTGTCTTAGAGAGGTTTCACTATATTAGCGTCTCAGTGAGCCTGGAAGACTGAAGTCCAATTAATGGAACCAGTACTGGCCTCCCCTTCACTCATCTACTGTATCAATCTAGCCTCTAGAGTGGTCACTGCAGGCAACCACCACTTCTACACTACACTGTATGGAATTCCTTCTTCAGTATTCATTGTATGCTTATCTGAACAGTGGGTGTTTGCATGTGTTGGCCGAGTGTATGTGTCTTGGTGATCTGAGTCCTGTCTGTTTTGTTGACCTAACTGCTTTGTTTGTTGTTGTCCTGTTTTGTGTATAGTCTTTACAAAGCCGCCTTACGAGGTGAGGGAGACCGGGTGGGGAGAGTTTGAGATCCAGATTAAGATTTACTTCCAGGACTCGACGGAGAAGCCTGTGAGTGGTGTTTTGTGTTGTGTGTGTGTGTGTGTGTGTGTGTGTGTGTGTGTGTGTGTGTGTGTGTGTGTGTGTGCGTGCATGTCTGTTCATTCAAGTTTCTCAACCTTAACCTACTAATATCATAGAATGGTGTGTTTGTATGTTGAGTGCTGAACTAGGATATTGTATATAAAATTTTTATAATTATGTTGAAACAACCAAATGTTATCCATTCTCTCCCCCATCCCCCCCAAACACCTATAGGTGACCATCTATCACCTCCTGAAGCTCTTTCAAGCAGACCCTGCTGCAGTGACAGGCAAGAAGAATGTAGTGTCGGAACACTACGACGAGGTGGTGTTCACAGACCCTACCAACGCAATGTACAACGTCCTCACCAACCCAAAGCCACTTGTGCCACAGATAAAACACGAGGCAGATGTGAACTGTGAGTGCAAGCATCCACGGATGTGCAGCACTGCTTCTAAGGGCTCATAGCTACTTTGTTGGAGATAGGAAGCTACCTGTCCCCCCCACCTGTCCCCCCCTGTCCCCCCACCTGTCCCCCCACCTGTCTCCCCACCTGTCCCCCCACCTGTCCCCCCACCTGTCTCCCCACCTGTCCCCCCACCTGTCCCCCCACCTGTCCCCCCACCTGTGCCCCTACTGTCCCCCCACCTGTCCCCCCCTGTCCCCCCACCTGTCCCCCACCTGTCCCCCTACTGTCCCCCCACCTGTCCCCCCCTGTCCCCCCATCTGTCCCCCCCTGTCCCCCCCATCTGTCCCCCTCACCTGTCCCTCCACCTGTCCCCCCCACCTGTCCCCCCCACCTGTCCCCCCCCCTGTCCCCCCCACCTGTCCCCCCCATCTGTCCCCCCCCCCCACCTGTCCCCCCCCTCACCTGTCCCCTCACCTGCTCCCTGCCCTATAGTTATACTCATTCACTACTGATGCCCGATTGTCCTCTGTTGTATTGCCTTCCCCTTCTGCATACAGACAAGGATCTGGAGGAGAAGACCATGACTGCTGTGGGAGGAGCTCGTAAGAGAATCACTGCAGAGATCCATGAGCTGAGTGAGCGACTCAAGACCAACCGGGAGGCCGTGCAGAGACTGAAGGAGCAGATTGAAGAGGTGGAGGGAGAGGAACACGGCAGCTAGGACACCATGCAGGCAGCCTTATGCACTGCTGACTGCATTTCACTCACTGCTTTTTATGTGTCATGATAGTATGAGTGCATGCATGTACGTGTATGTGTCCTGGAGTGCATGGTTGAATGTTTCAGTTTCACACATAACACACACCCTGGAGGGAAGGGCAGGAGAGGGAGGGTGAGGAGATGGAAAGGAAGGGGCAGGGAGGGAGAGAGGAGAGGGAAAGGAAGGAGAGGGGAGGGGGAGGGGAGGGGAGGGAGGGAGGGGAGGGGGGAGGGGAGGGGAGGGAGGGAGGGGAGGGGGGAGGGGAGATGGAAGAGAGGAGATAGACAGAAAGATGGGATGGTACTTCTCTCATGCATTCTGTAGCCAGATCGCTTCGCCCTTCGTTGTATGCTTTGACAGCATATGTATTCATTAAACCTGGTCTGGCCCAGCTGCAGCCTATATATCTGATAATGGACTGCCAGCCATTTTGGAGACATGTTTATATTAATGCATTTGCATATACGTACATACCTACACATGTATTATACACTTACTATGCAAACAAGGAAATTTAAAGGTGGCAACGCATACAACTGCATGTGTCACAAACATCAAACAATACTGCATGTTGATAGTCTATTACCCCATGGCCACCAGTGTGTGTTCAAGTGCATTCATATCTGTGTAGCTCTTTGTGACATGCATGGGACAGCTAAACATTGTCAACAGTACATGGTCAACTTAATTGAAAAGGATCTGTATTTGGTTGATGTGTTTGATCATACTGTACATTAATTGTCATGCAATTATCAGAATTCTTTTACATTTGAAAACATGATGTACAAACATGCAAAACAGCTAAAGTAAAAGGTTCATGTGTTGTATAAATGTGTCCAGGTGAATAATGTGTACAAACCAAAGAACACTCTACAAACCATACAACTCACATACATGTGTGTACATACACACAATACAAAGGGACCATGGTGTTCGTATATACACTGTACAGTACATTACACTCTTGAGATGTGAACATTATATACAGCAATAGTGTACAAAACATGTATAAATATCACAGGAGAAACTTGACACAAAGTGTGTTTGCAGTCAAACATTGTCTTGTGTTAGCTTGTGTGTATCAAATGTTGAGGTTGCGTTCATCAGCTAGTCTGCTTCCCTGTGTGTGTGGGACACAGTGGAGAGATAGGAGGGAATGACAGTAAAGGAGCAAAGACAATGGTAAGGTGTGTGTGTGTGTGTGTGTGGACCACCAAACCACACACACACACACACACACACACACACACACACACACACACACACACACACACACACACACACACTGCTGCCCGCACCTCACCTCACCTCACCTCACTCAAGCGCTGACACATTGTTACCGAGTAGTCTCAGTTCCGTCATTGCCTGGCAATGTTGAGGTTGTGTTCATCAGCTAGTCTGCTTCCCTGCGTGTGTGGGACACAGTGGAGAGATAGGAGGGAATGACAGTAAAGGAGTGAAGACAATGATAAGGCACACACACACACACACACACACACACACACACACACACACACACACACACACACACACACACACACACACACACACACACACACACACACACACACACACACACACACACACACACACACACACACACACACACACACACACACACACACACACACACACACACACACACACACACACACAAACTAACTAACCTCACAATATTGCCACAGAGTGTTCACATCGGCATGACAAGTGAGTAAACAACATCTCTTGTGCATCTTCTTCATTTGTTGCAGCAGAGATATGTGACACTACATCTTGTGAGATAACTCCTTTACGTTGTAGCCTCATAAGGCTAAATGTCGGGTTCACAACAGTGAAAAACTCTGTCTCGTGTTTCTTGAGAAACTCTGATACTGAAACCGGTGTAGCTACATTGTGTACATGCAGAGGAAGGAACGAAGACTCCTTGAAACAACAGACGTAGTGTCCCCACCACCACAGTGTGCAGCATGGTAGCAGTGTTGCAAGGTATACCACATAAGCTTACGTACGTAGTACGTACAGTACACATGTCCCCACAGTGTTAACACTACGAATATATACAAACCATGTATAATGTATTGAGGTAGTGCCCTTAATACAGTCCTTATTAGGCAACTACTGCACAGCTAAGCTGCATGGCTGTCCACACTGATTTGTGCACCTCACCAGTTGAGCTAGCTCCCACTTTGGTTTGGGTAGGACCACTGGGAGGACTGGGGCGGCTTGGAGACCCTACAACCATGGAACAGTACACATGATCACAATCACACACACACACACACACACACACACACACACACACATGCACACGCACACACACACACGCACAGTCACACACACACACACACACACACACACACACACACACACACACACACACACACACACACACATACACACACACACACACACACACACACACACACACACACACACATACACACACACACACACACACACACACACACACACACACACGCACGCACGTGCACACACACACACGCACAGTCACACACACACACACACACACACACACACACACACACACACACACACACACACACACACACACACACACACACACATCAACGTCCTCTAGCATACTGCCTAACCAGTTGAGTTGATCCGCCTTCTCTTGGCTTGTGGACTGGTTGGACCAGACCCACTGGAAGGAGGGCAGTGGGTTGGGATCTGAGGAACTGCAAGAGAAACAGAGAACAATCCAATGTTTCACTATCTACACTCTACTACACACATGCACCCTGTTACAGTCATGTCATGGCTTCTAGTCCCACTTCAGTAACTCCTGGTGTCACCCACCACTGCACTTGATCATGTGAATACAGTACAGGTACAGTGGATGTGCACATGCTTCTCATTGTACATTGACGTCATCACACACACAAAAGTGCAATGTTCCAATATTGTGTTCACATGATCAATGCAGAGCTAATGGGAATTCGGACAAGAAACGAAAATACTGTAACTGAATATAGTTAAGTGACCAGTGTCAAAGTGTTTATGCACGTAGCATAAATTCCTTCACTGTTCTGTAATAGTTAATTCAACAGTAATCCATTGGATAAAGTCCCTATCAACTTGTTAAGGTATTGCTAATACTCCAGAAACTAATCAACAATGAACAACTTATAGCCATTCCTGGTGTGGAAGTGGACTACTTAGTTTAAGAACAAATTACTGCAAGGACACTTTGGAGCAGAACAACAGCACACAAATGCACCCATTTAGTTGCATGCACAGTTCTAATTGAAATGGTACAGATGGGGGAATCTGCAGTTGGGGAAATCCTGTGATATGCCATGCTAATTAAGTGGGCAGTGGGTAGGCTAACCTGTCTGAGTGGGTGGGGTTCCCCCTCCCTCTCCCCTCCAGATAATAGCTGGTATGCTGTTCTCTTACAACAGCCTGTGAGAGAAAGCAAAGAAGGCATACTCTACAAGGATGCATACATCCACACATCACACCATCTGGCTATATGAATGCACATTCATCAGTTCTACAGCAGCTTACAATTATGTACACTCACCAAAGAAACTTACTTTGTCATGCAGCATCTGTCCAAATTGTCCTTCACAGCCTTCACCACCATCTGCCATGTGTTAGGGAGGGTTCTGTTCCTTCATGACAGGAGACCCACTTCCACACCAGCTCCAGTGTGCAGTCTCCTGGTTGGGTTCCTCATCTTCTTCAGTAACATCCATGACCAGGTGGTCTACTGCCAGGACAACACCAACTGCTGCCATCTTGCATCGATTTGCACTTGGGAGCTCTAAGAATGTCTGCAGACAAAGGAGACAGCAGTCAGTTGTGACTGGCCACAACTGGATTCTTCTGTGAGTGCACTCTTTGATGTGTTAAAGAGTGTGAGTGGTAGTGGAAGGACACACACACTTCCACCGACTACATGAACACAATCCTACAATTTGCCCCTGCTGGTGACTTAGCCCCTTGGATAGCAGTGATCAGCCGACAGAACTACCAACACATAATAATCTTGTTTTCGTCTAAGAATTGTAGTTTCACTATCAGTCACTGTTATGGCAATAATATTCAGTGTCACAATAATTAGGTAAGAAAATCACAGTATATTGTGACAAGGTTACTGTTATCACACAGGCCTATGTAACTTCCTATGTACAAGTGAACGAACACACACAAGCACACACAGTAGTGGGCATGTGGCAGCCATAGCAACTACACCCACCTACCCAACCACACACTCTTGTCCCATTGTACACTACACACAGACTCACTCAAACACACTAGCAGATAGGACACTAGTATAACCAAACTAGTCACTTACACACACATGAATACACGTACACCGACTCACCCACCCACACATGCACACGCACACACACACACACACACACACACACACACACACACACACACACACACATACACACATACACACACACACACACACACACACACACACACACACACACACACACACACACACACACATGCACGCACACACATGCACACACACACACACCCTTCCTCACCAGTTGAGCTAATTTGCTTCTCTGTATGCTTTGAACTGGTTAGATCAGGCCCACTGTGAGGACAGGGGCCACTTGGGACTTGTGAAACTGATCAACAGTCCAATGACAACACATCAGACTACACTCTACTACACACACTGCCTAACTCATACAATGACATCATCACTGTGCACTCCAAGTGTAACAGCTGAAGTTTACAAACCCACTCACAATAAACCCACAGGGCAGGCTCTACTGTGTTTGGGGTATTGAATAGGAGATATGCATGATCAGTGGGTGGATGATGATCTAACCTGTCTGAGGGGGGGCTTCCCCTCCCCCTCCACCTCCGATAATTGCTGGTACATGTGCTGTTCCTTTAAGACAGCCTGAGAGGGAAAGAAAAGAAGGGAGAAATTAGTGGATGAGAGAGAAAGGCCACTACTCAATGATAGTGTTGTATTCAACCCCCTTTGAGCAGTCAACTCACATAATATGATACGTTTTGGAACAGGTCAAGCTCTGATACATTGTCACTGAGTAGTCTTGGCTCTGTTGTTGCCTGGCAACAAACAGACATAGGAAACAGTACTCTACCTTCAGTTGAGCAAAGTGTGGGCCTCCAGAAGCACTTGACTGAGTGGGGTGTGTGTATGTGTGTGTGTGTGTGTGTGTGTGTGTGTGTGTGTGTGTGTGTGTGTGTGTGTGTGTGTGGTGTGTGTGTGTGTGTGTTTGTGTATTACAGTGCGTAACAAAAATGGAATTTAAAGAATCTCTACAAATCCAAAAATGCAACAAGTAAAGAACAGAAAACAAAGCTACAGTATATTAGGTTCAAAGTATTCTCCTGTATTAGCTTGTGTGGCTCATATGTTGAGGTCGGGATCATCAGCTAGTGTGCTTCCCTGTGTGTGTTCATATGTGTGCGTGTGTGCAAAAGCACAGGGTGAAGTGGACAGATGATCACAGAAAGGTCATAACTGCATGCGAAACACACACACACACACACACACACACACCACACACACCACACACACACACACACACACACACACACACACACACACACTAACCAACCTCCTTGTTGCAGCTCCTCTTTCATTCTTCTGCCAAATGACTGCATGTTGGGAAGGCCGTCTGCTCAATGGCCATCTCACAATATTCTAGTAGAGTGTTCACACTGCCATGACGCTTCAAGTGGTCATAGAGAAACTCCAGTGCATCTTTAGTATTTGAGGCATCCATGCTAGACTTGACATCTTCTGTGATGACACTTTTACGAATGAGCCTCAGCAGGCTCTGCCTCGGGTTGACAACTGTAAAGAACTCTGTCTCGTGTTCCTTGAGAAACTCTGAGACTGAAAGTGGAGCAGCTGCAGAGTGTAAAGAAGGGATCCAATGAGTGAATATACATACAAAGTGGCAGATCTCTCCCATCCTCCCCTTCCCTCCCGTCCCTACCCTCTCCTCCCCTCCCTTCTCTTCCCTTCCCCTCCCCTCCCCTGCAAGTACGTAATTCTACCTACTGTACCTTGGTACACCAAACTAGCTATGTACCTACACAAGTCATGTAGTTTGCCAGTGACAAAAGTACCCAAAACCCATTTGTACACGTACTTACTGTAAATACAAACAAATCATCTTTCCATCCCCCCCCCCCCCCCCACACACACACAATACCTGGTGTGCCAATTTGCCTTCTCTTGGCGTGTGGACTGGTTGGACCAGACCCACTGGAAGGAGGGCGGTGGGTTGGAATCTGAGGAACTACAAGAGAAACACAGAACAATCCAATGTTTCACCAACTACACTCTACTACACACATGCACCCTGTTACAGTCATGTCATGGCTTCTAGTCCAACTTCAGTAACTAGCTCCTGGTAGCACCCACCACTGCACTTGATCATGTGAATACAGTACAGGTACAGTGGATGTGCACATGCTTCTCATTGTACATTGACGTTATCTCACACACACAAGAATGCACTGTTCAAATATTGTGTTCACATGATCAGTGCAGTGTGCTAATGGGAATTCGGACAAGAAACTGAAGACTACATAATAATTACTATAGTTGCAGTGTCAATGTGCTGTTGTAGCACCAAATGTGTGTGTGTGTGGGTGTGGTGTGTGTGTGTGTGTGTGTGTGTGTGTGTGTGTGTGTGCGTGTGTGTGAAGAAAATATGCATACTGAGTACATGGTGGACTCAGCTTGTGGTCTGAGAGAGGTCACAATGCATTGTGTACAGCAATTTTGACACTGTTGCAAAGTAAATCAAATTCGTAAGTTGTGTGACTGTCACATGGACCAATTGCTAAGCTTAGTTCAACAACTCCATGCTTAGTGATTGGTCCGTGTGACAGCCATGGATTTCAGGCTTTTTACAACAATATGGAAAGTAATGTAGAAGAAGAGGCTCATTGCTATGTTGTTCTATGTAAGCGTAGAACGTTTCAGCCTGAAGGCCTTCGTCAGCTTCGTACAAAATTGTGATGTGTTTTGTACACAGCTGATGAAGGCCTTCGGGCTAAAACGTTCTACATTCAGTTGGTGATTAATCTGCTACGTATTGCTCACAAACTATTTGCCTACATCATGGAAAGTACTAGTCTAGCGTGCTAGACCCACTCCGCCTCCAGGGCGCTTACTCTGCCCCCGGGCACAAGCGCACGGGGGCAGAGTGGGTCTAGCGTGCTAGACTAGGAAAGTACCTGTATAATAGATATTGTGTAACACACACACACACATACACACACACACGCACACAACGTCCTCTAGCACACCGCCTTACCAGGTGAGCTAATTCGCCTTCTCTTGGCCTGTGGACTACTTGGACCAGACCCACTGGAAGGAGGGCAGTGGGTTGGGATCTGAGGAACTGCAAGAGAAACAGAGAACAATTCAATGTACCACTCAAACTACTACACACACTGCCTAACTCTTACAGTGACAGTGACCACACAAGACAATTGACACATCTAGCTGTCTCTGTTACTGCTGTTAAATACACATCACAACAGTCACAAGTAAACACTACACATTCTAGTCCCCTCTCTAGTCCTCTCTGAACATATTGGATGATGAGTTTGTTAACTGGTCAGTCTTCAGTCTCAACAACTACTAACACCCAACCCATAAAGAAATGTAGCAACAGTGAACCAAATAGCAGAAGTAACCTGGCCTCTTCAATTGGGTAAAGTCAACTGCAACGACCCATACCAAAACACTTGTCATGCACACTGTCAGGCACTGAATATGCTACTCCAGTTGAAACCACAAAACTACTCAGAACCACCCCAACAGGAGGCCCTCACATCACACAGTAGTTGGGGGGATTTAATGGTATCTGCTGATGATGATGTAGGTGGAATGTGATCTAACCTGTTTGAGAGGGTGGAGTTTTCTCTGACCCCTCCCCCTCCAGAGAATAACTGGTATGCTGTTCCTTTACAACAGCCTGTGAGAGAGCAATTAAGAAGGCACAAATTTAGTGGTTAAGAGAGAAAAGACACTCAACTCTCTTTCAGCAGTCAACTCACATAATGAGACATGTTCTGGAATAGATCAAGCTCTGATACATTGTCACTGAGTAGTTTTGGTTCCAATGTTACCTGGCAGCGAACTGAAATAGGAAAACAGTCCTCCACCTTCAGTTCGGCAAAGTGTGGGCCTTCTGGAGCACTTGACTGAGTGGGGCACTTCTGACACGTCTGCCCAAGGACCAGGTAGGGACTGTCCCTGCACTCACTGCAGGTCCTACTGTGAGGGTCCTTGGCAGCCTTGCTGTGGAAGAGGAAGCAGTACGAGTCTGCAGTGGCCTGTATGATGGTGTCACGGTATGATTGGTGCCGTCTGTGCCTCTTTTCTTTGTGGTCATCCATCCGCACACTGATGTGGGTGGCATGATCCCACAGAATTACAGTGGTCACTGCTCCTACAGCAAACTCCATTCGCACACGAGAGATAGAGTGGGTACATATCTCCCACCCTGGTGTGGATTGCAAGCGAGCTATCATTCCTGTGAATACTCCACAAGGAATGAAATGTTTGTCTTTGAAGGTGATGGCAAAGCACAGGGATTCCTTCTGTGGTCTGATACTAGCTCCTGATGGGGTTACATCAACTGGTGAGTTGGTCAGTACTGACGGGACAAAGAGAATTCTGTCTTCATTATGTGACTTGATCTCTGCTCCAATGAAGAGATGGACCAGGAGGTCCATGAAATAGTCATAGTCGAGCTGAACCTCGAGGTCCCGAAGTGCTTCCATCGACAATTTACCTTCATGTTTCAGCATTATCTTGCCTCCCTCGACCTCTTTTTCAAACTGCACTTGATACAGTTTGGAAATATTCTCAAAGAGGTAGGAAGGATTGGTGAAGACCAGGCAGTCACTGTCTTCAGTGTGACCTACATCAGCCCCACAAAGGTGAACGAGGAGACCAAGACCATGGAAGTAGGTGACCATGGCATGAAATTCTCCTTCGTCATGAACAGAACCTTCTTCCTTGCAACGTTGATACAGCTCACTGTATGAGTACAGTGGCTTCTCTGCACCCTGGCTCAGCTCCAACAGCTGACGGAGGTACCACCTCACGGGGACTTCTACTTTAACAGCATCTTTGATTGCTTGCTTCGTTAGGTTCTTCTTGAGATGCTTGGTGGCACGACAGTGCTTACATTTACAGTGTTTACTCAACTGATGACTTTGTTCAACATAGAGCATATTGTTGATGGGAAAGAACATTAGGTCGGATCGGTGATTTGGCACAACCATCTTTTTTAGATGGTAAAATTTTGACTGCAATGCTTTATGCAATATTTCATTGACAGCCTTCAATTTATCCTCCAGGTCTCCTTCAACCAGTTTATCAAGGTGAGTGCCCACCAGCATAGAACAGGGCTTAGGGGACTTGCTCTCACACTTTACCTCTGAGGGAAGTTGAACCTTCCTGTCAGCAAGTGAATGCACTGCCATCGCTGAGCGTGTGATCATGTCAGCAGTGGAGAGGGCGGATTTAGCTGAATACTTCTTCTTCCCTTCAGTGGAGCACAGCTCATCTATAGGGCATTCTGTCAACTCCTTTGTCACGTTGAACACATGCAAGTAGATGGCGGGAATGTTGACAAATATTGGGAGGATATCGTGGTATGCCAGCTGTCCTCCACTGTCTAGGAACTGCAGGAGATGCACATCGGGCAGGGTGACATCAGCTATGTCAGGATTCTGCAATTCTTGGAACATTCGACTAATCATTGTTTCAACGGAGTCGGGTTTGTGAACAGGTGCCTGAATGGATGATGCATCACCTAGAGGCTGAATGGGTGATGCATCATCTAAAGGCTGAATGGGTGATGTATCACCTGACGGATGAATAGGTGTTTCACGGAAGACCTCATTATGTGTGCTTGGCAGAACATTTTTTTCATAAACTATTGGTTCTGAAGCAACTTCAACTTCTACTGTGCTACTTTGGATTGGTGTGACCAAGGCATCCATTTTCTGCCGCAGGAATGTGAGTAGACTGAGTATACCACTGTCATTGTTTACCAGCACCCACTTATTCTCAGCTACCACACACATACGGGCTTTATATCTACACTTCTCAACTACTCTCTGACCCACATCATCCTCTGAGTCATCTGATGATGATGTGTCTTCTGAGTCAGATGAATGACCTTTGCTTAGGATTGCTCCTGAGGATCCAACCTCATCTGGTGACACTGCGCTATCAGATGGACACACACTGACTGTTTTTGCTGTCTCTATCACAGGAGTGCTACCAACATCAGGGGGTGGCAGCCCCAACAGGTGGTAGAATAGAGAAGTCTTGCCGACTTGAGGGGGTCCAATGGTCATGGCTTTGGCAATGTGCAGTTTGATGGTGGGGTTGTCTCTGATAGCTTTGTGGTACAGTCTGGAGCAATCTGCCTCTGTGAAACCTATAACACAAGAAATGCACTACAAGTTATTACTTGATAGCATTTCATGCAGCAAAGTAAGGTTGATGTCCAGGGCAGTAGCCACTGGTGTGGTTGGGCCAATATTAACCAGAGCATATTTTCGTTGCCCAGCAGCCATTACAATTCCCAATACCGTGCTGTCTGATATGTTACCACGAGAAGATAACAACTGCAATAACACAGAGTCATTAGACTCATCTCTTCACATACTAACCAGCTATTACAACTATAAACACTGGAGTGCACATACTGCACATACCCCACACAGCAGTAGACAGTGATTACTGTGCAGCACACTGTGAACACTTTTTGCAATTGCTGTGTTGTAGCTAACATTGGGGCTGAATGGTGATGGTGGTGGTAGCTATGTGTGATGGTGCAATATAATAAGTGTAGATTGTCACATGTCCACATGCACAGATACGTATGTGTGTAGGTAGTGAGAACGATCTGTAATGTTCGCTTGACAGAGTATGTGCCATAAAGAGACGCATATAAGACGCAACTGTCCGATGAGCAAGGGCTCACCTCCCCTTGGTTCAGAACTAGCCATATATACTGCACATGTCCCAGTGCATTCCCAGTGACATTCCCAACACCAAGCACATCCCCTCCAACACACACACACACACACACACTGGATACAGACACACACAGTGGCACTAGGCATGTATACCACAGCAACATGGGCACATGGCAGTGTACTACAACCACATGCCAGTTCAAAGCCAAGTGTGTGTGTGTGTGTGTGTGTGTGTGTGTGTGTGTGTGTGTGTGTGTGTGAGTGTGTGTGTGTGTGCATGTGTGTTACACTATATCTATTATACAAGTGCTTTCCATGATGTAAAAAGCCTGAGATCCATGGCTGTCACATGGGCCAATCACTAAACATGGAGTTGCTGAATTAAGCTTAGCAATTGGTCCATGTGATAGCCACACAATTTACGAATTTGATTTACTTTGCAACAGTGTCAAAATTGCTGTACACAATGCATTGTGATCTCTGTCAGACCACAAGCTGGGTCTACCCATGTACTCAGTCTGCATATCTTCACACACACACACACACACACACACACACACACACACACACACACACTCCTCTATCCTATACACTATGCTGTTAGATGGTTATGTACACCTTGTGCCGACTGTGTGAGTGTTGCCTTCAACACCAATCCTCCCTATCTGCACACACACACACACACACACACACACACACACACACACACACACACACACACACACACACACACACACACACACACACACACACACACACACACACACACACACACACACACACACACACACACACACACGTACACACACACACACACATGCACGCGCATACACACACACATGCACACAAACACACACACGTACACACACACACATACACACAAATATCCACACATACACACACGCGCACGCGTGCGCACACACACACACAAACATCCACACACGCATACGTACGTACATATGCACACACACACACACACACATGTACACGGGGCAAACATTCTCCTTATTAAGACCAAGGTACAAAAATAAGGAAAATGGAGTCACTGAGTATAACAGTAATTGCCAACATGCTGCAGGACGCATGGCACAATGTATAACTGTTGGTGACTCTGTAGGTTTGGAAGAGATGTGTATGCATATGGGTGTGTATGCGTATGGGTGTGTATGCATATGGTGGTTGGGTGTATGCATAAGTATGTGAATTGTGTGTATGCATAAGGAAGTTGTGTATGCATATGGGTATGTATGCGTATGGGTGTGTATGCATATGGGTGTGTATGCATAGGGGGTTGTGTGTATGCATTATGTGAGTTGTGTATAGGGTAGTGTGTGCATAGGAATATGAAGTGATGTGTGTGCATTGTTGTCAGGCTAGTCAGAAGTCTCTTGGTCTTGCACTGCTGCTCCTTCTTGAGTGGACACCGGTTGATCCTCTGTGCTGTTGTGGCAGGGACTGCTGAATCGGTTCCATCTTATCAAGCTGGATGGCAGCGCTGCTTGGCTCTGTTCTCGATCCACTTTTGTTGCCATGTAGTAGCAGGAGGCCGTTGGGGATTGTTCCCTCCTCCGCCCGCCAGCCGTTAGGAAGATTCGTCCCTCATCCGCCCGTCGGAGTCCTGCCCGCCCCGAGTCAGGTCTTAGGTCGCCTGACAGACCGGTGTGTTGTGGTTGTCTCCCCTTCCAGTAGTCGCCGAGGACGCATCTGTCTGCTTCCCTAGGTTCGCGGTCGATAGCCAAAGTTCGCACCTCCGTCGGCCTCGCGCTGCCTAACTCTCCCTTTGCGGAAGCTCCGAAGTCCGAGTCCATTACTATTTTCGGGTCTGTTCTGTCCTTCGGGCACAGGCTTGGCGTCATTCGGGTGCAAACGTCTAGTGAATCATACTGCCTCTCCAACTCGGTTCCTCGCGGTCGCCATTTTGACGGATGACGTCACACACACACACAAACACACACATACACACAAACACACACACACACACATGCGTGCGCACGCACATGCACACATGTACTTTGCCCAGCAAGTAAATCCATGTCCAGTCTTATATCTACTGGTATAGCACAAATTGGTAGAAAAGAACACACATACAATAGTGTTAACTGTGGCATTTACCTCTGACTTGAGGCATCACCACTACATCACGGTCCTGAATGGAAATAGACACACGAAACACACACACACACACACACACACACACACAAATGAATCCTTGACAACACATAATCACATCACATGCTGGTCACATGACAGCCCACCTTGGGCTCCTCCCCCTCAGTCTCAGCTGGTGTCTGGACTGATGCTCTGTCACTCTCTTCAGTGACTGTCTGCAGATGGTCATTCCCTAACAGACTGGGGTCACTGGCTGAAATGCTTCTTTGCTGGAATTCATTATCCTTCCCTTTTGTCAGTACTGCCGTCAGCATTTCTGCATATACACAAGCAAATATTACGTAATAATTAAATGGCATAGAGACACCGATTGGTCTTTGAGTGTTATAGATCCAAATCCATTTGCTTTCCCAGTCATTTCGCGCTCCTCTCACTTCTTGATGATGTACGCGTGAATGATGTCATGTTACGATGATAAATGCACCCGCAAAGTTCCCGCAGATGTTTATATGGGACTTATAAACCGCCACGCTCTGCCCGCAACCACCGTATAGCAGAAAATATTGGCAGGCATAAAATTTGGCAGATTTGCCATGAAAAGCATTTTGCGGTTTATGAACTTGATGGATTTTGATCCCCATGACCAAAGACATCACAAAAAGGCTGTTGGTGTAGTCGACGGCCAAGGAGAAGAGGACTTCCCTGATGCTTTGTGGGCAGCAACTTCACCACAACGGTCGTGTTCTCAGCGTGCTGCATTGACTTCTCATTTTCAGCTGTGTATCTCCCTATCTTTGCTCTCTCTTCAGGCGCATAGCCCGTGTAAGAGCCACAAGTCGCACTGCGCTTCATGCCGACTTTTGCCTGTTCACCAGGCGAGAGCCGGCCTCATGTGTTTGTTATAAACCCCCACGCTCTGCCCGCAACCACCGTATAGCAGGAAACATTGGTGGGCATAAAATTTGGCAGATTTGCTATAAAAAGCATTTGGCGGTTTCTAAATTTGGCAGATTTCGACCCCCAAGACCGAAGATGTCACAAAAAGGTTGTTGGTGTAGTCGACGGCCAAGGAGAAGAGGACTTCCCTCAGGCTTCGTGGGCAGTGACTTCACCACGACGGTCGTGTTCTCAGCATGCTGCATTGCCTTCAACTTCTGCAGACTTCAGCCTTCTCGCGGTTGTTTCGAGCACTGTGAAGTTCGTAGTAACTCAAGTGGGACCATTTTCAGCTGTGTATCTCCTTATCTTTGCTCTCTCTTCAGGTGCATAGCCTGTGTAAGAGATGCAAGACGCACTGCGCTTCATGCCGACTTTTGCCTGTTCACCAGGCGAGAGCCGGCCTCATGTGTTTGTTCAGGTAGTCTGTCTCCTTCCTTGAGAGAGCATCACACTGGAGCACAGATCCTTCTCTCTGTACATACAGTACTTCAACAGGGCCATCTCGTGTTCGACTGCAATGCATGTGTGTAATGAGCTGCAACGTACTTGTATGTATACTTATTATACTTACGTATTGCGTGTGTATAATAGCTGGAAACATTGTGGGGTTTTAATTTGGCGACTTCTCTGAAAACCGTCAAACACCCAAATTTAACGCCCCACCGATATTTCCCGCTATACAGTATACTATTATGGGATTTAGAATCATGGGCCAAGCAATTAGAATGCTTCTCAGAGATTTAGAATCATCGTTTGAAAGCATGTTACCATGGCATCTATATGCACTTAAAGTGTGCCTGAGTATACTTATACTGCAAATTAAACAAATGGTGGAGATGTACATTAGAGCAGTGTATGCAGTTGGTGCATGTGTCACTATCAAGTTGTCATAGTGCAGTACTTGGAACACAACTTGGCAAAGTGTGCTACCATAGTACTAGACAAATGCAAGGCATTGTGGGGCGAGCCTGAGTGTGCAGCATATATGCAGCAAGACCTAACATAGGGTATGCAGGGCCATGGAATGCGATGCATGCAAACATAAGTAATCAAGTAGCAGTGGCTTGGAGCATCTATGATGCAAATGTTATAACTGTTGTAGCTGGAGGCTGGCCTCTCACTGTTCCGTAGTTTGCGTGACTTTCCTATTTCTATCGCAAATGCGGCTGTTTGCCAATTGCTGCTCTTGGGCCTCGTCAGTTTCCGAAGCACGACGTGCGCCTCCCTTTCTCGCCGGCAATGTAGGCGCAAGGCTCTGGCCTCCACTGTCTCTGGTCTGGCAGAAGCCATCCGGCATTGCTTGCGGGCCAACGAAAAAGAAGGTAGTGGCAGCACCTGTAAATTTGCTTTTCTGTGAGCGAGTGACAAAGCCAATTGTGGTCGCTGGTGTCAAGTGTGCGCGAGACACCACGGGCCAGGGAACGCCGCAGCCTAGGGCCACAATTAACACTTTGCAACAGAGTGCAGCCATCTTGCACGGCTAAATAGGAATTTGCGGCATGATGTACAACACATATATATCCCAACCAAATCGCCAGCAACCACGTCAGTGTGGGGCTCGCTCAGGCTCGCCCCAATAACTCACCCTTCAGCTCCTCCTTCACATGACATTCATGTTCCTCCAGCACTTGAGTGGCTTCCTGCACTACCTCTGCAGGCTTAGTTAACAGGACTTCACAAAGATGTTCCTCCCACTCCCACCCCTTCCCAGCCACCTCAGAGCACTCTTCTGCTGTTAGGAGGTGTCTAGTGAAGAGCTCATTCAGTACTGCAGGGGGTGAATAGGTTTAAAAATCACTTGACCACTCACTGTTTCATGCAGTGTGCTACAAAACCCATTCGCTTTCCCAGTCATTTCGCGCTCCTCTCACTTCTTGACAATGTACGCGTGAATGACGTCCTATTACAATGATAAATGCACCCGCAAAGTTCCTGCAGATGTTTATATGGGACTTATAAACCCCCACGCTCTGCCCGCAACCGCCGTATAGCAGGAAACATTGGTGGGCATAAAATTTGGCAGATTTGCCATAAAAAGCATTTGGCGGTTTCTAAATTTGGCAGATTTCGACCCCCAAGACCGAAGATGTCACAAAAAGGCTGTTGGTGTAGTCGACGGCCAAGGAGAAGAGGACTTCCCTCAGGCTTCGTGGGCAGTAACTTCACCACAACGGTCGTGTTCTCAGCATGATGCATTGCCTTGAAACATTGTGGGGTTTTAATTTGGAGACTTTTCTGAAAACCGTCAAACACCCAAATTACCACTCCACCAATATTTCCCACTATACAGTATACTATTATGAGATGTAGAATCATGCGCCAAGCAATTAGAATGCTTCTCAGAGATTTAGAATCATCGTTTGAAAGCATGTTACCATGGCAACGGGATCTATATGCCAATAAAGTGTGCCTGTGTATACTTACACTGCAAATTAAACAAATGGTGGAGATGTACATTAAAGCAGTCTATGCAGTTGGTGCATGTGTCACCATCAAGTTGTCATAGTTCAGTACTTGGAACACAACTTGGCAAAGTGTGCTACCATAGTATAACTCACTCTTCAGCTCCTCCTTCACACGGCATTCATGTTCCTCCAGCACTTGAGTGGCTTCCTGCACTACCTCTGCAGGTTTCATTAACAGAACTTGACAAAGATGGTCCTCCCACTCCCACCACCCCTTCCCAGCCACCTCAGAGCACTCTTCTGCTGTTAGGAGGTGTCTAGTGAAGAGCTTATTCAGTACTGCAGGGGGTGAATAGGTTTACAAATCACTTGACCACTCACTGTTTCATGCAGTGTGCTACAAAACCCATTCGCTTTCCCAATCATTTCGCGCTCCTCTCACTTCTTGACAATGTACACGTGAATGACGTCATGTTACAATGATAAATGCACCCGCAAAGTTCCCGCAGATGTTTATATGGGATTTATAAACCCCCACGCTCTGCCCGCAACCACCGTATAGCAGGAAACATTGGTGGGCATAAAATTTGGCAGATTTGCTATAAAAAGCATTTGGCGGTTTCTAAATTTGGCAGATTTCGACCCCCAAGACCGAAGATGTCACAAAAAGGTTGTTGGTGTAGTCGACGGCCAAGGAGAAGAGGACTTCCCTCAGGCTTCGTGGGCAGTGACTTCACCACGACGGTCGTGTTCTCAGCATGCTGCATTGCCTTCAACTTCTGCAGACTTCAGCCTTCTCGCGGTTGTTTCGAGCACTGTGAAGTTCGTAGTAACTCAAGTGGGACCATTTTCAGCTGTGTATCTCCTTATCTTTGCTCTCTCTTCAGGTGCATAGCCCGTGTAAGAGATGCAAGACGCACTGCGCTTCATGCCGACTTTTGCCTGTTCACCAGGCGAGAGCCGGCCTCATGTGTTTGTTCAGGTAGTCTGTCTCCTTCCTTGAGAGAGCATCACACTGGAGCACAGATCCTTCTCTCTGTACATACAGTACTTCAACAGGGCCATCTCGTGTTCGACTGCAATGCATGTGTGTAATGAGCTGCAACGTACTTGTATGTATACTTATTATACTTACGTATTGCGTGCGTATAATAGCTGGAAACATTGTGGGGTTTTAATTTGGCGACTTCTCTGAAAACCGTCAAACACCCAAATTTAACGCTCCACCGATATTTCCCACTATACAGTATACTATTATGGGATTTAGAATCATGCGCCAAACAATTAGAATGCTTCTCAGAGATTTAGAATCAGCGTTTGAAAGCATGCTACCATGGCAACGGGATCTATATGCACTTAAAGTGTGCCTGCGTATACTTATACTGCAAATTAAACAAATGGTGGAGATGTACATTAAAGCAGTGTATGCAGTTGGTGCATGTGTCACTATCAACTTGTCATAGTGCAGTACTTGGAACACAACTTGGCAAAGTGTGCTACCATAGTACTAGACAAATGCAAGGCATTGTGGGGCGAGCCTGAGTGTGCAGCATATATGCAGCAAGACATGCAGGGCCATGGAATGCGATGCATGCAAACATAAGTAATCAAGTAGCAGTGGCTTGGAGCATCTATGACGCAAATGTTATGACTGTTGTAGCTGGAGGCTGGCCTCTCACTGTTCCGTAGTTTGCGTGACTTTCCTATTTCTATCGCAAATGCGGCTGTTTGCCAATTGCTGCTCTTGGGCCTTGTCAGTTTCCGAAGCACGACGTGCCCCTCCCTTTCTCGCCGGCAATGTAGGCGCAAGGCTCTGGCCTCCACTGTCTCTGGTCCGGCAGAAGCCATCTGGCATTGCTTGTGGGCCAACGAAAAAGAAGGTAGTGGCAGCACCTGTAAATTTGCTTTTCTGTGAGCGAGTGACAAAGCCAATTGTGGTCGCTGGTGTCAAGTGTGCGCGAGACACCACGGGCCAGGGAACGCCGCAGCCTAGGGCCACAATTAACACTTTGCAACAGAGTGCAGCCATCTTGCACGGCTAAATAGGAATTTGCGGCATGATGTACAACACATATATATCCCAACCAAATCGCCAGCAACCACGTCAGTGTGGGGCTCGCTCAGGCTCGCCCCAATAACTCACCCTTCAGCTCCTCCTTCACATGACATTCATGTTCCTCCAGCACTTGAGTGGCTTCCTGCACTACCTCTGCAGGCTTAGTTAACAGGAATTCGAAAAGATGGCCCTCCCACTCCCACCCCTTCCCAGCCACCTCAGAGCACTCTTCTGCTGTTAGGAGGTGTCTAGTGAAGAGCTCATTCAGTACTGCAGGGGGTGAATAGGTTTACAAATCACTTGACCACTCACTGTTTCATGCAGTGTGCTACAAAACCCATTCGCTTTCCCAATCATTTCGCGCTCCTCTCACTTCTTGACAATGTACACGTGAATGACGTCATGTTACAATGATAAATGCACCCGCAAAGTTCCCGCAGATGTTTATATGGGATTTATAAACCCCCACGCTCTGCCCGCAACCACCGTATAGCAGGAAACATTGGTGGGCATAAAATTTGGCAGATTTGCTATAAAAAGCATTTGGCGGTTTCTAAATTTGGCAGATTTCGACCCCCAAGACCGAAGATGTCACAAAAAGGTTGTTGGTGTAGTCGACGGCCAAGGAGAAGAGGACTTCCCTCAGGCTTCGTGGGCAGTGACTTCACCACGACGGTCGTGTTCTCAGCATGCTGCATTGCCTTCAACTTCTGCAGACTTCAGCCTTCTCGCGGTTGTTTCGAGCACTGTGAAGTTCGTAGTAACTCAAGTGGGACCATTTTCAGCTGTGTATCTCCTTATCTTTGCTCTCTCTTCAGGTGCATAGCCCGTGTAAGAGATGCAAGACGCACTGCGCTTCATGCCGACTTTTGCCTGTTCACCAGGCGAGAGCCGGCCTCATGTGTTTGTTCAGGTAGTCTGTCTCCTTCCTTGAGAGAGCATCACACTGGAGCACAGATCCTTCTCTCTGTACATACAGTACTTCAACAGGGCCATCTCGTGTTCGACTGCAATGCATGTGTGTAATGAGCTGCAACGTACTTGTATGTATACTTATTATACTTACGTATTGCGTGCGTATAATAGCTGGAAACATTGTGGGGTTTTAATTTGGCGACTTCTCTGAAAACCGTCAAACACCCAAATTTAACGCTCCACCGATATTTCCCACTATACAGTATACTATTATGGGATTTAGAATCATGCGCCAAACAATTAGAATGCTTCTCAGAGATTTAGAATCAGCGTTTGAAAGCATGCTACCATGGCAACGGGATCTATATGCACTTAAAGTGTGCCTGCGTATACTTATACTGCAAATTAAACAAATGGTGGAGATGTACATTAAAGCAGTGTATGCAGTTGGTGCATGTGTCACTATCAACTTGTCATAGTGCAGTACTTGGAACACAACTTGGCAAAGTGTGCTACCATAGTACTAGACAAATGCAAGGCATTGTGGGGCGAGCCTGAGTGTGCAGCATATATGCAGCAAGACATGCAGGGCCATGGAATGCGATGCATGCAAACATAAGTAATCAAGTAGCAGTGGCTTGGAGCATCTATGACGCAAATGTTATGACTGTTGTAGCTGGAGGCTGGCCTCTCACTGTTCCGTAGTTTGCGTGACTTTCCTATTTCTATCGCAAATGCGGCTGTTTGCCAATTGCTGCTCTTGGGCCTCGTCAGTTTCCGAAGCACGACGTGCCCCTCCCTTTCTCGCCGGCAATGTAGGCGCAAGGCTCTGGCCTCCACTGTCTCTGGTCCGGCAGAAGCCATCTGGCATTGCTTGTGGGCCAACGAAAAAGAAGGTAGTGGCAGCACCTGTAAATTTGCTTTTCTGTGAGCGAGTGACAAAGCCAATTGTGGTCGCTGGTGTCAAGTGTGCGCGAGACACCACGGGCCAGGGAACGCCGCAGCCTAGGGCCACAATTAACACTTTGCAACAGAGTGCAGCCATCTTGCACGGCTAAATAGGAATTTGCGGCATGATGTACAACACATATATATCCCAACCAAATCGCCAGCAACCACGTCAGTGTGGGGCTCGCTCAGGCTCGCCCCAATAACTCACCCTTCAGCTCCTCCTTCACATGACATTCATGTTCCTCCAGCACTTGAGTGGCTTCCTGCACTACCTCTGCAGGCTTAGTTAACAGGAATTCACAAAGATGGCCCTCCCACTCCCACCCCTTCCCAGCCACCTCAGAGCACTCTTCTGCTGTTAGGAGGTGTCTAGTGAAGAGCTCATTCAGTACTGCAGGGGGTGAATAGGTTTACAAATCACTTGACCACTCACTGTTTCATGCAGTGTGCTACAAAACCCATTCGCTTTCCCAATCATTTCGCGCTCCTCTCACTTCTTGACAATGTACGCGTGAATGACGTCATATTACAATGATAAATGCACCCGCAAAGTTCCCGCAGATGTTTATATGGGATTTATAAACCCCCACGCTCTGCCCGCAACCACCGTATAGCAGGAAACATTGGTGGGCATAAAATTTGGCAGATTTGCCATAAAAAGCATTTGGCGGTTTCTAAATTTGGCAGATTTCGACCCCCAAGACCGAAGATGTCACAAAAAAGCTGTTGGTGTAGTCGACGGCCAAGGAGAAGAGGACTTCCCTCAGGCTTCGTGGGCAGTGACTTCACCACGACGGTCGTGTTCTCAGCATGCTACATTGCCTTGAAACATTGTGGGGTTTTAATTTGGAGACTTTTCTGAAAACCGTCAAACACCCAAATTTAACACTCCACCAATATTTCCCACTATACAGTATACTATTATGAGATTTAGAATCATGCGCCAAGCAATTAGAATGCTTCTCAGAGATTTAGAATCATCGTTTGAAAGCATGTTACCATGGCAACGGGATCTATTTGCCAATAAAGTGTGCCTGTGTATACTTATACTGCAAATTAAACAAATGGTGGAGATGTACATTAAAGCAGTCTATGCAGTTGGTGCATGTGTCACCATCAAGTTGTCATAGTGCAGTACTTGGAACACAACTTGGCAAAGCGTGCTACTTTAGTATAACTCACTCTTCAGCTCCTCCACATGACATTCATGTTCCTCCAGCACTTGAGTGGCTTCCTGCACTACCTCTGCAGGCTTAGTTAACAGAACTTGACAAAGATGGTCCTCCCACCACCCCTTCCCAGCCACCTCAGAGCACTCTTCTGCTGTTAGGAGGTGTCTAGTGAAGAGCTCATTCAGTACTGCAGGGGGTGAATAGGTTTAAAAATCACTTGACCACTCACTGTTTCATGCAGTGTGCTACAAAACCCATTCGCTTTCCCAGTCATTTCGCGCTCCTCTCACTTCTTGACAATGTACGCGTGAATGACGTCATATTACAATGATAAATGCACCCGCAAAGTTCCCGCAGATGTTTATATGGGATTTATAAACCCCCACGCTCTGCCCGCAACCACCGTATAGCAGGAAACATTGGTGGGCATAAAATTTGGCAGATTTGCCATAAAAAGCATTTGGCGGTTTCTAAATTTGGCAGATTTCGACTCCCAAGACCGAAGATGTCACAAAAAGGCTGTTGGTGTAGTCGACAGCCAAGGAGAAGAGGACTTCCCTCAGGCTTCGTGGGCAGTGACTTCACCATGACGGTCGTGTTCTCAGCATGATGCATTGCCTTGAAACATTGTGGGGTTTTAATTTGGCGACTTTTCTGAAAACCGTCAAACACCCAAATTTAACACTCCACCAATATTTCCCACTATACAGTATACTATTATGAGATGTAGAATCATGCGCCAAGCAATTAGAATGCTTCTCAGAGATTTAGAATCATCGTTTGAAAGCATGTTACCATGGCAACGGGATCTATATGCCAATAAAGTGTGCCTGTGTATACTTACACTGCAAATTAAACAAATGGTGGAGATGTACATTAAAGCAGTCTATGCAGTTGGTACATGTGTCACCATCAAGTTGTCGTAGTGCAGTACTTGGAACACAACTTGGCAAAGTGTGCTACCATAGTATAACTCACTCTTCAGCTCCTCCTTCACACGGCAGCCATGTTCCTCCAGCACTTGAGTGGCTTCCTGCACTACCTCTGCAGGTTTCATTAACAGAACTTGACAAAGATGGTCCTCCCACTCCCACAGCTCTTTCCCAGCCACCTCAGAGCCCTCTTCTGCTGTTAGGAGGTGTCTAGTGAAGAGCTTATTCAGTACTGCAGGGGGTGAATAGGTTTACAAATCACTTGACCACTCACTGTTTCGTGCAGTGTGCTACAAAACCCATTTGCTTTCCCAATCATTTCGCGCTCCTCTCACTTCTTGACAATGTACACGTGAATGACGTCATATTACAATGATAAATGCACCCGCAAAGTTCCCGCAGATGTTTATATGGGATTTATAAACCCCCACGCCCTGCCCGCAACCACCGTATAGCAGGAAACATTGGTGGGCATAAAATTTGGCAGATTTGCCATAAAAAGCATTTGGCGGTTTCTAAATTTGGCAGATTTCGACCCCCAAGACCGAAGATGTCACAAAAAGGCTGTTGGTGTAGTCGACGGCCAAGGAGAAGAGGACTTCCCTCAGGCTTCGTGGGCAGTGACTTCACCATGACGGTCGTGTTCTCAGCATGATGCATTGCCTTGAAACATTGTGGGGTTTTAATTTGGCGACTTTTCTGAAAACCGTCAAACACCCAAATTTAACACTCCACCAATATTTCCCACTATACAGTATACTATTATGAGATGTAGAATCATGCGCCAAGCAATTAGAATGCTTCTCAGAGATTTAGAATCATCGTTTGAAAGCATGTTACCATGGCAACGGGATCTATATGCCAATAAAGTGTGCCTGTGTATACTTACACTGCAAATTAAACAAATGGTGGAGATGTACATTAAAGCAGTCTATGCAGTTGGTGCATGTGTCACCATCAAGTTGTCGTAGTGCAGTACTTGGAACACAACTTGGCAAAGTGTGCTACCATAGTATAACTCACTCTTCAGCTCCTCCTTCACACGGCATTCATGTTCCTCCAGCACTCGAGTGGCTTCCTGCACTACCTCTGCAGGTTTCATTAACAGAACTTGACAAAGATGGTCCTCCCACTCCCACAGCTCTTTCCCAGCCACCTCAGAGCACTCTTCTGCTGTTAGGAGGTGTCTAGTGAAGAGCTTATTCAGTACTGCAGGGGGTGAATAGGTTTACAAATCACTTGACCACTCACTGTTTCATGCAGTGTGCTACAAAACCCATTCGCTTTCCCAATCATTTCGCGCTCCTCTCACTTCTTGACAATGTACACGTGAATGACGTCATATTACAATGATAAATGCACCCGCAAAGTTCCCGCAGATGTTTATATGGGATTTATAACCCCCACGCTCTGCCCACAACCACCGTATAGCAGGAAACATTGGTGGGCATAAAATTTGGCAGATTTGCCATAAAAAGCATTTGGCGGTTTCTAAATTTGGCAGATTTCGACTCCCAAGACCGAAGATGTCACAATAAGGCTGTTGGTGTAGTCGACGGCCAAGGAGAAGAGGACTTCCCTCAGGCTTCGTGGGCAGTGACTTCACCACGACGGTCGTGTTCTCAGCATGATGCATTGCCTTGAAACATTGTGGGGTTTTAATTTGGAGACTTTTCTGAAAACCGTCAAACACCCAAATTTAACACTCCACCAATATTTCCCACTATACAGTATACTATTATGAGATGTAGAATCATGCGCCAAGCAATTAGAATGCTTCTCAGAGATTTAGAATCATCGTTTGAAAGCATGTTACCATGGCAACGGGATCTATATGCCAATAAAGTGTGCCTGTGTATACTTACACTGCAAATTAAACAAATGGTGGAGATGTACATTAAAGCAGTCTATGCAGTTGGTACATGTGTCACCATCAAGTTGTCATAGTTCAGTACTTGGAACACAACTTGGCAAAGTGTGCTACCATAGTATAACTCACTCTTCAGCTCCTTCTTCACACGGCAGCCATGTTCCTCCAGCACTTGAGTGGCTTCCTGCACTACCTCTGCAGGTTTCATTAACAGAACTTGACAAAGATGATCCTCCCACTCCCACAGCTCTTTCCCAGCCACCTCAGAGCCCTCTTCTGCTGTTAGGAGGTGTCTAGTGAAGAGCTTATTCAGTACTGCAGGGGGTGAATAGGTTTACAAATCACTTGACCACTCACTGTTTCGTGCAGTGTGCTACAAAACCCATTCGCTTTCCCAATCATTTCGCGCTCCTCTCACTTCTAGACAATGTACACGTGAATGACGTCATATTACAATGATAAATGCACCCGCAAAGTTCCCGCAGATGTTTATATGGGATTTATAACCCCCACGCCCTGCCCGCAACCACCGTATAGCAGGAAACATTGGTGGGCATAAAATTTGGCAGATTTGCCATAAAAAGCATTTAGCGGTTTCTAAATTTGGCAGATTTCGACCCCCAAGACCGAAGATGTCACAAAAAGGCTGTTGGTGTAGTCGACGGCCAAGGAGAAGAGGACTTCCCTCAGGCTTCGTGGGCAGTGACTTCACCATGACGGTCGTGTTCTCAGCATGATGCATTGCCTTGAAACATTGTGGGGTTTTAATTTGGCGACTTTTCTGAAAACCGTCAAACACCCAAATTTAACACTCCACCAATATTTCCCACTATACAGTATACTATTATGAGATGTAGAATCATGCGCCAAGCAATTAGAATGCTTCTCAGAGATTTAGAATCATCGTTTGAAAGCATGTTACCATGGCAACGGGATCTATATGCCAATAAAGTGTGCCTGTGTATACTTACACTGCAAATTAAACAAATGGTGGAGATGTACATTAAAGCAGTCTATGCAGTTGGTGCATGTGTCACCATCAAGTTGTCGTAGTGCAGTACTTGGAACACAACTTGGCAAAGTGTGCTACCATAGTATAACTCACTCTTCAGCTCCTCCTTCACACGGCATTCATGTTCCTCCAGCACTCGAGTGGCTTCCTGCACTACCTCTGCAGGTTTCATTAACAGAACTTGACAAAGATGGTCCTCCCACTCCCACAGCTCTTTCCCAGCCACCTCAGAGCACTCTTCTGCTGTTAGGAGGTGTCTAGTGAAGAGCTTATTCAGTACTGCAGGGGGTGAATAGGTTTACAAATCACTTGACCACTCACTGTTTCATGCAGTGTGCTACAAAACCCATTCGCTTTCCCAATCATTTCGCGCTCCTCTCACTTCTTGACAATGTACACGTGAATGACGTCATATTACAATGATAAATGCACCCGCAAAGTTCCCGCAGATGTTTATATGGGATTTATAACCCCCACGCTCTGTCCGCAACCACCGTATAGCAGGAAACATTGGTGGGCATAAAATTTGGCAGATTTGCCATAAAAAGCATTTGGCGGTTTCTAAATTTGGCAGATTTCGACTCCCAAGACCGAAGATGTCACAATAAGGCTGTTGGTGTAGTCGACGGCCAAGGAGAAGAGGACTTCCCTCAGGCTTCGTGGGCAGTGACTTCACCACGACAGTCGTGTTCTCAGCATGATGCATTGCCTTGAAACATTGTGGGGTTTTAATTTGGAGACTTTTCTGAAAACCGTCAAACACCCAAATTTAACACTCCACCAATATTTCCCACTATACAGTATACTATTATGAGATGTAGAATCATGCGCCAAGCAATTAGAATGCTTCTCAGAGATTTAGAATCATTGTTTGAAAGCATGTTACCATGGCAACGGGATCTATATGCCAATAAAGTGTGCCTGTGTATACTTACACTGCAAAATAAACAAATGGTGGAGATGTACATTAAAGCAGTCTATGCAGTTGGTGCATGTGTCACCATCAAGTTGTCATAGTGCAGTACTTGGAACACAACTTGGCAAAGTGTGCTACCATAGTATAACTCACTCTTCAGCTCCTTCTTCACACGGCAGCCATGTTCCTCCAGCAATTGAGTGGCTTCCTGCACTACCTCTGCAGGTTTCATTAACAGAACTTGACAAAGATGGTCCTCCCACTCCCACCGCTGTTTCCCAGCCACCTCAGAGCACTCTTCTGCTGTTAGGAGGTGTCTAGTGAAGAGCTCATTCAGTACTGCAGGGGGTGAATAGGTTTAAAAATCACTTGACCACTCACTGTTTCATGCAGTGTGCTACAAAACCCATTCGCTTTCCCAATCATTTCGCGCTCCTCTCACTTCTTGACAATGTACGCGTGAATGACGTCATATTACAATGATAAATGCACCCGCAAAGTTCCCGCAGATGTTTATATGGGATTTATAAACCCCCACGCTCTGCCCGCAACCACCGTATAGCAGGAAACATTGGTGGGCATAAAATTTGGCAGATTTGCCATAAAAAGCATTTGGCGGTTTCTAAATTTGGCAGATTTCGACCCCCAAGACCGAAGATGTCACAAAAAGGCTGTTGGTGTAGTCGACGGCCAAGGAGAAGAGGACTTCCCTCAGGCTTCGTGGGCAGTGACTTCACCATGACGGTCGTGTTCTCAGCATGATGCATTGCCTTGAAACATTGTGGGGTTTTAATTTGGCGACTTTTCTGAAAACCGTCAAACACCCAAATTTAACACTCCACCAATATTTCCCACTATACAGTATACTATTATGAGATGTAGAATCATGCGCCAAGCAATTAGAATGCTTCTCAGAGATTTAGAATCATCGTTTGAAAGCATGTTACCATGGCAACGGGATCTATATGCCAATAAAGTGTGCCTGTGTATACTTACACCGCAAATTAAACAAATGGTGGAGATGTACATTAAAGCAGTCTATGCAGTTGGTGCATGTGTCACCATCAAGTTGTCGTAGTGCAGTACTTGGAACACAACTTGGCAAAGTGTGCTATCATAGTATAACTCACTCTTCAGCTCCTCCTTCACACGGCATTCATGTTCCTCCAGCACTCGAGTGGCTTCCTGCACTACCTCTGCAGGTTTCATTAACAGAACTTGACAAAGATGGTCCTCCCACTCCCACAGCTCTTTCCCAGCCACCTCAGAGCACTCTTCTGCTGTTAGGAGGTGTCTAGTGAAGAGCTTATTCAGTACTGCAGGGGGTGAATAGGTTTACAAATCACTTGACCACTCACTGTTTCATGCAGTGTGCTACAAAACCCATTCGCTTTCCCAATCATTTCGCGCTCCTCTCACTTCTTGACAATGTACACGTGAATGACGTCATATTACAATGATAAATGCACCCACAAAGTTCCCGCAGATGTTTATATGGGATTTATAAACCCCCACGCCCTGCCCGCAACCACCGTATAGCAGGAAACATTGGTGGGCATAAAATTTGGCAGATTTGCTATAAAAAGCATTTGGCGGTTTCTAAATTTGGCAGATTTCGACCCCCAAGACCGAAGATGTCACAAAAAGGCTGTTGGTGTAGTCGGCGGCCAAGGAGAAGAGGACTTCCCTCAGGCTTCGTGGGCAGTGACTTCACCACGACGGTCGTGTTCTCAGCATGCTGCATTGCCTTCAACTTCTGCAGACTTCAGCCTTCTCGCGGTTGTTTCGAGCACTGTGAAGTTCGTAGTAACTCAAGTGGGACCATTTTCAGCTGTGTATCTCCTTATCTTTGCTCTCTCTTCAGGCGCATAGCCCGTGTAAGAGCCGCAAGTCGCACTGCGCTTCATGCCGACTTTTGCCTGTTCACCAGGCGAGAGCCGGCCTCATGTGTTTGTTCAGGTAGTCTGTCTCCTTCCTTGAGAGAGCGTCACACTGGAGCACAGGTCCTTCTCTCTGTACATACAGTACTTCAACAGGGTCATCTCGTGTTCGACTGCAATGCATGTGCGTAATGAGCTGCAACGTACTTGTACGTATATTTATTATACTTACGTATTGCGTGCGTATAATAGCTGGAAACATTGTGGGGTTTTAATTTGGCGACTTCTCTGAAAACCGTCAAACACCCAAATTTAACGCCCCACCGATATTTCCCGCTATACAGTATACTATTATGGGATTTAGAATCATGGGCCAAGCAATTAGAATGCTTCTCAGAGATTTAGAATCATCGTTTGAAGCATGTTACCATGGCATCTATATGCACTTAAAGTGTGCCTGAGTATACTTATACTGTAAATTAAACAAATGGTGGAGATGTACATTAGAGCAGTGTATGCAGTTGGTGCATGTCTCACTATCAAGTTGTCATAGTGCAGTACTTGGAACACAACTTGGCAAAGTGTGCTACCATAGTACTAGACAAATGCAAGGCATTGTGGGGCGAGCCTGAGTGTGCAGCATACTTGGCAAAGTGTGCTACCATAGTATAACTCACTCTTCAGCTTCCCCTTCACACGATATTCATGCTCCTCCAGCACTTGAGTGGCTTCCTGCACTACCTCTGCAGGCTTAGTTAACAGGACTTCACAAAGATGGTCCTCCCACTTCCACCTCTTCCCAGCCACCTCAGAGCACTCTTCTGCTGTTAGGAGGTGTCTAGTGAAGAGCTCATTCGGTACTGCAGGGGGTGAATAGGTTTACAAATCACTTGACCACTCACTGTTTCATGCAGTGTGCTACAAAACCCATTCGCTTTCCCAGTCATTTTGCGCTCCTCTCGCTTCTTGACAATGTACGCGTGAATGACGTCATATTACAATGATAAATGCACCCGCAAAGTTCCCACAGATGTTTATATGGGACTTATACACCCCCACGCTCTGCCCGCAACCACCGTATAGCAGGAAACATTGGTGGGCATAAAATTTGGCAGATTTGCCATAAAAAGCATTTGGCGGTTTCTAAATTTGGCAGATTTCGACCCCCAAGACCGAAGATGTCACAAAAAGGCTGTTGGTGTAGTCGGCGGCCAAGGAGAAGAGGACTTCCCTCAGGCTTTGTGGGCAGTGACTTCACCACGACGGTCGTTTTCTCAGTATGCTGCATTGCCTTCAACTTCTGCAGACTTCAGCCTTCTCACGGTTGTTTCGAGCACTGTGAAGTTCGTAGTAACTCAAGTGGGACCATTTTCAGCTGTGTATCTCCTTATCTTTGCTCACTCTTCAGGCGCATAGCCCGTGTAAGAGCCGCAAGTCGCACTGCGCTTCATGCCAACTTTTGCTTGTTCACCAGGCGAGAGCCGGCCTCATGTGTTTGTTCAGGTAGTCTGTCTCCTTCCTTGAGAGAGCGTCACACTGGAGCACAGGTCCTTCTCTCTGTACATACAGTACTTCAACAGGGCCATCTCGTGTTTGACTGCAATGCATGTGCGTAATGAGCTGCAACGTACTTGTACGTATACTTATTATACTTACGTATTGCGTGCGTATAATAGCTGGAAACATTGTGGGGTTTTAATTTGGCGACTTCTCTGAAAACCGTCAAACACCCAAATTTAACGCCCCACCGATATTTCCCGCTATACAGTATACTATTATGGGATTTAGAATCATGCGCCAAGCAATTAGAATGCTTCTCAGAGATTTAGAATCATCGTTTGAAAGCATGTTACCATGGCATCTATATGCACTTAAAGTGTGCCTGAGTATACTTATACTGCAAATTAAACAAATGGTGGAGATGTACATTAGAGCAGTGTATGCAGTTGGTGCATGTGTCACTATCAAGTTGTCATAGTGCAGTACTTGGAACACAACTTGGCAAAGTGTGCTACCATAGTACTAGATAAATGCAAGGCATTGTGGGGCGAGCCTGAGTGTGCAGCATATATGCAGCAAGACATGCAGGGCCATGGAATGCGATGCATGCAAACATAAGTAATCAAGTAGCAGTGGCTTGGAGCATCTATGATGCAAATGTTATGACTGTTGTAGCTGGAGGCTGGCCTCTCACTGTTCCGTAGTTTGCGTGACTTTCCTATTTCTATCGCAAATGCGGCTGTTTGCCAATTGCTGCTCTTGGGCCTCATCAGTTTCCAAAGCACGACGTGCCCCTCCCTTTCTCGCCGGCAATGTAGGCGCAAGGCTCTGGCCTCCACTGTCTCTGGTCCGGCAGAAGCCATCCGGCATTGCTTGTGGGCCAACGAAAAAGAAGGTAGTGGCAGCACCTGTAAATTTGCTTTTCTGTGAGCGAGTGACAAAGCCAATTGTGGTCGCTGGTGTCAAGTGTGCGCGAGACACCACGGGCCAGGGAACGCCGCAGCCTAGGGCCACAATTAACACTTTGCAACAGAGTGCAGCCATCTTGCACGGCTAAATAGGAATTTGCGGCATGATGTACAACACATATATATCCCAACCAAATTGCCAGCAACCACGTCAGTGTGTGGCTCGCTCAGGCTCGCCCCAATAACTCACCCTTCAGCTCCTTCTTCACATGACATTCATGTTCCTCCAGCACTTGAGTGGCTTCCTGCACTACCTCTGCAGGCTTAGTTAACAGGACTTCACAAAGATGGTCCTCCCACTCCCACCTCTTCCCAGCCACCTAAGAGCACTCTTCTGCTGTTAGGAGGTGTCTAGTGAAGAGCTTATTCAGTACTGCAGGGGGTGAATAGGTTTACAAATCACTTGACCACTCACTGTTTCATGCAGTGTGCTACAAAACCCATTCACTTTCCCAATCATTTCACGCTCCTCTTACTTCTTGACAATGTACGCGTGAATGACGTCATATTACAATGATAAATGCACCCGCAAAGTTCCCACAGATGTTTATATGGGACTTATACACCCCGACGCTCTGCCCGCAACCACCGTATAGCAGGAAACATTGGTGGGCATAAAATTTGGCAGATTTGCCATAAAAAGCATTTGGCGGTTTCTAAATTTGGCAGATTTCGACCCCCAAGACCGAAGATGTCACAAAAAGGCTGTTGGTGTAGTCGGCGGCCAAGGAGAAGAGGACTTCCCTCAGGCTTCGTGGGCAGTGACTTCACCACGACGGTCGTGTTCTCAGCATGCTGCATTGCCTTCAACTTCTGCAGACTTCAGCCTTCTCACGGTTGTTTCGAGCACTGTGAAGTTCGTAGTAACTCAAGTGGGACCATTTTCAGCTGTGTATCTCCTTATCTTTGCTCACTCTTCAGGCGCATAGCCCGTGTAAGAGCCGCAAGTCGCACTGCGCTTCATGCCGACTTTTGCCTGTTCACCAGGCGAGAGCCGGCCTCATGTGTTTGTTCAGGTAGTCTGTCTCCTTCCTTGAGAGAGCGTCACACTGGAGCACAGGTCCTTCTCTCTGTACATACAGTACTTCTACAGGGCCATCTCGTGTTTGACTGCAATGCATGTGCGTAATGAGCTGCAACGTACTTGTACGTATATTTATTATACTTACGTATTGCGTGCGTATAATAGCTGGAAACATTGTGGGGTTTTAATTTGGCGACTTCTCTGAAAACCGTCAAACACCCAAATTTAACGCCCCACCGATATTTCCCGCTATACAGTATACTATTATGGGATTTAGAATCATGGGCCAAGCAATTAGAATGCTTCTCAGAGATTTAGAATCATCGTTTGAAAGCATGTTACCATGGCATCTATATGCACTTAAAGTGTGCCTGAGTATACTTATACTGCAAATTAAACAAATGGTGGAGATGTACATTAGAGCAGTGTATGCAGTTGGTGCATGTGTCACTATCAACTTGTCATAGTGCAGTACTTGGAACACAACTTGGCAAAGTGTGCTACCATAGTACTAGACAAATGCAAGGCATTGTGGGGCGAGCCTGAGTGTGCAGCATGTATGCAGCAAGACATGCAGGGCCATGGAATGCGATGCATGCAAACATAAGTAATCAAGTAGCAGTGGCTTGGAGCATCTATGATGCAAATGTTATGACTGTTGTAGCTGGAGGCTGGCCTCTCACTGTTCCGTAGTTTGCGTGACTTTCCTATTTCTATCGCAAATGCGGCTGTTTGCCAATCGCTGCTCTTGGGCCTCGTCAGTTTCCGAAGCACGACTTGCCCCTCCTTTTCTCGCCGGCAATGTAGGCGCAAGGCTCTGGCCTCCACTGTCTCTGGTCTGGCAGAAGCCATCCGGCATTGCTTGCGGGCCAACGAAAAAGAAGGTAGTGGCAGCACCTGTAAATTTGCTTTTCTGTGAGCGAGTGACAAAGCCAATTGTGGTCGCTGGTGTCAAGTGTGCGCGAGACACCACGGGCCAGGGAACGCCGCAGCCTAGGGCCACAATTAACACTTTGCAACAGAGTGCAGCCATCTTGCACGGCTAAATAGGAATTTGCGGCATGATGTACAACACATATATATCCCAACCAAATCGCCAGCAACCACGTCAGTGTGGGGCTCGCTCAGGCTTGCCCCAATAACTCACCCTTCAGCTCCTCCTTCACATGACATTCATGTTCCTCCAGCACTTGAGTGGCTTCCTGCACTACCTCTGCAGGCTTAGTTAACAGGACTTCACAAAGATGGTCCTCCCACTTCCACCTCTTCCCAGCCACCTCAGAGCACTCTTCTGCTGTTAGGAGGTGTCTAGTGAAGAGCTCATTCAGTACTGCAGGGGGTGAATAGGTTTACAAATCACTTGACCACTCACTGTTTCATGCAGTGTGCTACAAAACCCATTCGCTTTCCCAGTCATTTCGCGCTCCTCTCACTTCTTGACAATGTACGCGTGAATGACGTCATATTACAATGATAAATGCACCCACAAAGTTCCCGCAGATGTTTATATGGGATTTATAAACCCCCACGCCCTGCCCGCAACCACCGTATAGCAGGAAACATTGGTGGGCATAAAATTTGGCAGATTTGCTATAAAAAGCATTTGGCGGTTTCTAAATTTGGCAGATTTCGACCCCCAAGACCGAAGATGTCACAAAAAGGCTGTTGGTGTAGTCGACGGCCAAGGAGAAGAGGACTTCCCTCAGGCTTCGTGGGCAGTGACTTCACCACGACGGTCGTGTTCTCAGCATGCTGCATTGCCTTCAACTTCTGCAGACTTCAGCCTTCTCACGGTTGTTTCGAGCACTGTGAAGTTCGTAGTAACTCAAGTGGGACCATTTTCAGCTGTGTATCTCCTTATCTTTGCTCTCTCTTCAGGCGCATAGCCCGTGTAAGAGCCGCAAGTCGCACTGCGCTTCATGCCGACTTTTGCCTGTTCACCAGGCAAGAGCCAACCTCATGTGTTTGTTCAGGTAGTCTGTCTCCTTCCTTGAGAGAGCGTCACACTGGAGCACAGGTCCTTCTCTCTGTACATACAGTACTTCAACAGGGTCATCTCGTGTTTGACTGCAATGCATGTGCGTAATGAGCTGCAACGTACTTGTACGTATATTTATTATACTTACGTCTTGCGTGCGTATAATAGCTGGAAACATTGTGGGGTTTTAATTTGGCGACTTCTCTGAAAACCGTCAAACACCCAAATTTAACGCCCCACCGATATTTCCCGCTATACAGTATACTATTATGGGATTTAGAATCATGGGCCAAGCAATTAGAATGCTTCTCAGAGATTTAGAATCATCGTTTGAAAGCATGTTACCATGGCATCTATATGCACTTAAAGTGTGCCTGAGTATACTTATACTGCAAATTAAACAAATGGTGGAGATGTACATTAGAGCAGTGTATGCAGTTGGTGCATGTGTCACTATCAACTTGTCATAGTGCAGTACTTGGAACACAACTTGGCAAAGTGTGCTACCATAGTACTAGACAAATGCAAGGCATTGTGGGGCGAGCCTGAGTGTGCAGCATATATGCAGCAAGACATGCAGGGCCATGGAATGCGATGTACACATTCGCACACTTTACTAATACCAAAGGTCTACACTGTGTGTGGGTACACAGTCACTGCTGAAGGTAGGAGGAACAGGTGCAGATAGGGAGGATTGGTGTTGAAGTCAACACTCACAGAGTCAACACAAGGTGTACCTAACCCTCTGACAGCACAGTGTGTATGTAGGATGAAAGGAGTGTGTGCGTGCGTGCATGCGTGCGTGCGTGTGTGTGTGTGTGTGTGTGTGTGTGTGGACATGTAAAGACAGTCAAACATGTGAGCAGCGTGTGGGTACGTACAAGTAAGTGCACAGTTAACGCTTTGATGTATGCAAAATGGCTGCCATTTCATCATCACTTTGACGTCATAGCAAAAATGGAGGCAGGCGGCGTCTATGCGAGACTAGGTAATAGGTGTTAATACATTGTACACAAAGATCTAGTGAATGAAACTTAATACAGAACGAAGCTGTGTTGTATCTGACATAACACGTACGTGTGTGTGCGGTTGCCAGCGTTTGGTGTGTGGTTTTCTGGTACAGTAATTCTAATCAATACAGTACTGTACAGTAGTAGATTTTCTAAAAACCGCCAAACCGCCAAATTTAATACCCTGCCAATATTTCTCGCTATACAGTATACTACTATGAGATTTAGAATCACGTATGAAGCAATTAGTATGCTTCTTAGAGATTTAAAATCATCATTTAGATGCCCATTACCATGGCAACAAGATCTATATGCACTATGTGCCTGTGTATACTGCATATTATACAAATGATGGAGATGTACATTAAAGCAGTCTATGCAGTTGGTGCATGTGTCACCATCAAGTTGTCATAGTGCAGTACTTGGAACACAAATTAGCAAAGTGTGCTACTTTAGTATAACTCACCCTTCAGCTCCTTCTTCACACGGCAGCCATGTTCCTCCATCACTTGAATGGCTTCCTGCACTACCACTGCAGGTTTTGTTAACATGACTTGACAAAGATGGTCCTCCCACTCCCACCACTCCTTCCTAGCCACCTCAGAGCACTCTTCTGCTGTTAGGAGGTGTCTAGTGAAGAGCTCATTCAGTACTGCAGGGTGTGAATTGGTTTACAAATCACTTGACCACTCACTGTTTCATGCAGTGTGCTGTGTACACATTTTCACTGCACAGTATACACTCAACAGTTGGACACATGTAAAAGGAACCAGAAAGCAAGACCCCTCCTACCCCTACCCCTGCACTGTTATTACCATACATCAAGTGACCACTTGTCTGGGAGCTTTGGTGAGCAAAACACATACGTATCAGTCATTGAACAATAAGATCAGTAGAATGCTTCCATCACTACTGAAAAAGTAATAAAGGTGCGATTGGGCTTAAAGAATAGAAAATTGTGACAGTGGGCAGAAAGGTCTACTATGCGTGTTCTGATATATACAGCTGCTTATGGAATGAAGGCACTAAAGTGCTAAGCCCTTGGCGTAATAAGCTATATAGAAAGCTTCAGTCATCCAAATGAAAATGATAATTGGAATGTATGGTTCTATATTAAGAGCTGGTATTAAGTCAAAAGCACTGCATGGGAGAATGATAGCAATTGTTATTACACTGCAGTAAACTATAGCTAGCTACTAGTTTCAGACATGCATTGAGGCAACAGTGCTGACTCTGCAATATGAGCAATTATTACATCATGGTACACTATGCTATTTTTAGAGGTGGCAGCCAGTCAGTGTACAGTAATCTAGCAATTACCACATTATGGCAAATATTAGGAGCAGCCAACACCTCAAGTTGGATGTAGCATTGTTTAAGGCTGATATTGCAATTGCATCCAAAACCGTAACACTTTCATCACAGGAGAATTTGGGGGAAGAATGAAACAGGTTCTGCAAGGCATGATATACTTCAATGGAGTACTGCCCTTAGGACAAACTTTACTTCAGGCCAAAGAACACACCTTCCTTCAGGCAAAGAACACCACTTGGTTCAGAGCACCAGAGATGACCATACACACGTGTGCTACGTATATAGCTACACGCAAACACAATGGCAAAGTGAGCAACTAAAGAACTGCGTGGTGGAGAGAAACCTCACATGATGAGAATATGCTCGTGCACTAACCAGGGCAACAAAAATGGCTGTCTGGCGCACTAGTAGCTTCGAAGCAAATTCTGTAGCTTTGCGAAGAGGCTGTTTTACAAAAAACGCTAGTTTTAATTCAATCCTTTGCAGTGATGAGACAATCCGTAGGTCTTCTTGTCCAATTTGTTACTGAATGGAAAAGCTGTAACGAACACACACACACACAGCCAACTACTGTAACCCTGCGAGTTGCATGTGCCGAGGGTTAATAAGAAAAAATGTGAGCAAAAACATGGCTACCACACAGTTCTATGATACTCAATGGTCTCTTTCAGGACAAACACAAGCTGCTCAGACAGCTAACTTGTCAGAGTCCATAGCCCCCACCTGTATCCACAGCACATGTCTTTCTACATTACTATTTAGCTAGTGGGCACTTGCACATGAGGCTGCATGCATGTGCACACATGTGAGACTGCAAGCAAGTGCACGCGCGCGTGCATGCACGCACGCACACACACACACACACACACACTGGAAATACACGTAGGCAAATTATGTGCCCAATACAGCATGGGTTAGATGAGGCCACAAAACAATAGTCAAGGCTGGTATAGGGTGGACTGGCTCAGCTGCTACACTGACTTCACTGTTGAGTAGTCTGACTACCTCACCAACCTCTCAACAGCATTGCTTCATACTTGCATCCAAACTTCACAAATACGTCTACTGTTCTGGTCACTACTTCTAAAGGTTTGGTGCACTGGATAGAGATAAGTTTATAAAGCAGGTACACTCGTTCTCGTTTCATCCTCTTCACTTCATCCTCAGTCACCAACTTCTCCTGGTACAACTCTGACAGTACTGTGTGGGATAGCAGCACTGATACACAGACTGGGCACACAAAACATTCGCACACTATGCTAATACCAAAGGCCTACACTGTGTGTGGGTACACAGTCACTGCTGAAGGTAGGAGGAACAGGTACAGATAGGGAGGATTGGTGTTGAAGGCAACACTCACACATCAGAAAGGGTTGGTTCTCTAATACCAGCTTCACAACAGGGTTGAAAACCTTGGCAAGGTTTTCAACCCTGTTGTGAAGCTGGTATTAGAGAACCAACCCTTTCTGATGCCTGAGCCAGCTGAGAAGCCCTCACTTTAACACTCACACAGTCTACACAAGGAGATCTGTTTGAAGCTAACCTTTACTATTTCTACAGATAATTCCACAGTTACCTCTCAGAGTTAGGTCTGCTTGTGTACACCAGATCCTCTAACACTTCATACTCACATTGATATTGGTGAGTAGCACCTATAACACTACACCATCCGTCTACATGAACAGTCAATGACTTGTGCAGAATCACATGCTATTCCAATGCAGCACTGTATGCTCACTTTCAATACTGTTAGCAGTACTGCTGTACCAAAACTCCTTCTTGTATTCCTCCAACACATCCATTACCAGTTTCAGCACACCAGGTGGTTTCACTGCTATAGTGCGAGCAAGCTCCTCATCCCACCAGAACCCTGCCCCACTGACTCTTCTGCACTCTTCTTCAGTGATGAAGTCTTTCTCCACATGCAGTGTCTTCAGCACTGCACACACCAGTAACACAGGACAGTAACACAACACAGCTACAACACAACAAACAGACTCACAACACCGCTAGCTACTTAGTCAGGAGTGGCTGTCCCTTCCGCTGTGGCTACGTCTGACTAGCTACTACTGCGATCAAGTGTAACAAAAGAAGAGATAAGAATTACTCAAGGCACTCAGATGGCAAACTCACAGCGCCAAATACTAGGACAGCGCGGAAACGGGTCTTTGCTGTCAGCGCAGTGACAACCAACGACACTTGACTTCTCTTCAGCCATCTTTACTAGTTGACCATTACCATTTCGGTTCCCATTCTCAAGGAAATAGTTTGAATTTTGGAATGTATACTGTAAAATCATAGTCTCGTCCCCAGCCCACTTCCAAGACTAGTATCACTAGTGTGGAATGCTTAGTGCACTTGTACTTACTATCTACTGGTCTGGTCGGACAGGTTACGTGTTGGAAATTGGTGACTTACAAAAATTCATTGGTAAATGTTAAAACTCCCCTCTGTGAAATATAGCTTCACTAGCTATAGCTAGTTACACAAGACGGCTCTGTGCTACACTCACTGGACGTAGCAGTCAACAGTATTAATGACATTCCATTGCCATGGGTACTTACAATAATTAAAGTACAGTGATGGGCTGAAAGCAATGTATGCTGAGTAGTTACCCTCCCTACACACACACACACACACACACACACACACACAACACTGTATTCAGTTCAGTCTGTGGGATCCTCGTGATGTGCTGGGTCCCAACAGTGGGCTGGTCTCTTGTGGGGATCCTGCTAATGTTCTGAGGCCCTTTTGGTTGTGGCTGAGGCCCAGTTCTCTCCTCTCCCTCCTCGCCTTCCTCTTCTGGCTCCACTTGTGGTAGAGAGACTGAGAAGGGAAGGGAGGGCGTCTGCAGCTCAGCAAGGACTGCACTACGATCCCCAGCACAAGGAGGACTAGCCACGCTAGACACAGGAGGATTTCTGGAGGGGGAGGGGAGGGGAGGGGAGGGGAGTGGAGAGAGGGTAGGGTAGGGTAGGAAGGGTAGAGGAGGGTGGGGAGGGTAGGGGGAGGGTAGGGGTGTGAAAGGGGAGGGTAGTACTGTGAGATGAGGTGTTGTGAGCTTACAGTACGTATATGGATGTGTGTGTGTGTCTGTGTGTGTGTGTGGTGTGTGTGTGTGTGTGTGTGTGTGTGTGTGTGTGTGTGTGTGTGTGTGTGTGTGCTAGGTTAGCTGACCATCGAGCTGGAAGGGGTAAGCTTGGTACATTTCAAAGTCAAATCCAGCAATGGTCACTTGGTTGAGGAAGTTGGTCCAAATCAGTCGGAGAGAGGTCAGGAAGAAGGTGGATATGGCTGGAGGGGGCCGGTTGGGAAGGGGAGGGAAGTGGTTATGTAAGCCCTGTACCGCCCCTCCTCGTACACCAGCATGTTGTAGACCACCCCCTGTTCAGGCATGGAGTCAAACACCACCCTCTTGGGTGTCCTGTAGGTGAGGTGGAGGCCTAGCACCTGTATGGGGGGAGAGCACATCACATCACACCACCACTTCACACACAGCACCCTCACTCCTTTACTGTATTACCCCTCCCCCTCCCCTCCCCTCCCCTCCCTCCCTTCTCCTCCCCTCTCCCCTCCCCTCCCCCTCCCCTCTCCTCCCTCCCTTCTCCTCCCCTCTCCCCTCCCCTCCCTCCCCCTCCCCTCCCTTCCCCTCCCCCTCCTCTCCCCTCCCCTGCCCTCCCCTCCTCTCCCCTCCCCTCCCTCCCCTCCCCTCCCCTCCCCTCCCTCCCTTCTCCTCCCCTCTCCCCTCCCCTCCTCCTCCCCTCTCCTCCCTCCCTTCTCCTCCCCTCTCCCCTCCCCTCCCTCCCCCTCCCCTCCCTTCCCCTCCCCCTCCTCTCCCCTCCCCTCCCCTCCCCTCCTCTCCCCTCCCCTCCCTCCCCTCTCCCCTCCCCTCCCCTCACCAGCTGCCCATAGCTAGTCACACTGTCCACAGTCAACATCCTCCTACAATCCCCTCAAACATGGCCTCCTCACTGTAGCGCCTCTCTGGAAGGAAGTACAGATAGCCGTAATAGGATAGGTCCTGGATGGGGGCAGGGGGTGTGTCACAGGTGGGGAGCCCTTTAGACCCATTCTTGTAGCCCAGGTCTCCATCTTGGAAAGTGACGGTTGTGGAGTAGTTTGTGTGTGTGAGTGCATGTGAGCTTGGCATCATAGAGGATCAAGGTTGAAGGAGGTTGCACAATCACCAGCCACTGGATCTGTGGGAAAGGGTTACCATAGCAACAATTATACCCATAGCAGAGTATGATAATACATACAGTGTCACCTCTCTATTGGGGATAGTTTGGGACAGACACAGGTGCCCTCATTAGAGAGGTGTCCTCATTTCAGTGGTAGTTTTGTACACATCTCTGTGTAGCTTGGACAGTAAGCAGCGCCCTCATTAGAGAGGTGTCCTGTATTTAGAGTGCCCCTAAAAGAGAGTTTCCACTGTAAGTGGCTCCTCCTTGTATCCCAACACATCATCAAGCACACAACAGAGACCAGTGAGTACACACTCTACACCCAACTCACAATGTACTGTCACACACTCCTCCCCCTCCCCCTCCCCCCATATGCTACCACTGTACACATCATTCATGTACACCGGCACAGCAAACACCATCTGATGTAACATTTAGTAGTCATGCAAACTGGGGCTCACTTGTAACTGTTTCTTGTACTAAAGCACACAATGTACAATAACAAGAAACAAGGAATCTGCACCTCCCTCCCCCTCCTCTTCCCCCTCCCCCTCCCCTTGCCACATCCCTGCCCCCCCCCATATGCTACCACTACACTTACCATTCATATAGATTGGCACAGCAGTAATCAAATGTTGAGTAGACCTCTGCCCACTGCTGACCGCTACTTCTGAACTGGACCAGCCCCACGTGTGTGTTGTTGGTGGTGATCTCGTAGAGGAGGGAGAGGGAGGTACTGAGGGTCACCTCCCGACTCTGAGTGTCAATCTGAAATGTGGCTCCAACCACGACGGGGACACTGTCCATGTGATAATTGACCTTGAAGTGGTGGCACTGGGATCCATTGTGGGACATGAGGAGAGTGTTGCCGATGTCAATGGAGTAAGTGGCACAGTTGTCTGCAGAGGGAGAGAGGCTGTGGTCAAAGGAGTTGACTGTGTCTGCCCCAGCACTCACTGCACTCCACACCACTTCACACATGTACACCAGTGAAGGCAGTGAGGAGTGGGCTTAGCATGCTAAGGACATCTATAGGTGCCCAGACACACTTCTTCAGTAATGTCTGTAACCTGTGGAAGATGGGAATGGGGACTCTGTGTGCTTCTTAGCAAACTCCTCCAATTTGAGTCGACCAATCAGATTGCACAATTAATGTTGCCATGGAATGTATGATAGGCTGATAACTCCCATTCCCATCCTTTGTGGCCAGCACAAGTTGTCAAGGGAATCAAGACCATAATGTTGAACTGAAAGAGGACAGATTCCGGCTTCAGTCACTTGGCCCAGTTCTTCCCACTTGGCTCAGATTTGAACTCAGACCATGGCACTATAACAAAAGACACAGAAAAACTCAAAGACAACAAATGACAACACATCAATGACTCTCCACACAACACACTCCTGTACTCCACCTCCTGCTTAAGGAGAGCCTACAACACAATACATTGTCTGTCAGTACTTTAGAGTATACATTACTTAGCTACAGTTACTACACTAATGTCACCCACTACTAAACAGTACACACTCGTATACACACACATACAAACATACATTAAAAGCTCCACTCGGTCCGTCAATTAAGCTAGACAAATGAGCTCACCGTGAACCTTGCACGGAGGGCACACCAACCCTCCGGTCGTCTTGTTGATAAAGACGGTCTGAGAGGTCTCCCTCTCGCACAGCGGACAGCTCAGAGTCAGAGCGGCGTGACCCTCATTATAAGAGACCTTGTTTGCTTTGAGGAACTGCCTCACTGTCGACTGAAGGAGGACGACTTGTATCTGGCCAGTCAAGTCCGTCACTGGTCTCTTCGCCACTCTCTGTAGCGACAGTGAGGGCAGCTGCAGATGTCGATGAGGGAGCGAGCATGTTACACGATCATGTGATGTGCGCTGTAACAGGTTGTGGCAGCTGCGGCTAGCTTGCAGAACACTAGTACTTCCTCTTCCATCATCCGCGCACGCGCGTCAGCTAAACTGCTGCCATTTTGTTCATGATTGTGCAATAGTGCACGTGACGTCGACATCACTCTTCACACACTGCTAACATGTAGCTACACTAATTTATACGCACTACATAAAAGGAGTACAAATGAAAGATGTCGCAAAACCGAACATTTCAAGTCAGTTCATCTGACTCCAGTGGACCTGTAGCAATAATGAAGAGAATAAAACTAACATCACTGCATGCACTTCCCTCAGAAATGTGACGTCACTGACACATCACACAGTGCCACCCCATAGCTGCCAAGGTAGAAATCTACTTAAGAGTGAGACATGGCTCTGGTAGGAGTGAGATCTGATCTGCTAGGAGTCGGACATGTAGCTAATTGTGACGATGAGTGCAGAGTTGGCTGTTTTGTGCCCTCAGCTCAAGTGTACACAAACTAGCTGTCAGATATGCAAAATCATAAGTATAATTATTACATTGGCATGCATGCACACTGCCTGAGATAACAAAAATGCCATGTGATACTTTGTCAAATATTAGAATCAGTGAATGGTAGCTACTGTGAATTAAAAGTCAGACAAGACCATGTCTAGTCCCACCCACACATGCACCCTTGTCCCATTGTACACTACACATAGACTCACTCAAACACACTAGCAGATAGGGACACTAGTATAACCAAACTAAACACACAAAACACACGCACACACACACACACACACACACACACACACACACACACACACACACACACACACACACACACACACACACACAAACCTCTAGCACTCTGCCTAACCAGTTGAGTTGATTCGCCTTCTCTTGGCCTGCATGCAGACCCACTGAAAGATAATAGCTGGTATGCTGTTCCCTTACAACAGCCTGTGAGAGAAAGCAAAGAAGGCATACTCTACAAGGATGCATACATCCACACATCACACCATCTGGCTATATGAATGCACATTCATCAGTTCTACAGCAGCTTACAATAACGTGCACTCACCAAAGAAACTTACTGTGTCACACAGCATCTGTCCAAATTCCCTCATTCTGGCATACCCGTTGGCACTGTTCATGATTGAGCATAATTTCTTTATGTTGAATAATTTCTTTTGTCTGTTGGAACAGGTGCATAAAGAGAATCTCATTGGCTGTTATTGTAGATTTAGCCTGGTGGATGCTATTCTCCTGCTCCTCTGATGATTTTGTCATGGTAGGCACAGTATGCATGTGACAATGTGCAACATGCTACTTAGCTATAATTATGAATAGGACAGACTTATATATACAGGTGTGGAGAAGAACGTTAAAAATGTGTATGTAACTCACACTAAGTGACATTGTCACTGTGTCCAATGCACTCTTGCCGTGTGCCAAGTCCTCTGTAAGCATTCCACCTCCGGTGTCCTTCACAGTCTTCACCACCATCTGACGTGTAAGGGAAGGTTCCGTTCATTCATGACAGGAGATCCACTTCACCACCAACTCCAGCATGCAGTCTCCTATTTGGGTTCCTTCCACTTCCAGTGACTGGTTCCTTCACCTTTCAATGCCCTCCACGACCAGGTGGTCTACAGCCAGGACAACACTCATCATTGACCACTGTTTTGATGGACTGACCTGGAATTGGAGGTCTGGGGCAGAGGAAGGCCTGAACATGCACTCTCCCCTTTTGTGTTGTGTGTGTGTGTGTGTGTGTGTGTGTGTGTGTGTGTGTGTGTGTGTGTGTGTGTGTGTATGTGTGTGTGTGTGTTTTATATGTGTGTATGTGTGTGTTTGTGCTTGTGTGTTCATTAAAGTTTCTCAACCTTAACCTACTAATATCATAGAATGGTGTGTTTGTATGTTGAGTGCTGAACTTGGATATTGAGAGATTTTGATAATTATCTTGACACAACCAAATGTTATCCGTCCTCCTCCCCCTTTCCTCCCAAAACACCTATAGGTGACCATTTATCACCTCCTGAAGCTCTTTCAAGCAGACCCTGCTGCAGTGACAGGCAAGAAGAATGTAGTGTCGGAACACTACGACGAGGTGGTGTTCACAGACCCTATACCAACGCAATGTACAACGTCCTCACCAACCCAAAGCCACTTGTGCCGCAGATAAAACACGAGGCAGATGTGAACTGTGAGTGCAAGCATCCACGGATGTGCAGCACTGCTTCTAAGGGCTCGTAGCTACTTTGTTGGAGATTGGAAGTCATTAGCTCCTCTCACTCAAGCGTTTGTCACTAGAAATGTTTAAGAAGAGTGCACTGTGCTAGTGTGTTTGTGAGGAGTGGCTAGTGGATGGTTGGGTGTAGGAGAGAGTGTCACCTTCCTGTGCAAGACACAGTACGTAGCTGAATACAGGGAGAGCCCATGTTCTCTGTGAGCTGTTTTCAAAGGGTACAGAACCCTTCTTGCTCCCAAAGAACCCCAGATGCTATAAGCATGGCACCATAGTATACCCTCCTTAAAAGATACATACACTAGTCATCTGACATTGGCTTGCATGCATTACATTCTGTATCATGAGGCTCTCCATGCATCCTCCCTACTGTGCTGTGCAAAAGAAGCTGACACCCTCTCCCACACTCCACCATCCACTAGCAGTCCAGTGCACCCTTCTTAAACTATTGTCAGGGTGAATACTGCTGTCTCCCCCCCCCCCCCCCACCTGTCCCCCCCACCTGTCCCCCTCACCTGTCCCCTCACCTGCTCCCTGCCCTATAGTTATACTCATTCACTACTGATGCCCGATTGTCCTCTGCTGTATTGCCTTCCCCTTCTGCATACAGACAAGGATCTGGAGGAGAAGACAATGACTGCTGTGGGAGGAGCCCGTAAGAGAATCACTGCAGAGATCCATGAGCTGAGTGAGCGACTCAAGACCAACCGGGAGGCCGTGCAGAGACTGAAGGAGCAGATTGAAGAGGTGGAGGGAGAGGAAAACGGCAGCTAGGACACCATGCATGCAGGCAGCCTTATGCACTGCTGACTGCATTTCACTCACTGCTTTTTATGTGTCATGATAGTATGAGTGCATGCATGTACATGTGTATGTGTCCTGGAGTGCATGGTTGAACGTTTCAGTTTCACACATAACACACACCCTGGAAGGGAAGGGCAGGGGAGGGAGAGGTGAGGGGAGGGGAGGGCAGGAGAGGGGAGGGTGAGGAGAGGGAAAGGGAAGGCCCGGGGAGGGAGAGAGGAGAAGGAAAGGAAGGTAGGTGCAGTGAAAGGCATGCACTCACGCAGCACATGCTAGAATCATGCCAAATCAGCAGCTTTGCTGCATCTGATGTGTACATACGTATACACAGAACAACCATGGACAGTATTTTAGTTTCAGTGTGGTGTGCCAGACTGGCCTTCTGTATTGTGCAGTGCCTGGATATGTATTCATTAAACCTGGTCTGGCCCCAGCTGCAGCCTATATATCTGATAATGGACTGTCAGCCATTTTGGAGACATATTTATAGTAATGCATTTGCATATACGTACACACCTACACATGTATTATACACTTACTATGCAAACAAGGAAATTTAAAGGTGGCAACACATACAACTGCATGTGTCACAAACATCAAACAATACTGCATATTGATAGTCTATTACCCCATGGCCACTAGTGCGTGTTCAAGTGCATGCATATATCTGTGTAGCTCTTTGTGACATGCATGGGACAGCTAAACATATATTGTCACAGTGGTCAACATATATATAATTGAAAAGGATCTGTATTTGGTTGATGTGTTTGATCATACACTGTACATTAATTGTCATGCAATTATCAGAATTCTCTTACATTTGAAAACATGATGTACAAACATGCAAACAGCTAAAGTAAAAGGTTTGTGTGTTGTATAAATGTGTCCAGGTGAATAATGTGTACAACCCAATTAAAGAACACTCTACAAACTGAACAACTCAAATACATGTGTGTACATACACACAATACAAAGGGACCATGGTGTTTGCATATACACTGCACAGTACATTACACTCTTCAGATGTGAACATTATATACAGCAATAGTGTACAAACATGCATAAAAAATATCACAGGAGAAACTTGACACAAAGTGTGTCTGCAGTCAAACATTGTCTTGTGTTAGCTTGTGTGTATCAAATGTTGAGGTTGTGTTCATCAGCTAGTCTGCTTCCCTGCGTGTGTGGGACACAGTGGAGAGATAGGAGGGAATGACAGTAAAGGAGTGAAGACAATGGTAAAGTGTGTGTGTGTGTGTGTGGACAACCAAACCACACACACACACACACACACACACACACATACACACACACGCACACACACACACACACACACACACACACACACACACACACACACACACACACACACACACACACTGCTGCCCGCACCTCACCAGTTGAGCTACTTTAATTGCCTTTCTGCATGATTTGAACTGGTTACAGTACATCAGGCACATTGTGAGGGTAGGATAGGGGAGACCTGGAACATGTGGAACTGATCAACAGAGTACAATCCAATGAAAACACATCAGATTTCTATTAAACACACTTCCTAACTCTACGTACTGTTACAATGAGCTTCATCGCTGTGCATTTCAAGTGTGACAATGAAGTTTCAAAAACACACTCAAATTAAAACTGACACACGGGGAGGGCTATACTGTGGCTGAGGCATTGAATAGTGTGTGCATGATTTGCACACTTGACTGTGTGGGGCATGTGTGTGTGTATGTCTGTGTGTTTGCGTGTGTGTGTGTTTGTGTGTGTGAGAATGTGTGTGCATTAAAGTCCTTGACAAAACTAGAACTCAAAAGACAAACTCTACAAAACCAAATGTACTTATAATCAATTAATGTATAAACCAGACATAAATCATTGTCTTGTGTTAGTTGGTGTGAATCCGGCTGAGGTCATGACCCTCAGTTAGGGTGCTTCCCCTGTGTGGGACACAGTGGAGGGATGTGAGTGAATGAAACCATAATGTGTGTGTGTGTGTGTGTGTGTGTGTGTGTGTGTGCGTGTGTGTGCGTGTGTGTGTGCATGTGTGAGCACATGGGTGGAGTAGACAGGTAAACACAGAAAGGTCTTAACTGTATCCTACGTATGTACATGCAAAATACGCACACACAAACTGACATGCACACACGCACGCACACACATGCACACACACACACACACACACACTAACCAACCTTCTTGTTGCAGCTCCTCCTTCATCGTTTTTCCAAAGGACTGCATCTTTGGGAAACCATTTGCTGCAACGATCACCTCACAATATGTCATCAGAGTCTTCACGTCGGCATTACATGACAAGTGAAGAAACAACACCTCTTGTGCATCTTCTTCATTTGTTGCAGCAGAGATACGTGACGCGACGTCTTGTGAGATAACTCCTTTACGTTGTAGCCTCATAAGGTTAAATGTCGGGTTCACAACAGTGAAAAACTCTGTCTCGTATTTTTTGAGAAACTCTGATACTGAAACCGGTGTAGCTACATTGTGTACATGCAGAGGAAGGAAGGAAGACTCCTTGAAACAACAGACGTAGTGTCCCCACCGCCACAGTGTGCAGCATGGTAGCAGTGTTGCAAGGTATACCACATAAGCTTATGTACGTAGTATGTACAGTATGCGTGTCCCCACAGTGTTAACACTACGAATATATACAAACCATGTATAATGTATTGAGGTAGTGCCCTTAATACAGTCCTTATTAGGCAACTACTGCACAGCTAAGCTCCATGGCTGTCCACACTGATTTGTGCACCTCACCAGTTGAGCTAGCTCCCACTTTGGTTTGGGTAGGCCCACTGGGAGGACTGGGGCTGTTTGGAGACCCTACAACCATGGAACAGTACACATGATCACAATCACACACACACATACAAACACACACACACACACACACACACACACACACACACACACACACACACACACACACACACACACACACACACACACACACACACACACACACACACACACACACACACACAAACTAACCAACCTCCTTGTTGCAGCTCCTCCTTCATCGTTTTTCCAAAAGACTGCATCTTTGGGAAACCATTTGCTGCAATGATCACCTCACAATATGTCATCAGAGTCTTCACGTCAGCATGACATGACAAGTGAGTAAACAAGATCTCTTGTGCATCTTCTTCATTTGTTGCAGCAGAGATACGTGACGCTACGTCTTGTGAGATAACTCCCTTACGTTGTAGCCTCATAAGGCTAAATGTCGGGTTCACAACAGTGAAAAACTCTGTTTCGCGTTTCTTGAAAAACTCTGATACTGAAACTGGTGTAGCTGCATTGTGTAGATGCAGAAGAAGGAAGGAAGACTCCTTGAAACAACAGACGTAGTGTCCCCACCACCACAGTGTGCAGCATGGTAGCAGTGTTGCAAGGTATACCACATAAGCTTACGTACGTAGTATGTACAGTATGCGTGTCCCCACAGTGTTAACACTACGAATATATACAAACCATGTATAATGTATTGAGGTAGTGCCCTTAATCCTTATTAGGAAACTACCGCACAGCTAAGCTGCATGGCTGTCTACACTGATTTGTGCACCTCACCAGTTGAGCTAGCTCCCACTTTGGTTTGGGTAGGCCCACTGGGAGGACTGGGGCTGCTTGGAAACCCTACAACCATGGAACAGTACACATGATCACACCCACACCCACACAAACACACCCACACACCCACACACACACACACACACACAACAACAACAACGCCCTCTAGCACACTGCATTACCAGGTTAGCCAATTCGCCTTCTCTTGGTCTGTGGACTGGTTGGACCAGACCCACTGGAAGGAGAGCAGTGGGTTGGGATCTGAGGAACTGCAAGAGAAACAGAGAACAATGTTTGGCGGGTCCAATGATGCACACACACGCATGCAGGCACGCACATGCACACACACACACCCTTACTCACACACTGCTGTACGCACCTCACCAGTTGACTGTGAGGACAGGGGCCACTTGGGATCTGTGAAACTGATCAACAGAGCACAGTTCAATGACAACACATCAGACTACACTCTACTACACACACTGCTTAACTCATACAATGACATCATCACTGTGCACTCCAAGTGTAACAGCTGAAGTTTACAAACCCACTCAAAATGAACCCACAGGACAGGCTCTACTGTGGTTGGGGTATTGATTAGTAGATATGCATGATTAGTGGGTGGATGATGAGCTAACCCGTCTGAGGGGGGACTTCCCCTCCCCCTCCACCTCCGATAGTTGCTGGTACATATGCTGTTCCTTTAAGACAGCCTGAGAGAGAAAGAAAAGAAGGGAGAAATTAGTGGATGAGAGAGAAAGGCCACTACTCAATGACAGCAGTATTCAACCGCCTTTGAGCAGTCAACTCACATAATAATTATAAGTTATGAAACTGGTCAAGCTCTGATGCATTGACACTGAGTAGTCTTGGCTCTGTCGTTGCCTGGCAACAAACAGACATAGGAAAATTAAACAGTACTCCACCTTCAGCTGAGCAAAGTGTGGGTCTCCAGAAGCTCTTGACTGAGTGGGGCGTGTGTGTGTGTGTGTGTGTGTGTGTGTGTGTGTGTATGTGTGTGTGTGTGTGTGTGTGTGCTTGTGAGCATGCGTGTATTGTGTGTGTATTACAGTGCGTAACAAAAATGGAATTGAAAAAACTCTACAAATCCAAAAATGCAACAAGTAAAGAACAGAAAACAAAGCTACAGTATATTAGGTTCAAAATATTCTCCTGTATTAGCTTGTGTGGCTCATATGTTGAGGTCGAGATCATCAGCTAGTGTGCTTCCCTGTGTGTGTTCGTGTGTGCGTGTGTGCGCAAAAGCACAGGGTGAAGTGGACAGATGATCACAGAAAGGTCATAACTGCATGCAAACACATACACACACACACGCGCACACACACGCACACACACACACACACACACACACACACACACACACACACACACACACACAAACACACACACACACACACACACACACACACACACACACACACACACACACACTAACCAACCTCTTTGTTGCAGCTCCTCTTTCATTCTTCTGCCAAATGACTGCATGTTGGGAAGGCCGTCTGCGTCAATGGCCATATCACAATACTCTAGTAGAGTGTTCACACTGCCATAACGCTTCAAGTGGTCATAGATAAACTCCAGTGCATCTTTAGTATTTGAGGCATCAATGCTAGACTTGACATCTTCTGTGATGACACCTTTACGAATGAGCCTCAGCAGGCTCTGCCTCGGGTTGACAACTGTAAAGAACTCTGTCTCGTGTTCCTCGAGAAACTCTGAGACTGAAAGTGGAGCAGCTGCAGAGTGTAAAAAAGGGATCCAATGAGTGAATATACATACAAAGTGGCAGATCTCTCCCATCCTCCCCTTCCCTCCCGTCCCTACCCTCTCCTCCCCTCCCTTCTCTTCCCTTTCCCTCCCCTCCCCTGCAAGTACGTAATTCTACCTACTGTACCTTGGTACACCAAACTAGCTAAGTACCTACACAAGTCATGTAGTTTGCCAGTGACAAAAGTACCCAAAACCCATTTGTACACGTACTTACTGTAAATACAAACAAATCATCTTTCCATCCCCCCCCCCCCCCCACGCACACACACAATACCTGGTGTGCCAATTCGCCTTCTCTTGGCCTGTGGACTACTTGGACCAGACCCACTGGAAGGAGGGCGGTGGGTTGGGATCTGAGGAACTGCAAGAGAAACAGAGAACAATCCAATGTTTCACCAACTACACTCTACTACACACATGCACCCTGTTACAGTCATGTCATGGCTTCTAGTCCAACTTCAGTAACTAGCTCCTGGTAGCACCCACCACTGCACTTGATCATGTGAATACAGTACAGGTACAGTGGATGTGCACATGCTTCTCGTCGTACATTGACGTTATCTCACACACACAAGAATGCACTGTTCAAATAATGTGTTCACATGATCAGTGCAGTGTGCTAATGGGAATTCGAACAAGAAACTGAAGACTACATAATAATTACTATAGTTGCAGTGTCAATGTGCTGTTGTAGCACCAAATGTGTGTGTGTGTGTGTGTGTGTGTGTGTGTGCGTGTGTGTGAAGAAAATATGCATACTGAGTACATGGTGGACTCAGCTTGTGGTCTGAGAGAGGTCACAATGCATTGTGTACAGCAATTTTGACACTGTTGCAAAGTAAATCAAATTCGTAAGTTGTGTGACTGTCACATGGACCAATTGCTAAGCTTAGTTCAACAACTCCATGCTTAGTGATTGGTCCGTGTGACAGTCAATGGATTTCAGGCTTTTTACAACAATATGGAAGTAATGTAGAAGAAGAGGCTCATTGCTACGTTGTTCTATGTAGGCATAGAACGTTTCAGCCTGAAGGCCTTCATCAGCTTCGTACAAAATTGTGATGTTTTGTACGCAGCTGATGAAGGCCTTCAGGCTGAAATGTTCTGCATTCAGTTGGTGATTAATCTGCTATGCATTGCTCACAAACTATTTGCCTACATCATGGAAAGTACTAGTCTAGCGTGTTAGACCCACTCTGCCTCCGGGGCGCTTACTCTGCCCCCGGGCGCAAGCGCACGGGGGCAGAGTGGGTCTAGCGTGCTAGACTAGGAAAGTACCTGTATAATAGACATTTTGTAACACACACACACACACACACACACACACACACACACACACACACACACACACACACACACACACACACACACACACACACACACACACACACACACACACACACACACACACACACACACACACACACACACACACACACACACACACACACACACACACACACACACACACACACACACACACACACACACACCAAACCCCTCTAGCACACAGCCTTACCTGGTGTGCCAATTTGCCTTCTCTTGGCCTGTGGAGTGGTTGGACCAGACCCACTGGAAGGAGGGCAGTGGGTTGGGATCTGAGGAACTGCAAGAGAAACAGAGAACAATTCAATGTACAGTAACACTCAAACTACTACACACACTGCCTAACTCTTACAGTGACAGTGACCACACAAGATAATTGACACATCGAGCTGTCTCTGTTACTGCTGATTAAATACACATCACAACAGTCACAAGTAAACACTACACATTATAGTCCCCTCTATAGTCCTCTCTGAACATATTGGATGAGGTGTTTGTTAACTGGTCAGTCTTCAGTCTCAACAACTACTAACACCCAGCCCATAAAGGAATGTAGCAACAGTGAACCAAATAGCAGAAGTAACCTAGCCTCTTCAATTGGGTAAAGTCAACTGCAACGACCCACACCAAAACACTTGTCATGCACACCATCAGGCATCCGAATATGCTACTCCAGTTGAAACCACAAAACCACTCAGAACCATCCCAACAGGAGGCCCTCACATCATATAGTAGTTGGGGGTATTAAATGGTATCTGCTGATGATGATGGTAGGTGGAATGTGATCTAACCTGTTTGAGAGGGTGGAGTTTTCTCTGACCCCTCCCCCTCCAGAGAATAACTGGTATGCTGTTCCTTTACAACAGCCTGTGAGAGAGCAATTAAGGAGGCATAAATTTAGTGGTTAAGAGAGAGAAGACACTCAACTCTCTTTCAGCAGTCAACTCACATAATGAGACATGTTCTGGAATAGATCAAGCTCTGATACATTGTCACTGAGTAGCTTTGGTTCCAATGTTACCTGGCAGCGAACTGAAATAGGAAAACAGTCCTCCACCTTCAGTTCGGCAAAGTGTGGGCCTTCAGGAGCACTTGACTGAGTGGGGCACTTCTGACACGTCTGCCCAAGGACCAGGTAGGGACTGTCCCTGCACTCACTGCAGGTCCCACTGTGAGGGTCCTTGGCAGCCTTGCTGTGGAAGAGGAAGCAGTACGACTCTGCAGTGGCCTGTATGATGGTGTCACGGTATGATTGGTGCCGTCTGTGCCTCTTTCCTTCACAGTCATCCATCTGCACACTGATGTGGGTGGCATGATCCCACAGAGTTACAGTGGTCACTGCTCCTACAGCAAACTCCATTCGCACACGAGAGATAGAGTGGGTGCATATCTCCCACTTTGAAGTGGACTGCAAGCGGGCAATCATTCCTGTGAATACTCCACAAGGAATGAAATGTTTGTCTTTGAAGGTGATGGCAAAGCATAGGGATTCCTTCTGTGGTCTGATACCAGCTCCTGATGGGGTTACATCTACTGGTGAGTTGGTCAGTACTGACGGAACAAAGAGAATCCTGTCTTCATCATGTGACTTGACCTCTGCTCCAATGAAGAGTTGGACCAGGAGGTCCATGAAGTGGTCATGATTGAGCTGAACCTCGAGGTCCCGAAGTGCTTCCATCGACAGTTTACCTTCATGTTTCAGCATTATCTTGCCTCCCTTGACCTCTTTTTCAAACTGCACTTGATACAGTTTGGAAATATTCTCAAAGAGGTAGGAAGGATTGGTGAAGACCAGGCAGTCACTGTCTTCAGTGTGCCCTACATCAGCCCCACAAAGGTGAACAAGGAGACCAAGACCATGGAAGTAGGTGACCATGGCATGAAATTCTCCTTCGTCATGAACAGAACCTTCTTCCTTGCAACGTTGATACAGCTCACTGTATGAGTGCAGTGGCTTCTCTGCACCCTGGCTCAGCTCCAGCAGCTGACGGAGGTACCACCTCACAGGGACTTCTACCTTAACAGCATCTTTCATTGCCTGCTTCGTTAGGTTCTTCTTGAGATGCTTGGTGGCACGACAGTGCTTACATTTACAGTGTTTACTCAACTGATGACTTTGGTCAACATAGAGCATATTGTTGATGGGAAAGAACATTAGGTCGGGTCGGTGATTTGGCACAACCATCTTTTTTAGATGGTGAAATTTTGACTGCAATGCTTTATGCAATATTTCATTGACGGCCTTCAATTTATCCTCCAGGTCTCCTTCAACCAGATTATCAAAGTGAGTGCCCACCAGCATAGAACAGGGCTTAGGGGACTTGCTCTCACACTTTACCTCTGAGGGAAGTTGGACCTTCCTGTCAGCAAGTGAATGCACTGCCATTGCTGAGCGTGTGATCATGTCAGCAGTGGAGAGGGCGGATTTAGCTGAATACTTCTTCTTCCCTTCAGTGGAGCACAGCTCATCTATAGGGCATTCTGTCAACTCCTTTGTCACGTTGAACACATGCAAGTAGATGGCGGGAATGTTGACAAATATTGGGAGGATATCGTGGTATGCCAGCTGTCCTCCACTGTCTAGGAACTGCAGGAGATGCACATCGGGCAGGGTGACATCAGCTATGTCAGGATTCTGCAATTCTTGGAACATTCGACTAATCATTGTTTCAACGGAGTCGGGTTTGTGAACAGGTGCCTGAATGGATGATGCATCACCTAGAGGCTGAATGGGTGATGCATCATCTAAAGGCTGAATGGGTGATGTATCACCTGACGGATGAATAGGTGTTTCACGGAAGACCTCATTATGTGTGCTTGGCAGAACATTTTTTTCATAAACTATTGGTTCTGAAGCAACTTCAACTTCTACTGTGCTACTTTGGATTGGTGTGACCAAGGCATCCATTTTCTGCCGCAGGAATGTGAGTAGACTGAGTATACCACTGTCATTGTTTACCAGCACCCACTTATTCTCAGCTACCACACACATACGGGCTTTATATCTACACTTCTCAACTACTCTCTGACCCACATCATCCTCTGAGTCATCTGATGATGTGTCTTCTGAGTCAGATGAATGACCTTTGCTTAGGATTGCTCCTGAGGATCCAACCTCATCTGGTGACACTGCGCTATCAGATGGACACACACTGACTGTTTTTGCTGTCTCTATCACAGGAGTGCTACCAACATCAGGGGGTGGCAGCCCCAACAGGTGGTAGAATAGAGAAGTCTTGCCGACTTGAGGGGGTCCAATGGTCATGGCTTTGGCAATGTGCAGTTTGATGGTGGGGTTGTTTCTGATAGCTTTGTGGTACAGTCTGGAGCAATCTGCCTCTGTGAAACCTATAACACAAGAAATGCACTACAAGTTATTACTTGATAGCATTTCATGCAGCAAAGTAAGGTTGATGTCCAGGGCAGTAGCCACTGGTGTGGTTGGGCCAATATTAACCAGAGCATATTTTCATTGCCCAGCAGCCATTACAATTCCCAATACATGTTACCACGAGAAGATAACAACTGCAATAACGCAGAGTCATTAGACTCATCACTTCACATACCAACCAGCTATTACAACTATAAACACTGGAGTGCACATAGTGCACATACCCCACACAGGAGTAGACAGTGATTACTGTGAAGTATACTGTGAACACTTCTTGCAATTGCTGTGTTGTAGCTAACATTGGGGCTGGGTGGTGATGGTGGTGGTAGCTATGTGTGATGATGCAACATAATAACTGTAGATTCTCACATGTCCACATGCACAGATGTACGCATGTGTAGTGCGAATGATCTGTACTGTTCACTTGACAGAGTATGTGCCATAAAGAGACGCATATAAGATGCAACTGTCCGATGAGCAAGGGCTCACCTCCCCTTGGTTCAGAACTAGCCATATATACACTGCACATGTCCCAGTGCATTCCCAGTGACATTCCTAACACTAAGCACGCCCCCTCCACACACACACACACACACTGGATACAGACACACACAGTGGCACTAGGCATGCATACCACAGCAACATGGGCACATGGCAGTGTATTACAACCACATGCCAGTTCAAAGCCAAGTGTGTGTGTGTGTGTGTGTGTGTGTGTCTGTGTGTGTGTGTGTGTGTGTGTGTGTGTGTGTGTGTGTGTGTGTGTGTGTGTGTGTGTGTGTGTGTGTGTGTGTGTGTGCGTGTGTTACACAATATCTGTTATACAAGTGCTTTCCACGATGTTGTAAAAACATGGCTGTTACATGGACCAATCGCTAAGCATGGAGTTGTTGAACTAAGCTTAGCAATTGGTCCATGTGACAGTCACACAACTTACGAATTTGATTTACTTTGCAACAGTGTCAAAATTGCTGTACACAATGCATTGTGATCTCTCTCAGACCACAAGCTGAGTCCACCCATTTACTCAGTCTGCATATTTTCTTCACACGTACTGTACACACACACGCACACACACACGTACACATATACATGTACACACACACACACACGCGCGCGTGCGCAAGCATACACACACACATGCATACAAACACACACACGTACACACACACATACACACAAATATCCACACACACACACAAACACACATGTACTTTGCCCAGCAAATAAACCATGTCCAGTCTTATATCTACTGGTATAGCACAAATTGGTAGAAAAGAACACACATACAATAGTGTTAACTGTGGCATTTACCTCTGGCTTGAGGCATCACCACTACATCATGGTCCTGAATGGAAACAGACACACGAAACACACACACACACACAAATAATATTACACACACATGCACACACAAATTAATCCTTGACAACACATAATCACATCACATGCTGGTCACATGACAGCCCACCTTGAGCTCCTCCCCCTCAGTCTCAGCTGGTGTCTGGACTGATGCACTGTCACTCTCTTCAGTGACTGCCTGCTGATAGTCATTCCCTAACAGACTGGGATCACTGGCTGAAATGGTTCTTTGTTGGAATTCGTTATCCTTCCCTTTCGTAAGTACTGCCCTCAGCATTTCTGTATATACACAAGGAAATATTATGTAAAAAATAGTTAAATGGCATAGAGACACTGATTAGTCTTTAAGTGTTATAGATCCAAATCCATTCGCTTTCCAATCATTTCGCGCTCCTCTCACTTCTTGACAATGTACGCGTGAATGACGTCATATTACAATGATAAATGCACCCGCAAAGTTCCCACAGATGTTTATATGGGATTTATAAACCCCCACGCTCTGCCCGCAACCGCCGTATAGCAGGAAACATTGGTGGGCATAAAATTTGGCAGATTTGCCATAAAAAGCATTTGGCGGTTTCTAAATTTGGCAGATTCGACCCCCAAGACCGAAGACGTCACAAAAAGGCTGTTGGTGTAGTCAACGGCCAAGGAGAAGAGGACTTCCCTCAGGCTTCGTGGGCAGCAACTTCACCACGACGGTCGTGTTCTCAGCATGCTGCATTGCCTTCAACTTCTGCAGACTTCAGCCTTCTCGCGGTTGTTTTGGGCACTGTGAAGTTCATAGTAACTCAAGCGGGACCATTTTCAGCTGTGTATCTCCCTATCTTTGCTCTCTCTTCAGGCGCATAGCCCGTGTAAGAGCCGCAAGTCGCACTGCGCTTCATGCCGACTTTTGCCTGTTCACCAGGCGAGAGCCGGCCTCATGTGTTTGTTCACGTGGTCTGTCTCCTTCCTTGAGAGAGCATCACACTGGAGCACAGGTCCTTCTCTCTGTACATACAGTACTTCAACAGGGCCATCTCGTGTTTGACTGCAATGCATGTGTGTAATGAGCTGCAACGTACTTGTACGTATACTTATTATACTTACTTATTGCGTGCGTATAATAGCTGGAAACATTGTGGGGTTTTAATTTGGCGACTTCTCTGAAAAACGTCAAACACCCAAATTTAACGCCCCACCGATATTTCCCGCTATACAGTATACTATTATGGGATCTAGAATCATGGGCCACGGCTACAGAACTAAGTACATGGCAATGGGACCTATATGCACTTAACGTGTGCCAGCGTATACTTATACTGCAAATTAAACAAATGGTGGAGATGTACATTAAAGCAGTCTATGCAGTTGGTGCATGTGTCACTATCAAGTTCTCATAGTGCAGTACTTGGAACACAACTTGGCAAAGTGTGCTACTATAGTATAACTCACCCTTCAGCTCCTCCTCCACATCACATTCATGTTCCTCCAGCACTTGAGTGGCTTCCTGCACTACCTCTGCAGGCTTAGTTAACAGGACTTCACAAAGATGGTCCTCCCACTCCCACCTATTCCCAGCCACCTCAGAGCACTCTTCTGCTGTTAGGAGGTGTCTAGTGAAGAGCTCATTCAGTACTGCAGGGGGTGAATAGGTTTACAAATCACTTGACCACTCACTGTTTCATGCAGTGTGCTACAAAACCCATTCGCTTTCCCAATCATTTTGCACTCCTCTCACTTCTTGACAATGTTCGCGTGAATGACGTCATATTACAATGATAAATGCACCCGCAAAGTTCCCGCAGATGTTTATATGGGATTTATAAACCCCCACGCTCTGCCCGCAACCACCGTATAGCAGAAAATATTGGCGGGCATAAAATTTGGCAGATTTGCCATAAAAAGCATTTGGCGGTTTCTAAACTTGGCAGATTTCGACCCCCAAGACCGAAGACGTCACAAAAAGGCTGTTGGTGTAGTCAACGGCCAAGGAGAAGAGGACTTCCCTCAGGCTTCGTGGGCAGCGACTTCACCACGACGGTCGTGTTCTCAGCATGCTGCATTGCCTTCAACTTCTGCAGACTTCAGCCTTCTCGCGGTTGTTTCGAGCACTGTGAAGTTCGTAGTAACTCAAGCGGGACCATTTTCAGCTGTGTATCTCCCTATCTTTGCTCTCTCTTTAGGCGCATAGCCCGTGTAAGAGCCGCAAGTCGCACTGCGCTTCATGCCGACTTTTGCCTGCTCACCAGGCGAGAGCCAGCCTCATGTGTTTGTTCAGGTAGTCTGTCTCCTTCCTTGAGAGAGCGTCACACTGGAGCACAGGTCCTTCTCTCAGTACATACAGTACTTCAACAGGGCCATCTCGTGTTCGACTGCAATGCATGTGCGTAATGAGCTGCAACGTACTTGTACGTATATTTATTATACTTACTTATTGCGTGCGTGTAATAGCTGGAAACATTGTGGGGTTTTAATTTGGCGACTTCTCTGAAAACCGTCAAACACCCAAATTTAACGCCCCACCGATATTTCCCGCTATACAGTATACTATTATGGGATTTAGAATCATGGGCCAAGCAATTAGAATGCTTCTCAGAGATTTAGAATCATCGTTTGAAAGCATGTTACCATGGCATCTATATGCACTTAAAGTGTGCCTGAGTATACTTATACTGCAAATTAAACAAATGGTGGAGATGTACATTAAAGCAGTCTATGCAGTTGGTGCATGTGTCACTATCAAGTTCTCATAGTGCAGTACTTGGAACACAACTTGGCAAAGTGTGCTACTATAGTATAACTCACCCTTCAGCTCCTCCTCCACATGACATTCATGTTCCTCCAGCACTTGAGTGGCTTCCTGCACTACCTCTGCAGGCTTAGTTAACAGGACTTCACAAAGATGGCCCTCCCACTCCCACACCTTCCCAGCCACCTCAGAGCACTCTTCTGCTGTTAGGAGGTGTCTAGTCAAGAGCTCATTCAGTACTGCAGGGGGTGAATAGGTTTACAAATCACTTGACCACTCACTGTTTCATGCAGTGTGCTACAAAACCCATTCGCTTTCCCAATCATTTTGCACTCCTCTCACTTCTTGACAATGTTCGCGTGAATGACGTCATATTACAATGATAAATGCACCCGCAAAGTTCCCGCAGATGTTTATATGGGATTTATAAACCCCCACGCTCTGCCCGCAACCACTGTATAGCAGGAAACATTGGTGGGCATAAAATTTGGCAGATTTGCCATAAAAAGCATTTGGCGGTTTCTAAACTTGGCAGATTTCGACCCCCAAGACCGAAGATGTCACAAAAAGGCTGTTGGTGTAGTCGATGGCCAAGGAGAAGAGGACTTCCTTGAGGCTTTGTGGGCAGTGACTTCACCACAACGGTCGTGTTCTCAGCATGCTGCATTGCCTTCAACTTCTGCAGACTTCAGCCTTCTCGCGGTTGTTTCGAGCACTGTGAAGTTCGTAGTAACTCAAGTGGGACCATTTTCAGCTGTGTATCTCCTTATCTTTGCTCTCTAATTAGGCGCATAGCCCGTGTAAGAGCCGCAAGTCGCACTGCGCTTCATGCCGACTTTGCCTGTTCACCAGGCGAGAGCCGGCCTCATGTGTTTGTTCAGGTAGTCTGTCTCCTTCCTTGAGAGAGCGTCACACTGGAGCACAGGTCCTTCTCTCAGTACATACAGTACTTCAACAGGGCCATCTCGTGTTCGACTGCAATGCATGTGCGTAATGAGCTGCAACGTACTTGTACGTATATTTATTATACTTACTTATTGCGTGTGTATAATAGCTGGAAACATTGTGGGGTTTTAATTTGGCGAATTTTCTGAAAACCGTCAAACAGCCAAATTTAACGCCCCACCGATATTTCCCGCTATACAGTATACTACGATGAGATTTAGAATCACGTATGAAGCAATTAGTATGCTTCTTAGAGATTTAAAATCATCATTTAGATGCCCATTACCATGGCAACAAGATCTATATGCACTTAAAGTGTGCCTGTGTATACTGCATATTATACAAATGATGGAGATGTACATTAAAGCAGTCTATGCAGCTGGTGCATGTGTCACCATCAAGTTGTCATAGTGCAGTACTTGGAACACAAATTAGCAAAGTGTGCTACTTTAGTATAACTCACCCTTCAGCTCCTTCTTCACATAGCAGCCATGTTCCTCCATCACTTGAATGGCTTCCTGCACTACCACTGCAGGTTTTGTTAACATGACTTGACAAAGATGGCCCTCCCACTCCAAACACTCCTTCCTAGCCACCTCAGAGCACTCTTCTGCTGTTAGGAGGTGTCTAGTGAAGAGCTCATTCAGTACTGCAGGGTGTGAATTGGTTTACAAATCACTTGACCACTCACTGTTTCATGCAGTGTGCTGTGTACACATTTTCACTGCACAGTATACACTCAACAGTTGGACACATGTAAAAGGAACCAGAAAGCAAGACCCTTCCTACCCCTACCCCTGCACTGTTATTACCATACATCAAGTGACCACTTGTCTGGGAGCTTTGGTGAGCAAAACACATACGTATCAGTCATTGAACAATAAGATCAGTAGAATGCTTCCATCACTACTGAAAAAGTAATAAAGGTGCGATTGGGCTTAAAGAATAGAAAATTGTGACAGTGGGCAGAAAGGTCTACTATGGGTATTCTGACATATACAGCTGCTTATGGAATGAAGGCACTAAAGTGCTAAGCCCTCGGCATAATAAGCTATATAGAAAGCTTCAGTCATCCAAATGAAAATGATAATTGGAATGTATGGTTCTATATTAAGAGCTGGTATTAAGTCAAAAGCACTGCATGGGAGAATGATAGCAATTGTTATTACACTGCAGTAAACTATAGCTAGCTACTAGTTTCAGACATGCATTGAGGCAACAGTGCTGACTCTGCAATATGAGCAATTATTACATCATGGTACACTATGCTATTTTTAGAGGTGGCAGCCAGTCAGTGTACAGTAATCTAGCAATTACCACATTATGGCAAATATTAGGAGCAGCCAACACCTCAAGTTGGATGTAGCATTGTTGAAGGCTGATATTGCAATTGCATCCAAAACCGTAACACTTTCATCACAGGAGAATTTGGGGGAAGAATGAAACAGGTTCTGCAAGGCATGATATACTTCAATGGAGTACTGCCCTTAGGACAAACTTTACTTCAGGCCAAAGAACACACCTTCCTTCAGGCAAAGAACACCACTTGGTTCAGAGCACCAGAGATGACCATACACACGTGTGCTACGTATATAGCTACACGCAAACACAATGGCAAAGTGAGCAACTAAAGAACTGCGTGGTGGAGAGAAACCTCACATGATGAGAATATGCTCGTGCACTAACCAGAGCAACAAAAATGGCTGTCTGGCGCACTAGTAGCTTCGAAGCAAATTCTGTAGCTTTGCAAAGAGGCTGTTTTACAAAAAACACTAGTTTTAATTCAATCCTTTGCAGTGATGAGACAATCCGTAGGTCTTCTTGTCCAATTTGTTACTGAATGGAAAAGCTGTAACGAACACACACACACACACCCAACTACTGTAACCCTGCGCGTTGCATGCGCCGAGGGTTAATAAGAAAAAATGTGAGCAAAAACATGGCTACCACACAGTTCTATGATACTCAATGGTCTCTTTCAGGACAAACACAAGCTGCTCAGACAGCTAACTTGTCAGAGTCCATAGCCCCCACCTGTATCCACAGCACATGTCTTTCTACATTACTATTTAGCTAGTGGGCACTTGCACATGAGGCTGCATGCATGTGCACACATGTGAGGCTGCAAGCAAGTGCACGCGCGCGTGCATGCACGCACGCACACACACACACACACACTGGAAATACACGTAGGCAAATTATGTGCCCAATACAGCATGGGTTAGATGAGGCCACAAAACAATAGTCAAGGCTGGTATAGGGTGGACTGGCTCAGCTGTTACACTGACTTCACTGTTGAGTAGTCTGACTACCTCACCAACCTCTCAACAGCATTGCTTCATACTTGCATCCAAACTTCACAAATACGTCTGCTGTTCTGATCACTACTTCTAAAGGTTTGGTGTACTGGATAGAGATAAGTTGATAAAGCAGGCTCCCTCCTTCTCTTTTCATCCTCTTCACTTCATCCTCAGTCACCAACTTCTCCTGGTACAACTCTGACAGTACTGTGTGGGATAGCAGCACTGATACACAGACTGGGCACACAAAACATTCGCACACTATGCTAATACCAAAGGCCTACAATGTGTGTGGGTACACAGTCACTGCTGAAGGTAGGAGGAACAGGTGCAGATAGGGAGGATTGGTGTTGAAGGCAACACTCACACATCAGAAAGGGTTGGTTCTCTAATACCAGCTTCACAACAGGGTTGAAAACCTTGGCACCCTGTTGTGAAGCTGGTATTAGAGAACCAACCCTTTCTGATGCCTGAGCCAGCTGAGAAGCCCTCACTTTAACACTCACACAGTCTACACAAGGAGATCTGTTTGAAGCTAACCTTTACTATTTCTACAGATAATTCCACAGTTACCTCTCAGAGTTAGGTCTGCTTGTGTACACCAGATCCTCTAACACTTCATACTCACATTGATATTAGTGAGTAGCACCTATAACACTACACCATCCCTCTACATGAACAGTCAATGACTTGTGCAGAATCACATGCTATTCCAATGCAGCACTGTATGCTCACTTTCAATACTGTTAGCAGTATTGCTGTACCAAAACTCCTTCTTGTATTCCTCCAACACATCCATTACCAGTTTCAGCACACCAGGTGGTTTCACTGCTATAGTGCGAGCAAGCTCCTCATCCCACCAGAACCCTGTCCCACTGACTCTTCTGCACTCTTCTTCAGTGATGAAGTCTTTCTCCACATGCAGTGTCTTCAGCACTGCACACACCAGTAACACAGGACAGTAACACAACACAGCTACAACACAACAAACAGACTCACAACACCGCTAGCTACTTAGTCAGGAGTGGCTGTCCCTTCCGCTGTGGCTACGTCTGACTAGCTACTACTGCGATCAAGTGTAACAAAAGAAGAGATAAGAATTACTCAAGGCACTCAGATGGCAAACTCACAGCGCCAAATACTAGGACAGCGCGGAAACCGGTCTTTGCTGTCAGCGCAGTGACAACCAACGACACTTGACTTCTCTTCAGCCATCTTTACTAGTTGACCATTACCATTTCGGTTCCCATTCTCAAGGAAATAGTTTTAATTTTGGAATGTATACTGTAAAATCATAGTCTCGTCCCCAGCCCACTTCCAAGACTAGTATCACTAGTGTGGAATGCTTAGTGCACTTGTACTTACTATCTACTGGTCTGGTCGGACAGGTTACGTGTTGGAAATTGGTGACTTACAAAAATTCATTGGTAAATGTTAAAACTCCCCTCTGTGAAATATAGCTTCACTAGCTATAGCTAGTTACACAAGACGGCTCTGTGCTACACTCACTGGACGTAGCAGTCAACAGTATTAATGACATTCCATTGCCATGGGTACTTACAATAATTACAGTACAGTGATGGGTTGAAAACAATATTGTATGCTGAGCCCTCCCTACACTCACACACACACACACACACACACACACACACAACACTGTATTCAGTTCAGTCTGTGGGATCCTCGTGATGTGCTGGGTCCCAACAGTGGGCTGGTCTCTTGTGGGGATCCTGCTAATGCTCTGAGGCCCTTTTGGTTGTGGCTGAGGCCCAGTTCTCTCCTCTCCCTCCTCGCCTTCCTCTTCTGGCTCCACTTGGGGTAGAGTGACTGAGAAGGGAAGGGAGGGCGTCTGCAGCTCAGCAAGGACTGCACTACGATCCCCAGCACAAGGAGGGCTAGCCACGCCAGACACAGGAGGATTTCTGGAGGGGGAGGGGAGGGGGAGGGGAGGGAGGGTAGGGTAGGAAGGGTAGGGGAGGGTAGGGGTGTGAAAGGGATAGTACTGTGAGATGAGGGAGGGGGAGGGTAGGGAGGGTGTGAAAGGGGAGGGGTAGTACTGTGATATGAGGTGTTGTGAGCTTACAATACGTATATGGCCTGTGTGTGTGTGTGTGTGTGTGTGTGTGTGTGTGTGTGTGTGTGTGTGTGTGTGTGTGTGTGTGTGTGTGTGTGTGTGTGTGTGTGTGTGTGTGTGTGTGTGTGTGTGTGTGTGTGTGTGTGTGCTAGGTTAGCTGACCATAGAGCTAGAATGGGTAAGCTTGGTACATTTCAAAGTCAAATCCAGCAATGGTCACTCGGTTGAGGAAGTTGGTCCAAATCAGTCGGAGAGAGGTCAAGAAAAGGTGGATATGGCTGGAGGGAGCCGGTTGGGAAGGGGAGGGAAGTGGTTATGTAAGCCCCGTAATGCCCCTCCCCGTACACCAGCATGTTGTAGACCACCCCCTGTTCAGGCATGGAGTCAAACACCACCCTCTTGGGTGTCCTGTAGGTGAGGTGGAGGCCTAGCACCTGTATGGGGGGAGAGCACATCACATCACACCAGCACTTCACACACAGCACCCTCACTCCTTTACTGTATTACCCCTCCCCCTCCCCTCCCCTCCCTCCTTTCTCCTCCCCTCTCCTCCCTCCCTCCCCCTCCCTCTCCTCTCCTCCTCCCCTCCCCTCCCCAGCTGCCCATAGCTAGTCACACTGTCCACAGTCAACATCCTCCTACAATCCCCTCAAACATGGCCTCCTCACTGTAGCGCCTCTCTGGAAGGAAGTACAGATAGCCGTAATAGGACAGGTCCTGGATGGGGGCAGGGGGTGCGTCACAGGTGGGGAGCCCTTTAGACCCATTCTTGTAGCCCAGGTCTCCATCTTGGAAAGTGACGGTTGTGGAGTAGTTTGTGTGTGTGAGTGCATGTGAGCTTGGCATCATAGAGGATCGAAGTTGGAGGAAGTTGCACAATCACCAGCCACTGGATCTGTGGGAAAGGGTTACCATAGCAACATTTACACCCATAGCAGAGTATGATAATACATACAGTGTCACCTCTCTATTGGGGATAGTTTGGGACAGACACAGGTGCCCTCATTAGAGAGGTGTCCTCATTTCAGTGGTAGTTTTGTACACATCTCTGTGTAGCTTGGACAGTAAGCAGCGCCCTCATTAGAGAGGTGTCCTGTATTTAGAGTGCCCCTAAAAGAGAGTTTCCACTGTAAGTGGCTCCTCCTTGTATCCTAACACATCATCAGGCACACAACAGAGACCAGTGAGTACACACTCTACACCCAACTCACAATGTACTGTCACACACCCCTCCCCCTCCCCCTCCCCCCATATGCTATCACTGTACACATCATTCATGTACATCGACACAGCAAACACCATCTGATGTAACATTTAGTAGTCATGCAAACTGACCTTGAAGTGGTGGCACTGGGATCCATTGTGGGACATGAGGAGAGTGTTGCCGATGTCAATGGAGTAAGTGACACAGTTGTCTGCAGAGGGAGAGGGGTTGTGGTCAAAGGAGTTCACTGTGTCTGCCCCAGCACTCACTGCACTCCACACCACTTCACACATGTACACCAGTGAAGGCAGTGAGGAGTGGGCTTGGCATGCTAAGGACATCTAGGTGCATGCCCACATACACTTCTTCAGTAATGTCTGTAACCTGTGGAAAATGGGAATGGGGACTCTGTGTGCTTCTTAGCAAACTACTCCAATTTGAGTCGACCAATCAGATTGCACAATCAATGTTGCCATGGAATGTATGATAACTCCCATTCCCATCCTTCGTGGCCAGCACAAGTTGCCCAAGGAATCAAGACCGTAACGTTGAACTTGAAAGAGGACAGATTCTGGCTTCAGTCACTTGGCCCAGTTCTTCCCACTTGGCCCAGATTTGAACTCAAACAATGGCACTATAACAAAAGACACACAAACACTCAAAGACAACAAATGACCACACATCAATGTCTCTCCACACAACACACTCCTGTACTCCACCTCCTGCTTAAGGAGAGCCTACAACACAATACATTGTCTGTCAGTACTTTAGAGTATACATTACTTAGCTACAGTTACTACACTAATGTCACCCACTACTAAACAGTACACACTCGTATACACACACATACAAACATACATTAAAAGCTCCACTCGGTCCGTCAATTAAGCTAGACGGATGAGCTCACCGTGAACCTTGCACGGAGGGCACACCAACCCTCCGGTCGTCTTGTTGATAAAGACGGTCTGAGAGGTCTCCCTCTCGCACAGCGGACAGCTCAGAGTCAGAGCGGCGTGACCCTCATTATAAGAGACCTTGTTTGCTTTGAGGAACTGCCTCACTGTCGACGGAAGGAGGACGACTTGTATCTGGCCAGTCAAGTCCGTCACTGGTCTCTTCGCCACTCTCTGTAGCGACAGTGAGGGCAGCTGCAGATGTCGATGAGGGAGCGAGCATGTTACACGATCATGTGATGTGCGCTGTAACAGGTTGTGGCAGCTGCGGCTAGCTTGCAGAACACTAGTACTTCCTCTTCCATCATCCGCGCACGCGCGTCAGCTAAACTGCTGCCATTTTGTTCATGATTGTGCAATAGTGCACGTGACGTCGACATCACTCTTCACACACTGCTAACATGTAGCTACACTAATTTATACGCACTACATAAAAGGAGTACAAATGAAAGATGTCGCAAAACCTAACATTTCAAGTCAGTTCATCTGACTCCAGTGGACCTGTAGCAATAATGAAGAGAATAAAACTAACATCACTGCATGCACTTCCCTCAGAAATGTGACGTCACTGACACATCACACAGTGCCACCCCATAGCTGCCAAGGTAGAAATCTACTTAAGAGTGAGACATGGCTCTGGTAGGAGTGAGATCTGATCTGCTAGGAGTCGGACATGTAGCTAATTGTGACGATGAGTGCAGAGTTGGCTGTTTTGTGCCCTCAGCTCAAGTGTACACAAACTAGCTGTCAGATATGCAAAATCATAAGTATAATTATTACATTGGCATGCATGCACACTGCCTGAGATAACAAAAATGCCATGTGATACTTTGTCAAATATTAGAATCAGTGAATGGTAGCTACTATGAATTAAAAGTCAGACAAGACCATGTCTAGAGACAATGGTTCAGCCCTCGGCTGCTGCCAGTTTAAGCTGAGTGTCAAGGCGGTCAGTCTATCAGACTGCTTCTTAGTCAAACAAGCTCTGCGATGCACATGAGTGCAGACCGCATCAAAGAGAAGCTCAGGGTACCACCCGATGGTCTTGGCATATGTTTGTGCCTGCTTCTCCACTATGTAGCAAAGATGCCAGCCTCGATCCTGTAGAACACACTAGCCGCTGCTCCCATACATCCACTGCCAAAACTCAACAGGTAATAAATAAGTGCACTCTCATGACCAGATGTATAATTATACTCAATCACAAGCACACACACAGAACACTGATGTAGCATGCATACATGCACCTGTACACACACAACATGCCCAATGATACACTTACAGTATACACAAGTAAACAAACACACAACAACACATAAAATATACACACACTAGCACACACAGTTGTGAGCAGGTGGTAGCCATAGTAACCACACCCACCTACCCACCCACACATGCACCCTTGTCCCATTGTACACTACACATAGACTCACTCAAACACACTAGCAGATAGGGACACTAGTATAACCAAACTACACACACACAACACACGAACACACACACACACACACACACACACACACACACACACACACACACACACACACACACACACACATCAATGACCTCTAGCACTCTGCCTAACCAGTTGAGTTGATTCGCCTTTTCTTGACCTGCAGACCCACTGAAAGATAATAGCTGGTATGCTGTTCCGTTACAACAGCCTGTGAGAGAAAGCAAAGAAGGCATACTCTACAAGGATGCATACATCCACACATCACACCATCTGGCTATATGAATGCACATTCATCAGTTCTACAGCAGCTTACAATAATGTGCACTCACCAAAGAAACTTACTTTGTCACACAGCATCTGTCCAAATTCCCTGATTCTGGCATACCCTTTGGCACTGTTCATGATTGGGCATAATTTCTTTTGTCTGTTGGAACAGGACCTGGTGCATAAAAAGAATCTCATTGGCTGTTATTGTAGATTTAGCCTGGTGGATGCTATTCTCCTGCTCCTCTGATGATTTTGTCATGGTAGGCACAGTATGTGGCAATATGTGCAACATGCTACTTAGCTATAATTATGAATAGGACAGACTTATATATACAGGTGTAGAGAAGAATGTTAAAATGTGTATGTAACTCACACTAAGTGACATTGTCACTGTGATCAATGCACTCTTGCTCGTGTGCCAAGTCCTCTGCAAGCATTCCACCTCCGGTGTACTTCACAGCCTTTGCCACCATCTGACGTGTGAGGGAAGGTTCCGTTCATTCATGACACTTCACCACCAACTCCAGCATGCAGTCTCCTATTTGGGTTCCTTCCACTTCCAGTGACTGGTTCCTTCACCTTTCAATGCCCTTCACAACCAGGTGGTCTACAGCCAGGACAACACTCATCATTGACCACTGTTTTGATGGACGGACCTGGAATTGGAGGTCTGGGGCAGAGGAAGGCCTGAACATGCACTCTCCCCTTTTGTGTTGTTGTTGTTGTTGTTGTTGTGTGTGTGTGTGTGTGTGTGTGTGTGTGTGTGTGTGTGTGCTTGTGTGTTCATTCAAGTTTCTCAACCTTAACCTACTAATATCATAGAATGGTGTGTTTGTATGTTGAGTGCTGAACTAGGATATTGAGAGATTTTGATAATTATTTTGAAACAACCAAATGTTATCCGTCCTCCTCCCCCTTCCCCCCAACAACACCTATAGGTGACCATCTAGCTATCACCTCCTGAAGCTCTTTCAAGCAGACCCTGCTGCAGTGACAGGCAAGAAGAATGTAGTGTCGGAACACTACGACGAAGTGGTGTTCACAGACCCTACTAACGCAATGTACAACGTCCTCACCAACCCAAAGCCACTTGTGCCACAGATAAAACACGAGGCAGATGTGAACTGTGAGTGCAAGCATCCACGGATGTGCAGCACTGCTTCTAAGGGCTCGTAGCTACTTTGTTGGAGATAGGAAGCTACCTGTCCCACCCACCTGTCCCCCTATCCTATGCCCTCACTTGTCTCCCCACCTGTCCCCCTTACCTGTCTCCCACCTGTCCCCCTTACCTGTCTCCCCACCTGTCCCTCTACCTGTTACCCCACATGTCCCCTTCACCTGTCCCCCCACCTGTCCCCCCACCTGTCCCCCTCACCTGTCCCCTCACCTGTCCCCCCACCTGTCCCCCCCACCTGTCCCCCTCACCTGTCCCCTCACCTGTTCCTTGCCCAATAGTTATACTCATTCACTACTGATGCCTGATTGTGCTCTGCTGTATTGCCTTCCCTTTCTGCATACAGACAAGGATCTGGAGGAGAAGACAATGACTGCTGTGGGAGGAGCCCGTAAGAGAATCACTGCAGAGATCCATGAGCTGAGTGAGCGACTCAAGACCAACCGGGAGGCTGTGCAGAGACTGAAGGAGCAGATTGAAGAGGTGGAGAGAGAGGAACATGGCAGCTAGGACTCAATGCATGCAGGCAGCCTTATGCACTGCTGATTTGTTACGATTCACTCACTGCTTTTTATGTGTCATGATAGTATGAGTGCATGCATGTACATGCATGTGTCCTGGAGTGGCTGAACACACGCAACATAGACCCGGGAGGGAAGGGGAGGGGAGGGGAGGGAGGGACAGGGGAAGGGAGGGGAGGGGAAGGGGAGGGAGGGGAAGGGGAGGGGAAGGGGAGGGGAGGGAGAGGGGAGGGGAGGGGAGGGGAGGGGGAAGGGAAAGGAGGAAGAGGGGAGGGGAGGGAAGGAGAGGGGGAGGGGAGATGGAAGAGGAGATATACAGAAAGATGGGGTGCTATACTTCTCCCATGCATACTGTAGCCAGATCTCTTCGCCCTTCGCTGTATGCTTTGACGGCATATGCCATCTCACCTATGTAATGGAGAACACATTAGTGTTTTGGCTATGCAAGACTACAAGTTAGTATCTATGTATTATAGTTTGTGCAGATATCTACAGAAATATAGTCTACATTCCCTGGGTAGACTTTAAATTGTGGCAGAAAGATGACATAATACATCGGTGTGTATACTCTGGGCTTGTCAGTACTGGAGCTATATGCAGGCACATAGTGGGCACGTGGCAACATGGAGGTCACATTGGTCCATATACAAATATATTACTTGGTGCTGTGGAAGGTAGGTGCAGTGAAAGGCATGCACTCACGCAGCACATGTACATAGATGACAAGCAGAACAACCATGGACAATATTTTAATTTATAGTGTGGTGTGCCAGACTGGCCCTTCAATCCCTTCTATATTAAGCATTGCATGCCAGGATACTCATGAAACCTGGTCTGGCCCCAGCTGCAGCCTATATATATCTGATAATGATTGCCAGCCATTTTGGAGACATGTTCATATATTTTACGAATTTAGCATATTTAATTATGGCTGGAATTAACATTAACATTGCTCAGTTAACTGCATGCAACAAGCAATGTACAGTACGAAGTTTCCTTTCTTATTAATGGCAGGAGCACAGATCTGTCAGCACATGCCAGTGATGTAATCAGCAATAAATCATGCACTCTCATATACAATGTGAATACAGTACAGACAGCTGAAAGATGGGACGTTTGTACTTCATTAAGCAATACAAATGTATACTTGCTATAATTTAAAATATACGGACACACTTGTCACTACTGCAAGCAACAAGCAAGTCTCCTCTTTGATCAACTGCCAGTCCAAAAGGGCGCCCAGCACAAGCCACAGAGGTGATCAATACACCATCTTTGCTGAAGACTGCAACACGTTTGTTGTCAGCAACGAGCACATGTTTGTCAACACTAAGCTGTAGTTTCTGGGGACGATCGATCTGTCCATTACCAATCTCCCTGATGTACACCCCCTGTGTAGTGAACACCTGAACACGGCTATTATTGCGGTCTGCGACATACAACTCTCCTTCAGGTGTGATTACCACACCTGTCACTCCCTCGAACTGTCCTGGTCCGGTGCCTCTTGACCCAATTGTGCGTACAAGCTCACCATAGTGGCTGAAGACTGACACAATGCATAAGTCAAAGTCTGCTACAAAGACTTCTCCATTATGTACAGTTATATCCCATGGATTCTTGAGTACTCCAGCACCAATACGCCCCACAAATGCTCCATTGTCTCTTATCACATCAACCTGTTTGCTACTGACAACATACAGAAGGCCTTCTGTAGTGATGGCAATACCCCTTGGATACCGGAGCTGACCATCCCCATCTCCTTGGTTGCCAAGGGACTTGACAAACATCCTCTCTGCATCAAAGACATGGATTTGATGACAGTTAAAGTCTGTCACAAATATGGAACCATCTGCAGCTACAGCAATGGAATAAAGGCTGCCCGGCTTTTGAGGGAATTGAAGTAGCTCCTTACAATCACCCAGTGTGCTGACATCCCTCGTCAGCAACAATCGCACAACAGTCTCTGGGTCAAGTTCCACTTCAAATGGACTACCTTGGATGTGAGCCCCATTCACCAGCACTGACAGCTCACATTCTCCAGTGTATGTGAGGTCAAAGGTCACCTTGTACTGACCATTCTCCTCATCATTGACCACTGCTTTGATGGGTGGACCTGGAATTGGAGGTCTGGGGCGGAGGAAGGCCTGAACACTCTCCCCACCAACGCTGCATGGGGTCTTCTCATTGTCGGCTGTGGTCAGAGTGAACACAATTGGACAGAATCTACTGACCTTGTCTAGTGCTGGCTCCAGAGTGCTGTTAGCTGGGCATGCCCCCACCTCAACACAACCAAACCCCTCAATAGCCTCCCGCAGAGCTGCCTCCTGCTTTGGTAGAAACTTCATCACACGTGACACAACAGCTTCACTCCTGCGGTGTGTTGGGCCTGTGTTGACCACCCTGCGGTAGGAGATGACCTCGTGTGGACTTCCCTCAGTTGAGAGGAAGAACAGCATTGACTCCTTATTGCTCAGTGTGCCTTCCTTTTGGCGATACGAGCGAACAGTGTCAGTGAAGCTTTCTTTCCTAACCTCTGACAAAGACCTGATCTTCTCACACAGCTCTTCCTTGCGGTGGTCGAGCATGATGTGATAGGCTTGAAATGATTGCTGCACATCTCGAAGTGCTTCTTCTTTCTTCCTCTCCACCTCAGGCCCCCACCCCTCTGCTGTCTCCCTGGCAACCCTGCACTGCTCCTTACTGCGGGCCGCTACCTTCTGGGCCCGTTCCACTGCATGCAGGTGCTGAGGGGGGAGGGGCACGTCTGTGTTGAGGTAGGTGGGGCGGTGGGGGGAGTCCTTGTCCACAGTGCAGGCTTGGCACATCAGGTGGTCACACACCTCACAGTGGTACTCCAACACCTTCCCCTTGTGGTGAGGGCAGGACAGGGGGACAGCCTTGCGAAGGTAGCTGGCATGTTCACCAACCCCTGTAGAGCGCAAGGTGTCCAATGGCTTCATGTCATGCCTGCCAATAATGCTTTCCATCAACCTGTGGCCATTCTCGCAAGATCTACAGAAGAACAGCCAGCAGTCGGAGCAGAAGACCGTTGCTTCTGCCGTCGGATTCCCACAGGTTGTATTGCCACAGGAGATCCGTTCTCCGCTGTCCACCCTCCGTACGATCTTCCTACCTTCCACGTACCTACCAACAGTGGCGCACTGTACAGGGACGCACTCAGTTCTTACCCTGTCCTCGCAACGGGGAAGGGTGACGTCGTCAGTCTGCTGCCACGTCGTGGAGCAGTCTCCGCAGTTCGGAACGGGGCACTTGAGACGGCCGTCCTCATTATCCGCCCTAGGGAGACACTCCTTGCAGAGGCAGTGCAGACAGGCCAGTAGGTAGGGGTCCTTCAGCTCACCGCTACAGAGGACGCACGTCACGGGCGGCTCCCACTGGGGCAAGGCTCGAGGAGAGACGAGCTTCGATACTTCTTCAGGAGGGGAGGCCATAGGGTCAGTGATATTCTGGTTTATCCCTTGTTTTCAGTTGTACACACTCACAGCGCTTGCTTGCATGGGTGTGTCCCTTTAATCCTTTTGCCCCAAAGATCCTCGCAAAGATCCACCCGAAGGTATTTCTTCACTCACATGCCCGTGTGGGCTGTTCCAGGATGGCGGGACTCGCCCTGGGGGAATCCATAGCACGTGCGCAATGACGTCAGGTAAGGATGCCTGCTCTCCTGCAAGCGTTTCCCGAATGTAGGCCTAGTCTCGCGCGCCAGCCGTTCCTGTGGCGCAATAGGGAAAATAGGGGCTGGCGCGGGAGACTAATGTAGGCCTTGGCTTTGTGCACCAAGTGCATGGCAAGCTGTTTGGGATGGAGAGAGATAAGGGGATGGGAGGGAGGAGAGGAGAAGGGAGACAGAAGAGAGGAGACATACAGAAAGATGGGATGCTACGTCTCCCAAACAGACCACTTCGTCCTTTGTTGTATGCTTTAACAGCATATGTCATCTCCCTATATGTAATAAAGAATGGAGGGCAACTTAAGTTTTTGGTAAAGGAGCAAAGACAATGGTAAGGTGTGTGTGTGTGTGTGTGTGGACAACTAAACCCACCCACCCACACACACATACACACACTGCTGCCCGCACCTCACCAGTTGAGCTACTTAAATTGCCTTTCTGCATGATTTGAACTGGTTACAGTACATCAGGCACACTGTGAGGGTAGGATAGGGGAGACCTGGAACATGTGGAACTGATCAACAGAGTACAATGCAATGAAAACACATCAGTGGGTGGAGTGTGATCTAACCTGTCTGAGTTCCATTTTGCACAACAGGAAATCAAAGAAGGCACAATTCAGTGGATGAGACAGAAAGCCACTACTCAATGACTGCAGCACTAGCTCAACTCACATAATGAGGCATGTACTGGAACAGGTCAAGCTGACACACATTGTTACCGAGTAGTCTCAGCTCCGTCGTTGCCTGGCAACGAACAGACATAGGAAAATGGTCCTCCACCTTTAGTAAAGTGTGGTCCACCAGGAACACTTGACTGTGTGGGGCATGTGTGCGTGTATGTGTGTGTGTTTGCATGTGTGTGTGTTTGTGTGTGCAAGCATGTGAGCATGTGTGTGCGTTAAAGTCCTTGACAAAACTAGATAGAACTCAAAAGACAAACTCTACAAAACCAAATGTATAATCAGTTAATGTATAAACCAGACATAAAACATTGTCTTGTGTTAATTGGTGTGAATCCGGCTGAGGTCATGACCCTCAGTTAGGGTGCTTCCCCTGTGTGGGACACAGTGGGGGGATGTGAGTGAAAGAAACCATAATGTGTGTGTGTGTGTGTGTGTGTGTGTGTGTGTGTGTGTGTGTGTGTGTGTGTGTGTGTGCGCGTGTGTGAGCACATGGGTGGAGTAGACAGGTAAACACAGAAAGGTCTTAACTGTATCCTACGTATGTACATGCAAAATACACACACACAAACTGACACACACGCACGCACGCACACACACACACACACACACACACACACACACAAACTAACCAACCTCCTTATTGCAGCTCCTCCTTCATCGTTTTTCCAAAGGACTGCATCTTTGGCAAACCATTTGCTGCAATGATCACCTCACAATATTGCCACAGAGTCTTCACATCGGCATGACATGACAAGTGAGTAAACAAGATCTCTTGTGCATCTTCTTCATTTGTTGCAGCAGAGATACGTGACGCTATGTCTTGTGAGATAACTCCTTTACGTTGTAGCCTCATCAGGCTAAACCTTGGGTTCACAACAGTGAAAAACTCTGTCTCGCGTTTCTTGAGAAACTCTGATACTGAAACCGGTGTAGCTGCATTGTGTACATGCAGAAGAAGGAAGGAAGACTCCTTGAAACAACAGACGTAGTGTCCCCACCACCACAGTGTGCAGCATGGTAGCAGTGTTGCAAGGTATACCACATAAGCTTACGTACGTAGTATGTACAGTACACATGTCCCCACAGTGTTAACACTACGAATATATACAAACCATGTATAATGTATTGAGGTAGTGCCCTTAATACAGTCCTTAATAGGCAACTACTGCACAGCTAAGCTGCATGGCTGTCCACACTGATTTGTGCACCTCACCAGTTGAGCTAGCTCCCACTTTGGTTTGGGTAGGCCCACTGGGAGGACTGGGGCTGCTTGGAGACCCTACAACCATGGAACAGTACACATGATCACAATCACACACACACACACACACACACACACACACACACACACACACACACACACACACACACACACACACACACACACACACACACACACACACACACACACACACACACACACACACACACACACACACACACACACACACACACACACACACACACACACACACACACACACACAAACTAACCAACCTCCTTGTTGCAGCTCCTCCTTCATCGTTTTTCCAAAAGACTGCATCTTTGGGAAACCATTTGCTGCAATGATCACCTCACAATATGTCATCAGAGTCTTCACGTCGGCATGACATGACAAGTGAGTAAACAAGATCTCTTGTGCATCTTCTTCATTTGTTGCAGCAGAGATACGTGACGCTACATCTTGTGAGATAATTCCTTTACGTTGTAGCCTCATAAGGCTAAATGTCGGGTTCACAACAGTGAAAAACTCTGTTTCGCGTTTCTTGAAAAACTCTGATACTGTAACCGGTGTAGCTACATTGTGTACATGCAGAGGAAGGAACGAAGATTCCTTGAAACAACAGACGTAGTGTCCCCACCGCCACAGTGTGCAGCATGGTAGCAGTGTTGCAAGGTATACCACATAAGCTTACGTACGTAGTATGTACAGTACACATGTCCCCACAGTGTTAACACTACGAATATATACAAACCATGTATAATGTATTGAGGTAGTGCCCTTAATACAGTCCTTATTAGGCAACTACTGCACAGCTAAGCTGCATGGCTGTCCACACTGATTTGTGCACCTCACCAGTTGAGCTAGCTCCCACTTTGGTTTGGGTAGGACCACTGGCAGGACTGGGGCTGCTCGGAGACCCTACAACCATGGAACAGTACACATGATCACAATCACACGCACACACACACACACACACACACACACACACACACACACACACACACACACACACACACACACACCAAACCCCTCTAGCACACAGCCTTACCAGGTGAGCCAATTCGCCTTCTCTTGGCCTGTGGACTGGTAGGACCAGACCCACTGGAAGGAGGGCAGTGGGTTGGGATCTGAGGAACTGCAAAAGAAACAGAGAACAATCCAATGTTTCACCAACTACACTCTACTACACACATGCACCCTGTTACAGTCAATGGATTTCAGGCTTTTTACAACATCATGGAGAGAAATGTAGAAGAAGAGGCTCATTGCTATGTTATTCGATGTAGGCAAATAGTTTGTGGGCAATACGTAGCAGATTAATCAACAACTGAATGCAGGACGTTTTGGCCCGAAGGCCTTCGTCAGCTGTGTACAAAATTGTGCTGTGTTTTGTAAGCAGCTGACGAAGGCCTTCGGGCTAAGACGTCCTGCATTCAGTTGTTGATTAATCTGATCACAAACTATTCACCTACATCATGGAAAGTACCTGTATAACAGATATTGTGTAACACACACACACACACACACTCACACACAACACACACACACACACACAAACACACACACACACACACACACACACACACACACACACACACACACACACACACACACACACACACACCAAACCCCTCTAGCACACCGCCTTACCAGGTGAGCCAATTCGCCTTCTCTTGGCGTGTGGACTAGATGGACCAGACCCACTGGAAGGAGGGCAGTGGATTGGGATCTGAGGAACTGCAAGAGAAACAGAGAACAATTCAATGTACCACTCAAACTACTACACACACTGCCTAACTCTTACAGTGACAGTGACCACACAAGACAATTGACACATCTAGCTGTCTCTGTTACTGCTGAGTAAATACACATCACAACAGTCACAAGTAACCACTACACATCATAGTCCTCTCTAGTCCTCTCTGAACATATTGGATGATGTGTTTGTGAACTGGTCAGTCTTCAGTCTCAACAATTACTAACACCCAGCCCATAAAGGAATGTAGCAAGAGTGAACCAAATAGCAGAAGTAACCTAGCCTCTTCAACTGGGTAAAGTCAACTGCAACGACCCACACCAAAACACTTGTCATGCACACCATCAGGCACCCGAATATGCTACTCCAGTTGAAACCACAAAACTACTCAGAACCATCCCAACAGGAGGCCCTCACGTCACACAGTAGTTGGGGGTATTAAATGGTATCTGCTGATGATGATGAGGGTGGAAGGTGATCTAACCTGTTTGAGAGGGTGGAGTTTTCTCTGACCACTCCCCCTCCAGAGAATAACTGGTATGCTGTTCCTTTACAACAGCCTGTGAGAGAGCAATTAAGAAGGCACAAATTTAGTGGTTAAGAGAGAAAGGCCACTCAACTCTCTTTCAGCAGTCAACTCACATAATGAGACATGTTCTGGAATAGATCAAGCTCTGATACATTGTCACTGAGTAGTTTTGGTTCCAATGTTACCTGGCAGCGAACTGAAATAGGAAAACGGTCCTCCACCTTCAGTTCGGCAAAGTGTGGGCCTTCAGGAGCACTTGACTGAGTGGGGCACTCCTGACACATCTGTCCAAGGACCAGGTAGGGACTGTCCCTGCACTCACTGCAGGTCCCACTGTGAGGGTCCTTGGCAGCCTTGCTGTGGAAGAGGAAGCAGTACGAGTCTGCAGTGGCCTCTATGATGGTGTCACGGTATGATTGGTGCCGTCTGTGTCTCTTTCCTTTGTGGTCATCCATCTGCATACTGATGTGGGTGGCATGATCCCACAGAATTACAGTGGTCACTGCTCCTACAGCAAACTCCATTCGCACACGAGAGATAGAGTGGGTGCATATCTCCCACCCTGGTGTGGATTGCAAGCGAGCTATCATTCCTGTGAATACTCCACAAGGAACGAAATGTTTGTCTTTGAAGGTGATGGCAAAGCACAGGGATTCCTTCTGTGGTCTGATACCAACTCCTGATGGGGTTACATCAACTGGTGAGTTGGTCAGTACTGACGGGACAAAGAGAATTCTGTCTTCATTATGTGACTTGACCTCTGCTCCAATGAAGAGATGGACCAGGAGGTCCATGAAATGGTCATGATCAAGCTGAACCTCGAGGTCCCGAAGTGCTTCCATCGACAATTTACCTTCATGTTTCAGCATTATCTTGCCTCCCTCGACCTCTTCCTCAAACTGCACTTGATACAGTTTGGAAATATTCTCAAAGAGGTAGGAAGGATTGGTGAAGACCAGGCAGTCACTATCTTCAGTGTGCCCTACATCAGCCCCACAAAGGTGAACAAGGAGACCAAGACCATGGAAGTAGGTGACCATGGCATGAAATTCTCCTTCGTCATGAACAGAACCTTCTTCTTTGCAACGTTGATACAGCTCACTGTATGAGTACAGTGGCTTCTCTGCACCCTGGCTCAGCTCCAACAGCTGATGCAGGTACCACCTCACGGGGACTTCTACCTTAACAGCATCTTTCATTGCTTGCTTCGTTAGATTCCTCTTGAGATGCTTGGTGGCACGACAGTGCTTACATTTACAGTGTTTACTCAACTGATGACTTTGGTCAACATAGAGCATATTGTTGATGGGAAAGAACATGAGGCTGGATCGGTGATTTGGCACAACCATCTTTTTCAGATGGTGAAATTTTGACTGCAATGCTTTATGCAATATTTCATTGACGGCCTTCAATTTATCCTCCAGGTCTCCTTCAACCAGATTATCAAGGTGAGTGCCCACCAGCATAGAACAGGGCTTAGGGGACTTGCTCTCACACTTTACCTCTGAGGGAAGTTGAACCTTCCTGTCAGCAAGTGAATGCACTGCCATTGCTGAGCGTGTGATCATATCAGCAGTGGAGAGGGCGGATTTAGCTGAATACTTCTTCTTCCCTTCAGCGGAGCACAGCTCATCCATAGGGCATTCTGTCAACTCCTTTGCCACGTTGAACACATGCAAGTAGATGGCAGGAATGTTGACAAATATTGGGAGGATATCGTGGTATGCCAACTGTCCTCCACTGTCTAGGAACTGCAGGAGATGCACATCGGGCAGGGTGACATCAGCTATGTCAGGATTCTGCAATTCTCGGAACATTCGACTAATCATTGTTTCAACGGAGTCGGGTTTGTGAACAGGTGCCTGAATGGATGATGCATCACCTAGAGGCTGAATGGGTGATGCATCATCTAAAGGCTGAATGGGTGATGCATCATCTAAAGGCTGAATGGGTGATGTATCACCTGACGGATGAATAGGTGTTTCACTGAAGACCTCATTATGTGTGCTTGGCAGAACATTTGTTTCATAAACTATTGGTTCTGAAGCAACTTCAACTTCTACTGTGCTACTTTGGATTGGTGTGACCAAGGCATCCATTTTCTGCCGCAGGAATGTGAGTAGACTGAGTATACCACTGTTACTGTTTACCAGCACCCACTTATTCTCAGCTACCACACACATACGGGCTTTATATCTACACTTCTCAACTACTCTCTGACCCACATCATCCTCTGAGTCATCTGATGATGATGTGTCTTCTGAGTCAGATGAATGACCTTTGCTTAGGATTGCTCCCGAGGATCCAACCTCATCTGGTGACACTGTGCTATCAGATGGACACACACTGACTGTTTTTGCTGTCTCTATCACAGGAGTGCTACCAACATCAGGGGGTGGCAGCCTCAACAGGTGGTAGAATAGAGAAGTCTTGCCGACTTGAGGGGGTCCAATGGTCATGGCTTTGGCAATATGCAGTTTGATGGTGTGGTTGTCTCTGATAGCTTTGTGGTACAGTCTGGAGCAATCTGCCTCTGTGAAACCTATAACACAAGAAATACACTACAAGTTATTACTTGATAGCATTTCATGCAGCAAAGTAAGGTTGATGTCCAGGGCAGTAGCCACTGGTGTGGTTGGGCCAATATTAACCAGAGCATATTTTCATTGCCCAGCAGCCATTACAATTCCCAATACCGTGCTGTCTGATATGTTACCACGAGAAGATAACAACTGCAATAACACAGAGTCATTAGACTCATCTCTTCACATACTAACCAGCTATTACAACTATAAACACTGGAGTGCACATAGTGCACATACCCCACACAGGAGTAGACAGTGACTACTGTGAAGCACACTGTGAACACTTCTTGCAATTGCTGTGTTGTAGCTAACATTGGGGCTGAATGGTGATGGTGGTGGTAGCTATGTGTGATGGTGCAATATAATAAGTGTAGATTGTCACATGTCGACATGCACAGATACGTATGTGTGTAGGTAGTGAGAACGATCTGTAATGTTCGCTTGACAGAGTATGTGCCATAAAGAGACGCATATATAAGACGCAACTGTCCGATGAGCAAGGGCTCACCTCCCCTTGGTTCAGAACTAGCCATATATACTGCACATGTCCCAGTGCATTCCCAGTGACATTCCCAACACCAAGCACATCCCCTCCAACACACACACACACACACACTGGATACAGACACACACAGTGGCACTAGGCATGCATACCACAGCAACATGGGCACATGGCAGTGTACTACAACCACATGCCAGTTCAAAGCCAAGTGTGTGTGTGTGTGTGTGTGTGTGTGTGTGTGTGTGTGTGTGTGTGTGTGTGTGTGTGTGTGTGTGTGTGTGTGTGTGTGTGTGTGTGTGTGTGCATGTGTGTTACACAATATCTATTATACAAGTGCTTTCCATGATGTTGTAAAAAGCCTGAGATCCATGGCTGTCACATGGACCAATCACTAAACATGGAGTTGCTGAACTAAGCTTAGCAATTGGTCCATGTGGCAGTCACACAATTTACGAATTTGATTTACTTTGCAACAGTGTCAAAATTGCTGTACACAATGCATTGTGATCTCTGTCAGACCACAAGCTGGGTCTACCCATGTACTCAGTCTGCATATCTTCACACACACACACACACACACACACACACACACTCCTCTATCCTATACACTATGCTGTTAGATGGTTATGTACACCTTGTGCCGACTGTGTGAGTGTTGCCTTCAACACCAATCCTCCCTATCTGCACACACACACACACACACACACACACACACACACACACACACACACACACACACACACACACACACACACACACACACACACACACACACACACACACACACACACACACGTACACACACACACACACATGCACGCGCATACACACACACATGCACACAAACACACACACGTACACACACACACATACACACAAATATCCACACATACACACACGCGCACGCGTGCGCACACATACACACACAAACATCCACACGCATATGTACGTACATATGCACACACACACACACACACACATACACACAAACACACACACACACACGCGTGCGCACGCACATGCACACATGTACTTTGCCCAGCAAGTAAATCCATGTCCAGTCTTATATCTACTGGTATAGCACAAATTGGTAGAAAAGAACACACATACAATAGTGTTAACTGTGGCATTTACCTCTGACTTGAGGCATCACCACTACATCACGGTCCTGAATGGAAATAGACACACGAAACACACACACACACACACACACACAAATGTATCCTTGACAACACATAATCACATCACATGCTGGTCACATGACAGCCCACCTTGGGCTCCTCCCCCTCAGTCTCAGCTGGTGTCTGGACTGATGCTCTGTCACTCTCTTCAGTGACTGTCTGCAGATGGTCATTCCCTAACAGACTGGGGTCACTGGCTGAAATGCTTCTTTGCTGGAATTCATTATCCTTCCCTTTTGTCAGTACTGCCGTCAGCATTTCTGCATATACACAAGCAAATATTACGTAATAATTAAATGGCATAGAGACACCGATTGGTCTTTGAGTGTTATAGATCCAAATCCATTTGCTTTCCCAGTCATTTCGCGCTCCTCTCACTTCTTGACAATGTACGCGTGAATGACGTCATATTACAATGATAAATGCACCCGCAAAGTTCCCGCAGATGTTTATATGGGACTTATAAACCCCCACGCTCTGCCCGCAACCACCGTATAGCAGAAAATATTGGCAGGCATAAAATTTGGCAGATTTGCCATGAAAAGCATTTTGCGGTTTATGAACTTGATGGATTTTGATCCCCAAGACCAAAGACATCACAAAAAGGCTGTTGGTGTAGTCGATGGCCAAGGAGAAGAGGACTTCCCTGATGCTTTGTGGGCAGCAACTTCACCACAACGGTCGTGTTCTCAGCGTGCTGCATTGACTTCTCATTTTCAGCTGTGTATCTCCCTATCTTTGCTCTCTCTTCAGGCGCATAGCCCGTGTAAGAGCCACAAGTCGCACTGCGCTTCATGCCGACTTTTGCCTGTTCACCAGGCGAGAGCCGGCCTCATGTATTTGTTCAGGTAGTCTGTCTCCTTCCTTGAGAGAGCATCACACTGGAGCACAGGTCCTTCTCTCAGTACATACAGTACTTCAACAGGGCCATCTCGTGTTCGACTGCAATGCATGTGTGTAATGAGCTGCAACGTACTTGTATGTATACTTATTATACTTACGTATTGCGTGCGTATAATAGCTGGAAACATTGTGGGGTTTTAATTTGGCGACTTCTCTGAAAACCGTCAAACACCCAAATTTAACGCCCCACCGATATTTCCCGCTATACAGTATACTATTATGGGATTTAGAATCATGGGCCAAGCAATTAGAATGCTTCTCAGAGATTTAGAATCATCGTTTGAAAGCATGTTACCATGGCATCTATATGCACTTAAAGTGTGCCTGAGTATACTTACACTGCAAATTAAACAAATGGTGGAGATGTACATTAGAGCAGTCTATGCAGTTGGTGCATGTGTCACCATCAAGTTGTCATAGTGCAGTACTTGGAACACAACTTGGCAAAGTGTGCTACCATAGTACTAGACAAATGCAAGGCATTGTGGGGCGAGCCTGAGTGTGCAGCATATATGCAGCAAGACCTAACATAGGGTATGCAGGGCCATGGAATGCGATGCATGCAAACATAAGTAATCAAGTAGCAGTGGCTTGGAGCATCTATGATGCAAATGTTATGACTGCTGTAGCTGGAGGCTGGCCTCTCACTGTTCCGTAGTTTGCGTGACTTTCCTATTTCTATCGCAAATGCGGCTGTTTGCCAATTGCTGCTCTTGGGCCTCGTCAGTTTCCGAAGCACGACGTGCGCCTCCCTTTCTCGCCGGCAATGTAGGCGCAAGGCTCTGGCCTCCACTGTCTCTGGTCCGGCAGAAGCCATCTGGCATTGCTTGCGGGCCAACGAAAAAGAAGGTAGTGGCAGCACCTGTAAATTTGCTTTTCTGTGAGTGAGTGACAAAGCCAATTGTGGTCGCTGGTGTCAAGTGTGCGCGAGACACCACGGGCCAGGGAACGCCGCAGCCTAGGGCCACAATTAACACTTTGCAACAGAGTGCAGCCATCTTGCACGGCTAAATAGGAATTTGCGGCATGATGTACAACACATATATATCCCAACCAAATCGCCAGCAACCACGTCAGTGTGGGGCTCGCTCAGGCTTGCCCCAATAACTCACCCTTCAGCTCCTCCTTCACATGACATTCATGTTCCTCCAGCACTTGAGTGGCTTCCTGCACTACCTCTGCAGGCTTAGTTAACAGGACTTCACAAAGATGTTCCTCCCACTCCCACCCCTTCCCAGCCACCTCAGAGCACTCTTCTGCTGTTAGGAGGTGTCTAGTGAAGAGCTCATTCAGTACTGCAGGGGATGAATAGGTTTACAAATCACTTGACCACTCACTGTTTCATGCAGTGTGCTACAAAACCCATTCGCTTTCCCAGTCATTTCGCGCTCCTCTCACTTCTTGACAATGTACGCGTGAATGACGTCATATTACAATGATAAATGCACCCGCAAAGTTCCTGCAGATGTTTATATGGGACTTATAAACCCCCACGCTCTGCCCGCAACCACCGTATAGCAGGAAACATTGGTGGGCATAAAATTTGGCAGATTTGCCATAAAAAGCATTTGGCGGTTTCTAAATTTGGCAGATTTCGGCCCCCAAGACCGAAGATGTCACAAAAAGGCTGTTGGTGTAGTCGACGGCCAAGGAGAAGAGGACTTCCCTCAGGCTTCGTGGGCAGTGACTTCACCACGACGGTCGTGTTCTCAGCATGATGCATTGCCTTGAAACATTGTGGGGTTTTAATTTGGCGACTTTTCTGAAAACCGTCAAACACCCAAATTACCACTCCACCAATATTTCCCACTATACAGTATACTATTATGAGATGTAGAATCATGCGCCAAGCAATTAGAATGCTTCTCAGAGATTTAGAATCATCGTTTGAAAGCATGTTACCATGGCAACGGGATCTATATGCCAATAAAGTGTGCCTGTGTATACTTACACTGCAAATTAAACAAATGGTGGAGATGTACATTAAAGCAGTCTATGCAGTTGGTGCATGTGTCACCATCAAGTTGTCATAGTGCAGTACTTGGAACACAACTTGGCAAAGTGTGCTACCATAGTATAACTCACTCTTCAGCTTCCCCTTCACACGACATTCATGTTCCTCCAGCACTTGAGTGGCTTCCTGCACTACCTCTGCAGGCTTAGTTAACAGGACTTCACAAAGATGGTCCTCCCACTCCCGCCTCTTCCCAACCACCTCAGAGTACTCTTCTGCTGTTAGGAGGTGTCTAGTGAAGAGCTCATTCGGTACTGCAGGGGGTGAATAGGTTTACAAATCACTTGACCACTCACTGTTTCATGCAGTGTGCTACAAAACCCATTCGCTTTCCCAGTCATTTCGCGCTCCTCTCACTTCTTGACAATGTACACGTGAATGACGTCATATTACAATGATAAATGCACCCGCAAAGTTCCCACAGATGTTTATATGGGATTTATAAACCCCCACGCTCTGCCCGCAACCACCGTATAGCAGGAAACATTGGTGGGCATAAAATTTGGCAGATTTGCCATAAAAAGCATTTGGCTGTTTCTAAATTTGGCAGATTTCGGCCCCCAAGACCGAAGATGTCACAAAAAGGCTGTTGGTGTAGTCGACGGCCAAGGAGAAGAGGACTTCCCTCAGGCTTCGTGGGCAGTGACTTCACCACGACGGTCGTGTTCTCAGCATGCTGCATTGCCTTCAACTTCTGCAGACTTCAGCCTTCTCGCGGTTGTTTCGAGCACTGTGAAGTTCGTAGTAACTCAAGTGGGACCATTTTCAGCTGTGTATCTCCTTATCTTTGCTCACTCTTCAGGTGCATAGCCTGTGTAAGAGCCACAAGTCGCACTGCGCTTCATGCCGACTTTTGCCTGTTCACCAGGCGAGAGCCGGCCTCATGTGTTTGTTCAGGTAGTCTGTCTCCTTCCTTGAGAGAGCATCACACTGGAGCACAGGTCCTTCTCTCTGTACATACAGTACTTCAACAGGGCCATCTCGTGTTCGACTGCAATGCATGTGTGTAATGAGCTGCAACGTACTTGTATGTATACTTATTATACTTACGTATTGCGTGCGTATAATAGCTGGAAACATTGTGGGGTTTTAATTTGGCGACTTCTCTGAAAACCGTCAAACACCCAAATTTAACGCTCCACCGATATTTCCCACTATACAGTATACTATTATGGGATTTAGAATCATGGGCCAAGCAATTAGAATGCTTCTCAGAGATTTAGAATCATCGTTTGAAAGCATGCTACCATGGCAACGGGATCTATATGCACTTAAAGTGTGCCTGCGTATACTTATACTGCAAATTAAACAAATGGTGGAGATGTACATTAGAGCAGTGTATGCAGTTGGTGCATGTGTCACTATCAAGTTGTCATAGTGCAGTACTTGGAACACAACTTGGCAAAGTGTGCTACCATAGTACTAGACAAATGCAAGGCATTGTGGGGCGAGCCTGAGTGTGCAGCATATATGCAGCAAGACATGCAGGGCCATGGAATGCGATGCATGCAAACATAAGTAATCAAGTAGCAGTGGCTTGGAGCATCTATGACGCAAATGTTATGACTGTTGTAGCTGGAGGCTGGCCTCTCACTGTTCCGTAGTTTGCGTGACTTTCCTATTTCTATTGCAAATGCGGCTGTTTGCCAATTGCTGCTCTTGGGCCTCGTCAGTTTCCGAAGCACGACGTGCCCCTCCCTTTCTCGCCGGCAATGTAGGCGCAAGGCTCTGGCCTCCACTGTCTCTGGTCCGGCAGAAGCCATCTGGCATTGCTTGCGGGCCAACGAAAAAGAAGGTAGTGGCAGCACCTGTAAATTTGCTTTTCTGTGAGCGAGTGACAAAGCCAATTGTGGTCGCTGGTGTCAAGTGTGTGCGAGACACCACGGGCCAGGGAACGCCGCAGCCTAGGGCCACAATTAACACTTTGCAACAGAGTGCAGCCATCTTGCACGGCTAAATAGGAATTTGCGGCATGATGTACAACACATATATATCCCAACCAAATCGCCAGCAACCACGTCAGTGTGGGGCTCGCTCAGGCTCGCCCCAATAACTCACCCTTCAGCTCCTCCTTCACATGACATTCATGTTCCTCCAGCACTTGAGTGGCTTCCTGCACTACCTCTGCAGGCTTAGTTAACAGGACTTCACAAAGATGGCCCTCCCACTCCCACCTCTTCCCAGCCACCTCAGAGCACTCTTCTGCTGTTAGGAGGTGTCTAGTGAAGAGCTCATTCAGTACTGCAGGGGGTGATTAGGTTTAAAAATCACTTGACCACTCACTGTTTCATGCAGTGTGCTACAAAACCCATTCGCTTTCCCAATCATTTCGCGCTCCTCTCACTTCTTGACAATGTTCGCGTGAATGACGTCATATTACAATGATAAATGCACCCGCAAAGTTCCCGCAGATGTTTATATGGGATTTATAAACCCCCACGCTCTGCCCGCAACCACCGTATAGCAGGAAACATTGGTGGGCATAAAATTTGGCAGATTTGCCATAAAAAGCATTTGGCGGTTTCTAAATTTGGCAGATTTCGACCCCCAAGACCGAAGATGTCACAAAAAGGCTGTTGGTGTAGTCGGCGGCCAAGGAGAAGAGGACTTCCCTCAGGCTTCGTGGGCAGTGACTTCACCACGACGGTCGTGTTCTCAGCATGATGCATTGCCTTGAAACATTGTGGGGTTTTAATTTGACGACTTTTCTGAAAACCGTCAAACACCCAAATTTAACACTCCACCAATATTTCCCACTATACAGTATACTATTATGAGATGTAGAATCATGCGCCAAGCAATTAGAATGCTTCTCAGAGATTTAGAATCATCGTTTGAAAGCATGTTACCATGGCAACGGGATCTATATGCCAATAAAGTGTGCCTGTGTATACTTACACTGCAAATTAAACAAATGGTGGAGATGTACATTAAAGCAGTCTATGCAGTTGGTGCATGTGTCACCATCAAGTTGTCATAGTGCAGTACTTGGAACACAACTTGGCAAAGTGTGCTACCATAGTATAACTCACTCTTCAGCTTCCCCTTCACATGACATTCATGTTCCTCCAGCACTTGAGTGGCTTCCTGCACTACCTCTGCAGGCTTAGTTAACAGGACTTCACAAAGATGGTCCTCCCACTCCCACCTCTTCCCAGCCACCTCAGAGTACTCTTCTGCTGTTAGGAGGTGTCTAGTGAAGAGCTCATTCAGTACTGCAGGGGGTGAATAGGTTTACAAATCACTTGACCACTCACTGTTTCATGCAGTGTGCTACAAAATCCATTCGCTTTCCCAGTCATTTCGCGCTCCTCTCACTTCTTGACAATGTACACGTGAATGACGTCATATTACAATGATAAATGCACCCGCAAAGTTCCCGCAGATGTTTATATGGGACTTATAAACCCACACGCTCTGCCCGCAACCACCGTATAGCAGGAAACATTGGTGGGCATAAAATTTGGCAGATTTGCCATAAAAAGCATTTGGCGGTTTCTAAATTTGGCAGATTTCGACCCCCAAGACTGAAGATGTCACAAAAAGGCTGTTGGTGTAGTCGACGGCCAAGGAGAAGAGGACTTCCCTCAGGCTTCGTGGGCAGTGACTTCACCACAACGGTCGTGTTCTCAGCGTGCTGCATTGCCTTCAACTTCTGCAGACTTCAGCCTTCTCGCGGTTGTTTCAAGCACTGTGAAGTTCGTAGTAACTCAAGTGGGACCATTTTCAGCTGTGTATCTCCTTATCTTTGCTCTCTCTTCAGGCGCATAGCCCGTGTAAGGGCCGCAAGTCGCACTGCGCTTCATGCCGACTTTTGCCTGTTCACCAGGCGAGAGCCGGCCTCATGTGTTTGTTCACGTGGTCTGTCTCCTTCCTTGAGAGAGCATCACACTGGAGCACAGGTCCTTCTCTCAGTACATACAGTACTTCAACAGGGTCATCTCGTGTTTGACTGCAATGCATGTGCGTAATGAGCTGCAACGTACTTGTACGTATATTTATTATACTTACTTTTTGCGTGCGTATAATAGCTGGAAACATTGTGGGGTTTTAATTTGGCGACTTCTCTGAAAACCGTCAAACACCCAAATTTAACGCCCCACCAATATTTCCCGCTATACAGTATACTATTATGGGATCTAGAATCATGCCCCACGGCTACAGAACTACGTACATGGCAACGGGACCTATATGCACTTAAAGTGTGCCTGCGTATACTTATACTGCAAATTAAACAAATGGTGGAGATGTACATTAAAGCAGTCTATGCAGTTGGTGCATGTGTCACTATCAAGTTCTCATAGTGCAGTACTTGGAACACAACTTGGCAAAGTGTGATACCATAGTATAACTCACTCTTCAGCTTCCCCTTCACACGACATTCATGTTCCTCCAGCACTTGAGTGGCTTCCTGCACTACCTCTGCAGGCTTAGTTAACAGGACTTCACAAAGATGGCCCTCCCACTCCCACCACTCCTTCCTAGCCACCTCAAAGCACTCTTCTGCTGTTAGGAGGTGTCTAGTCAAGAGCTCATTCAGTACTGCAGGGGGTGAATAGGTTTACAAATCACTTGACCACTCACTGTTTCATGCAGTGTGCTACAAAACCCATTCGCTTTCCCAGTCATTTTGCGCTCCTCTCGCTTCTTGACAATGTACGCGTGAACGACGTCATATTACAATGATAAATGCACCCGCAAAGTTCCCGCAGATGTTTATATGGGACTTATAAACCCCCACGCTCTGCCCGCAACCACCGTATAGCAGGAAACATTGGTGGGCATAAAATTTGGCAGATTTGCCATAAAAAGCATTTGGCGGTTTCTAAATTTGGCAGATTTCGACCCCCAAGACCGAAGATGTCACAAAAAGGCTGTTGGTGTAGTCGACGGCCAAGGAGAAGAGGACTTCCCTCAGGCTTCGTGGGCAGTGACTTCACCACGACGGTCGTGTTCTCAGCATGCTGCATTGCCTTCAACTTCTGCAGACTTCAGCCTTCTCGCGGTTGTTTCGAGCACTGTGAAGTTCGTAGTAACTCAAGCGGGACCATTTTCAGCTGTGTATCTCCCTATCTTTGCTCTCTCTTCAGGCGCATAGCCCGTGTAAGAGCCGCAAGTCGCACTGCGCTTCATGCCGACTTTTGCCTGTTCACCAGGCGAGAGCCGGCCTCATGTGTTTGTTCAGGTAGTCTGTCTCCTTCCTTGAGAGAGCGTCACACTGGAGCACAGGTCCTTCTCTCAGTACATACAGTACTTCAACAGGGCCATCTTGTGTTCGACTGCAATGCATGTGCGTAATGAGCTGCAACGTACTTGTACGTATATTTATTATACTTACTTATTGCGTGTGTATAATAGCTGGAAACATTGTGGGGTTTTAATTTGGCGACTTCTCTGAAAACCGTCAAACACCCAAATTTAACGCCCCACCGATATTTCCCGCTATACAGTATACTATTATGGGATTTAGAATCATGGGCCAAGCAATTAGAATGCTTCTCAGAGATTTAGAATCATCGTTTGAAAGCATGTTACCATGGCATCTATATGCACTTAAAGTGTGCCTGAGTATACTTATACTGCAAATTAAACAAATGGTGGAGATGTACATTAGAGCAGTGTATGCAGTTGGTGCATGTGTCACTATCAAGTTGTCATAGTGCAGTACTTGGAACACAACTTGGCAAAGTGTGCTACCATAGTACTAGACAAATGCAAGGCATTGTGGGGCGAGCCTGAGTGTGCAGCATATATGCAGCAAGACATAACATAGGGTATGCAGGGCCATGGAATGCGATGCATGCAAACATAAGTAATCAAGTAGCAGTGGCTTGGAGCATCTATGATGCAAATGTTATGACTGTTGTAGCTGGAGGCTGGCCTCTCACTGTTCCGTAGTTTGCGTGACTTTCCTATTTCTATTGCAAATGCGGCTGTTTGCCAATCGCTGCTCTTGGGCCTCGTCAGTTTCCGAAGCACGACTTGCCCCTCCCTTTCTCGCCGGCAATGTAGGCGCAAGGCTCTGGCCTCCACTGTCTCTGGTCCGGCAGAAGCCATCCGGCATTGCTTGCGGGCCAACGAAAAAGAAGGTAGTGGCAGCACCTGTAAATTTGCTTTTCTGTGAGCGAGTGACAAAGCCAATTGTGGTCGCTGGTGTCAAGTGTGCGCGAGATACCATGGGCCACGGAACGCCGCAGCCTAGGGCCACAATTAACACTTTGCAACAGAGTGCAGCCATCTTGCACGGCTAAATAGGAATTTGCGGCATGATGTACAACACATATATATCCCAACCAAATCGCCAGCAACCACGTCAGTGTGGGGCTCGCTCAGGCTCGCCCCAATAACTCACCCTTCAGCCACTCCTTCACATGACATTCATGTTCCTCCAGCACTTGAATGGCTTCCTGCACTACCTCTGCAGGCTTAGTTAACAGGACTTCACAAAGATGGTCCTCCCACTCCCGCCCCATCCAAGCCACCTCAGAGCACTCTTCTGCTGTTAGGAGGTGTCTAGTGAAGAGCTCATTCAGTACTGCAGGGGGTGAATAGGTTTACAAATCACTTGACCACTCACTGTTTCATGCAGTGTGCTACAAAACCCATTCGCTTTCCAATCATTTCGCGCTCCTCTCACTTCTTGACAATGTACGCGTGAATGACGTCATATTACAATGATAAATGCACCCGCAAAGTTCCCACAGATGTTTATATGGGACTTATAAACCCCCACGCTCTGCCCGCAACCACCGTATAGCAGGAAACATTGGTGGGCATAAAATTTGGCAGATTTGCTATAAAAAGCATTTGGCAGTTTCTAAATTTGGCAGATTTCGACCCCCAAGACCGAAGATGTCACAAAAAGGCTGTTGGTGTAGTCGACGGCCAAGGAGAAGAGGACTTCCCTCAGGCTTCGTGGGCAGTGACTTCACCACGACGGTCGTGTTCTCAGCATGATGCATTGCCTTGAAACATTGTGGGGTTTTAATTTGGCGACTTTTCTGAAAACCGTCAAACACCCAAATTTAACACTCCACCAATATTTCCCACTATACAGCTCTACGCTCTGCCCGCAACCACCGTATAGCAGGAAACATTGGTGGGCATAAAATTTGGCAGATTTGCTATATAAAGCATTTGGCGGTTTCTAAATTTGGCAGATTTCGACTCCCAAGACCGAAGATGTCACAAAAAGGCTGTTGGTGTAGTCGACGGCCAAGGAGAAGAGGACTTCCCTCAGGCTTCGTGGGCAGTGACTTCACCACGACGGTCGTGTTCTCAGCATGATGCATTGCCTTGAAACATTGTGGGGTTTTAATTTGGAGACTTTTCTGAAAACCGTCAAACACCCAAATTTAACACTCCACCAATATTTCCCACTATACAGTATACTATTATGAGATGTAGAATCATGCGCCAAGCAATTAGAATGCTTCTCAGAGATTTAGAATCATCGTTTGAAAGCATGTTACCATGGCAACGGGATCTATATGCCAATAAAGTGTGCCTGTGTATACTTACACTGCAAATTAAACAAATGGTGGAGATGTACATTAAAGCAGTCTATGCAGTTGGTGCATGTGTCACCATCAAGTTGTCATAGTGCAGTACTTGGAACACAACTTGGCAAAGTGTGATACCATAGTATAACTCACTCTTCAGCTTCCCCTTCACATGACATTCATGTTCCTCCAGCACTTGAGTGGCTTCCTGCACTACCTCTGCAGGCTTAGTTAACAGGACTTCACAAAGATGGTCCTCCCACTTCCACCTCTTCCCAGCCACCTCAGAGCACTCTTCTGCTGTTAGGAGGTGTCTAGTGAAGAGCTCATTCGGTACTGCAGGGGGTGAATAGGTTTACAAATCACTTGACCACTCACTGTTTCATGCAGTGTGCTACAAAACCCATTCGCTTTCCCAGTCATTTCGCGCTCCTCTCACTTCTTGACAATGTTCGCGTGAATGACGTCATATTACAATGATAAATGCACCCGCAAAGTTCCCGCAGATGTTTATATGGGATTTATAAACCCCCACGCTCTGCCCGCAACCACCGTATAGCAGGAAACATTGGTGGGCATAAAATTTGGCAGATTTGCTATAAAAAGCATTTGGCAGTTTCTAAATTTGGCAGATTTCGATCCCCAAGACCGAAGATGTCACAAAAAGGCTGTTGGTGTAGTCGACGGCCAAGGAGAAGAGGACTTCCCTCAGGCTTCGTGGGCAGTGACTTCACCACGACGGTCGTGTTCTCAGCGTGCTGCATTGCCTTCAACTTCTGCAGACTTCAGCCTTCTTGCGGTTGTTTCGAGCACTGTGAAGTTCGTAGTAACTCAAGTGGGACCATTTTCAGCTGTGTATCTCCTTATCTTTGCTCACTCTTCAGGCGCATAGCCCGTGTAAGAGCCGCAAGTCGCACTGCGCTTCATGCCGACTTTTGCCTGTTCACCAGGCGAGAGCCGGCCTCATGTGTTTGTTCAGGTAGTCTGTCTCCTTCCTTGAGAGAGCGTCACACTGGAGCACAGGTCCTTCTCTCAGTACATACAGTACTTCAACAGGGTCATCTCGTGTTTGACTGCAATGCATGTGCGTAATGAGCTGCAACGTACTTGTACGTATATTTATTATACTTACTTATTGCGTGCGTATAATAGCTGGAAACATTGTGGGGTTTTAATTTGGCGACTTCTCTGAAAACCGTCAAACACCCAAATTTAACGCCCCACCGATATTTCCCGCTATACAGTATACTATTATGGGATTTAGAATCATGGGCCAAGCAATTATAATGCTTCTCAGAGATTTAGAATCATCGTTTGAAAGCATGTTACCATGGCATCTATATGCACTTAAAGTGTGCCTGAGTATACTTATACTGCAAATTAAACAAATGGTGGAGATGTACATTAGAGCAGTGTATGCAGTTGGTGCATGTGTCACTATCAAGTTGTCATAGTGCAATACTTGGAACACAACTTGGCAAAGTGTGCTACCATAGTACTAGACAAATGCAAGGCATTGTGGGGCGAGCCTGAGTGTGCAGCATATATGCAGCAAGACCTAACATAGGGTATGCAGGGCCATGGAATGCGATGCATGCAAACATAAGTAATCAAGTAGCAGTGGCTTGGAGCATCTATGATGCAAATGTTATGACTGTTGTAGCTGGAGGCTGGCCTCTCACTGTTCCGTAGTTTGCGTGACTTTCCTATTTCTATTGCAAATGCGGCTGTTTGCCAATCGCTGCTCTTGGGCCTCATCAGTTTCCAAAGCACGACGTGCCCCTCCCTTTCTCGCCGGCAATGTAGGCGCAAGGCTCTGGCCTCCACTGTCTCTGGTCCGGCAGAAGCCATCCGGCATTGCTTGCGGGCCAACGAAAAAGAAGGTAGTGGCAGCACCTGTAAATTTGCTTTTCTGTGAGCGAGTGACAAAGCCAATTGTGGTCGCTGGTGTCAAGTGTGCGCGAGACACCACGGGCCAGGGAACGCCGCAGCCTAGGGCCACAATTAACACTTTGCAACAAAGTGCAGCCATCTTACACGGCTAAATAGGAATTTGCGGCATGATGTACAACACATATATATCCCAACCAAATTGCCAGCAACCACGTCAGTGTGGGGCTCGCTCAGGCTCGCCCCAATAACTCACCCTTCAGCCCCTCCTTCACATGACATTTATGTTCCTCCAGCACTTGAGTGGCTTCCTGCACTACCTCTGCAGGCTTAGTTAACAGGACTTCACAAAGATGGTCCTCCCACCTCCACCTCTTCCCAGCCACCTCAGAGCACTCTTCTGCTGTTAGGAGGTGTCTAGTGAAGAGCTTATTCAGTACTGCAGGGGGTGAATAGGTTTACAAATCACTTGACCACTCACTGTTTCATGCAGTGTGCTACAAAACCCATTCACTTTCCCAATCATTTCACGCTCCTCTTACTTCTTGACAATGTACGCGTGAATGACGTCATATTACAATGATAAATGCACCCGCAAAGTTCCCGCAGATGTTTATATGGGACTTATAAACCCCCACGCTCTGCCCGCAACCACCGTATAGCAGGAAACATTGGTGGGCATAAAATTTGGCAGATTTGTCATAAAAAGCATTTGGCGGTTTCTAAATTTGGCAGATTTCGACCCCCAAGACCGAAGATGTCACAAAAAGGCTGTTGGTGTAGTCGACGGCCAAGGAGAAGAGGACTTCCCTCAGGCTTCGTGGGCAGTGACTTCACCACGACGGTCGTGTTCTCAGCATGCTGCATTGCCTTCAACTTCTGCAGACTTCAGCCTTCTCGCGGTTGTTTCGAGCACTGTGAAGTTCGTAGTAACTCAAGCGGGACCATTTTCAGCTGTGTATCTCCCTATCTTTGCTCTCTAATTAGGCGCATAGTCCGTGTAAGAGCCGCAAGTCGCACTGCGCTTCATGCCGGCTTTTGCCTGTTCACCAGGCGAGAGCCGGCCTCATGTGTTTGTTCAGGTAGTCTGTCTCCTTCCTTGAGAGAGCATCACACTGGAGCACAGGTCCTTCTCTCAGTACATACAGTACTTCAACAGGGCCATCTCGTGTTTGACTGCAATGCATGTGCGTAATGAGCTGCAACGTACTTGTACGTATATTTATTATACTTACTTATTGCGTGTGTATAATAGCTGGAAACATTGTGCAGTTTTAATTTGGCGACTTCTCTGAAAACCATCAAACACCCAAATTTAACGCCCCACCGATATTTCCCGCTATACAGTATACTATTATGGGATTTAGAATCATGGGCCAAGCAATTAGAATGCTTCTCAGAGATTTAGAATCATCGTTTGAAGCATGTTACCATGGCATCTATATGCACTTAAAGTGTGCCTGAGTATACTTATACTGCAAATTAAACAAATGGTGGAGATGTACATTAGAGCAGTGTATGCAGTTGGTGCATGTGTCACTATCAAGTTGTCATAGTGCAATACTTGGAACACAACTTGGCAAAGTGTGCTACCATAGTACTAGACAAATGCAAGGCATTGTGGGGCGAGCCTGAGTGTGCAGCATATATGCAGCAAGACCTAACATAGGGTATGCAGGGCCATGGAATGCGATGCATGCAAACATAAGTAATCAAGTAGCAGTGGCTTGGAGCATCTATGATGCAAATGTTATGACTGTTGTAGCTGGAGGCTGGCCTCTCACTGTTCCGTAGTTTGCGTGACTTTCCTATTTCTATCGCAAATGCGGCTGTTTGCCAATCGCTGCTCTTGGGCCTCGTCAGTTTCCGAAGCACGACTTGCCCCTCCCTTTCTCGCCGGCAATGTAGGCGCAAGGCTCTGGCCTCCACTGTCTCTGGTCCGGCAGAAGCCATCCGGCATTGCTTGCGGGCCAACGAAAAAGAAGGTAGTGGCAGCACCTGTAAATTTGCTTTTCTGTGAGCGAGTGACAAAGCCAATTGTGGTCGCTGGTGTCAAGTGTGCGCGAGATACCATGGGCCAGGGAACGCCGCAGCCTAGGGCCACAATTAACACTTTGCAACAGAGTGCAGCCATCTTGCACGGCTAAATAGGAATTTGCGGCATGATGTACAACACATATATATCCCAACCAAATCGCCAGCACCCACGTCAGTGTGGGGCTCGCTCAGGCTTGCCCCAATAACTCACCCTTCAGCTCCTCCTTCACATGACATTCATGTTCCTCCAGCACTTGAGTGGCTTCCTGCACTACCTCTGCAGGCTTAGTTAACAGGACTTCACAAAGATGGTACTTCCACTCCTGCCCCATCCAAGCCACCACAGAGCACTCTTCTGCTGTTAGGAGGTGTCTAGTGAAGATCTCATTCAGTACTGCAGGGGGTGAATAGGTTTACAAATCACTTGACCACTCACTGTTTCATGCAGTGTGCTACAAAACCCATTTGCTTTCCCAATCATTTCGCGCTCCTCTCACTTCTTGACAATGTACGCGTGAATGACGTCATATTACAATGATAAATGCACCCACAAAGTTCCCACAGATGTTTATATGGGATTTATAAACCCCCACGCTCTGCCCGCAACCACCGTATAGCAGGAAACATTGGTGGGCATAAAATTTGGCAGATTTGCTATAAAAAGCATTTGGCAGTTTCTAAATTTGGCAGATTTCGACCCCCAAGACCGAAGATGTCACAAAAAGGCTGTTGGTGTAGTCGACGGCCAAGGAGAAGAGGACTTCCCTCAGGCTTCGTGGGCAGTGACTTCACCACGACGGTCGTGTTCTCAGCATGATGCATTGCCTTGAAACATTGTGGGGTTTTAATTTGGCGACTTTTCTGAAAACCGTCAAACACCCAAATTTAACACTCCACCAATATTTCCCACTATACAGTATACTATTATGAGATGTAGAATCATGCGCCAAGCAATTAGAATGCTTCTCAGAGATTTAGAATCATCGTTTGAAAGCATGTTACCATGGCAACGGGATCTATATGCCAATAAAGTGTGCCTGTGTATACTTACACTGCAAATTAAACAAATGGTGGAGATGTACATTAAAGCAGTCTATGCAGTTGGTGCATGTGTCACCATCAAGTTGTCATAGTGCAGTACTTGGAACACAACTTGGCAAAGTGTGCTACCATAGTATAACTCACTCTTCAGCTTCCACTTCACACGACATTCATGTTCCTCCAGCACTTGAGTGGCTTCCTGCACTACCTCTGCAGGCTTAGTTAACAGGACTTCACAAAGATGGTCCTCCCACTCCCACCTCTTCCCAGCCACCTCAGAGTACTCTTCTGCTGTTAGGAGGTGTCTAGTGAAGAGCTCATTCAGTACTGCAGGGGGTGAATAGGTTTACAAATCACTTGACCACTCACTGTTTCATGCAGTGTGCTACAAAATCCATTCGCTTTCCCAGTCATTTCGCGCTCCTCTCACTTCTTGACAATGTACACGTGAATGACGTCATATTACAATGATAAATGCACCCGCAAAGTTCCCGCAGATGTTTATATGGGACTTATAAACCCCCACGCTCTGCCCGCAACCACCGTATAGCAGGAAACATTGGTGGGCATAAAATTTGGCAGATTTGCTATAAAAAGCATTTGGCAGTTTCTAAATTTGGCAGATTTCGACCCCCAAGACCGAAGATGTCACAAAAAGGCTGTTGGTGTAGTCGACGGCCAAGGAGAAGAGGACTTCCCTCAGGCTTCGTGGGCAGTGACTTCACCACGACGGTCGTGTTCTCAGCGTGCTGCATTGCCTTCAACTTCTGCAGACTTCAGCCTTCTCGCGGTTGTTTCGAGCACTGTGAAGTTCGTAGTAACTCAAGTGGGACCATTTTCAGCTGTGTATCTCCTTATCTTTGCTCTCTCTTCAGGCGCATAGCCCGTGTAAGAGCCGCAAGTCGCACTGCGCTTCATGCCGACTTTTGCCTGTTCACCAGGCGAGAGCCGGCCTCATGTGTTTGTTCAGGTAGTCTGTCTCCTTCCTTGAGAGAGCGTCACACTGGAGCACAGGTCCTTCTCTCAGTACATACAGTACTTCAACAGGGTCATCTTGTGTTCGACTGCAATGCATGTGCGTAATGAGCTGCAACGTACTTGTACGTATATTTATTATACTTACTTATTGCGTGTGTATAATAGCTGGAAACATTGTGGGGTTTTAATTTGGCGACTTCTCTGAAAACCGTCAAACACCCAAATTTAACGCCCCACCGATATTTCCCGCTATACAGTATACTATTATGGGATTTAGAATCATGGGCCAAGCAATTAGAATGCTTCTCAGAGATTTAGAATCATCGTTTGAAGCATGTTACCATGGCATCTATATGCACTTAAAGTGTGCCTGAGTATACTTATACTGCAAATTAAACAAATGGTGGAGATGTACATTAGAGCAGTGTATGCAGTTGGTGCATGTGTCACTATCAAGTTGTCATAGTGCAGTACTTGGAACACAACTTGGCAAAGTGTGCTACCATAGTACTAGACAAATGCAAGGCATTGTGGGGCGAGCCTGAGTGTGCAGCATATATGCAGCAAGACCTAACATAGGGTATGCAGGGCCATGGAATGCGATGCATGCAAACATAAGTAATCAAGTAGCAGTGGCTTGGAGCATCTATGATGCAAATGTTATGACTGTTGTAGCTGGAGGCTGGCCTCTCACTGTTCCGTAGTTTGCGTGACTTTCCTATTTCTATCGCAAATGCGGCTGTTTGCCAATTGCTGCTCTTGGGCCTCGTCAGTTTCCGAAGCACGACGTGCCCCTCCCTTTCTCGCCGGCAATGTAGGCGCAAGGCTCTGGCCTCCACTGTCTCTGGTCCGGCAGAAGCCATCCGGCATTGCTTGCGGGCCAACGAAAAAGAAGGTAGTGGCAGCACCTGTAAATTTGCTTTTCTGTGAGCGAGTGACAAAGCCAATTGTGGTCGCTGGTGTCAAGTGTGTGCGAGACACCACGGGCCAGGGAATGCCGCAGCCTAGGGCCACAATTAACACTTTGCAACAGAGTGCGGCCATCTTGCACGGCTAAATAGGAATTTGCGGCATGATGTACAACACATATATATCCCAACCAAATCGCCAGCAACCACGTCAGTGTGGGGCTCGCTCAGGCTCGCCCCAATAACTCACCCTTCAGCTCCTCCTTCACATGACATTCATGTTCCTCCAGCACTTGAGTGGCTTCCTGCACTACCTCTGCAGGCTTAGTTAACAGGACTTCACAAAGATGGTCCTCCCACTCCCGCCCCATCCAAGCCACCTCAGAGCACTCTTCTGCTGTTAGGAGGTGTCTAGTGAGGAGCTCATTCAGTACTGCAGGGGGTGAATAGGTTTAAAAAACACTTGACCACTCACTGTTTCATGCAGTGTGCTACAAAACCCATTCGCTTTCCCAATCATTTCGCGCTCCTCTCACTTCTTGACAATGTACACGTGAATGACGTCATATTACAATGATAAATGCACCCGCAAAGTTCCCACAGATGTTTATATGGGACTTATAAACCCCCACGCTCTGCCCGCAACCACCGTATAGCAGGAAACATTGGTGGGCATAAAATTTGGCAGATTTGCCATAAAAAGCATTTGGCAGTTTCTAAATTTGGCAGATTTCGACCCCCAAGACCGAAGATGTCACAAAAAGGCTGTTGGTGTAGTCGACGGCCAAGGAGAAGAGGACTTCCCTCAGGCTTCGTGGGCAGTGACTTCACCACGACGGTCGTGTTCTCAGCATGATGCATTGCCTTGAAACATTGTGGGGTTTTAATTTGGCGACTTTTCTGAAAACCGTCAAACACCCAAATTTAACACTCCACCAATATTTCCCACTATACAGTATACTATTATGAGATGTAGAATCATGCGCCAAGCAATTAGAATGCTTCTCAGAGATTTAGAATCATCGTTTGAAAGCATGTTACCATGGCAACGGGATCTATATGCCAATAAAGTGTGCCTGTGTATACTTGGTGGAGATGTACATTAAAGCAGTCTATGCAGTTGGTGCATGTGTCACCATCAAGTTGTCATAGTGCAGTACTTGGAACACAACTTGGCAAAGTGTGCTACCATAGTATAACTCACTCTTCAGCTTCCCCTTCACACGACATTCATGTTCCTCCAGCACTTGAGTGGCTTCCTGCACTACCTCTGCAGGCTTAGTTAACAGGACTTCACAAAGATGGTCCTCCCACTTCCACCTCTTCCCAACCACCTCAGAGTACTCTTCTGCTGTTAGGAGGTGTCTAGTGAAGAGCTCATTCGGTACTGCAGGGGGTGAATAGGTTTACAAATCACTTGACCACTCACTGTTTCATGCAGTGTGCTACAAAACCCATTCGCTTTCCCAGTCATTTCGCGCTCCTCTCACTTCTTGACAATGTACGCGTGAATGACGTCATATTACAATGATAAATGCACCCGCAAAGTTCTGCAGATGTTTATATGGGACTTATAAACCCCCACGCTCTGCAGATTTGCCATAAAAAGCATTTGGCAGTTTCTAAATTTGGCAGATTTCGACCCCCAAGACCGAAGATGTCACAAAAAGGCTGTTGGTGTAGTCGACGGCCAAGGAGAAGAGGACTTCCCTCAGGCTTCGTGGGCAGTGACTTCACCACGACGGTCGTGTTCTCAGCATGATGCATTGCCTTGAAACATTGTGGGGTTTTAATTTGGCGACTTTTCTGAAAACTGGGGGGTTTATAAATCCCCATAGTATAACTCACTCTTCAGCTTCCCCTTCACACGACATTCATGTTCCTCCAGCACTTGAGTGGCTTCCTGCACTACCTCTGCAGGCTTAGTTAACAGGACTTCACAAAGATGGTCCTCCCACTTCCACCTCTTCCCAACCACCTCAGAGTACTCTTCTGCTGTTAGGAGGTGTCTAGTGAAGAGCTCATTCGGTACTGCAGGGGGTGAATAGGTTTACAAATCACTTGACCACTCACTGTTTCATGCAGTGTGCTACAAAACCCATTCGCTTTCCCAGTCATTTCGCGCTCCTCTTGCTTCTTGACAATGTACACGTGAATGACGTCATATTACAATGATAAATGCACCCGCAAAGTTCTGCAGATGTTTATATGGGATTTATAAACCCCCCAGTTCTGTAGATTTGCCATAAAAAGCATTTGGCAGTTTCTAAATTTGGCAGATTTCGACCCCCAAGACCGAAGATGTCACAAAAAGGCTGTTGGTGTAGTCGACGGCCAAGGAGAAGAGGACTTCCCTCAGGCTTCGTGGGCAGTGACTTCACCACGACGGTCGTGTTCTCAGCATGATGCATTGCCTTGAAACATTGTGGGGTTTTAATTTGGCGACTTTTCTGAAAACCGTCAAACACCCAAATTTAACACTCCACCAATATTTCCCACTATACAGTATACTATTATGAGATGTAGAATCATGCGCCAAGCAATTAGAATGCTTCTCAGAGATTTAGAATCATCGTTTGAAAGCATGTTACCATGGCAACGGGATCTATATGCCAATAAAGTGTGCCTGTGTATACTTGGTGGAGATGTACATTAAAGCAGTCTATGCAGTTGGTGCATGTGTCACCATCAAGTTGTCATAGTGCAGTACTTGGAACACAACTTGGCAAAGTGTGCTACCATAGTATAACTCACTCTACAGCTTCCCCTTCACACGACATTCATGTTCCTCCAGCACTTGAGTGGCTTCCTGCACTACCTCTGCAGGCTTAGTTAACAGGACTTCACAAAGATGGTCCTCCCACTTCCACCTCTTCCCAACCACCTCAGAGTACTCTTCTGCTGTTAGGAGGTGTCTAGTGAAGAGCTCATTCGGTACTGCAGGGGGTGAATAGGTTTACAAATCACTTGACCACTCACTGTTTCATGCAGTGTGCTACAAAACCCATTCGCTTTCCCAGTCATTTCGCGCTCCTCTCACTTCTTGACAATGTACGCGTGAATGACGTCATATTACAATGATAAATGCACCCGCAAAGTTCCCGCAGATGTTTATATGGGAATTATAAACCCCCACGCTCTGCCTGCAACCACCGTATAGCAGGAAACATTGGTGGGCATAAAATTTGGCAGATTTGCTATAAAAAGCATTTGGCAGTTTCTAAATTTGGCAGATTTCGACCCCCAAGACCGAAGATGTCACAAAAAGGCTGTTGGTGTAGTCGACGGCCAAGGAGAAGAGGACTTCCCTCAGGCTTCGTGGGCAGTGACTTCACCACGACGGTCGTGTTCTCAGCGTGCTGCATTGCCTTCAACTTCTGCAGACTTCAGCCTTCTCGCGGTTGTTTCGAGCACTGTGAAGTTCGTAGTAACTCAAGTGGGACCATTTTCAGCTGTGTATCTCCTTATCTTTGCTCTCTCTTCAGGCGCATAGCCCGTGTAAGAGCCGCAAGTCGCACTGCGCTTCATGCCGACTTTTGCCTGTTCACCAGGCGAGAGCCGGCCTCATGTGTTTGTTCAGGTAGTCTGTCTCCTTCCTTGAGAGAGCATCACACTGGAGCACAGGTCCTTCTCTCAGTACATACAGTACTTCAACAGGGTCATCTCGTGTTCGACTGCAATGCATGTGCGTAATGAGCTGCAACGTACTTGTACGTATATTTATTATACTTGCGTATTGCGTGTGTATAATAGCTGGAAACATTGTGGGGTTTTAATTTGGCGACTTCTCTGAAAACCGTCAAACACCCAAATTTAACGCCCCACCGATATTTCCCGCTATACAGTATACTATTATGGGATTTAGAATCACGTATGAAGCAATTAGTATGCTTCTTAGAGATTTAAAATCATCATTTAGATGCCCATTACCATGGCAACAAGATCTATATGCACTTAAAGTGTGCCTGTGTATACTGCATATTATACAAATGATGGAGAGGTACATTAAAGCAGTCTATGCAGTTGGTGCATGTGTCACCATCAAGTTGTCATAGTGCAGTACTTGGAACACAAATTAGCAAAGTGTGCTACTTTAGTATAACTCACCCTTCAGCTCCTTCTTCACATGGCAGCCATGTTCCTCCATCACTTGAATGGCTTCCTGAACTACCACTGCAGGTTTTGTTAACATGACTTGAAAAAGATGGCCCCCCCACTCCCACCACTCCTTCCTAGCCACCTTAGAGCACTCTTTTGCTGTTAGGAGGTGTCTAGTGAAGAGCTCATTCAGTACTGCAGGGTGTGAATTGGTTTACAAATCACTTGACCACTCACTGTTTCATGCAGTGTGCTGTGTACACATTTTCACTGCACAGTATACACTCAACAGTTGGACACATGTAAAAGGAACCAGAAAGCAAGACCCCTCCTACCCCTACCCCTGCACTGTTATTACCATACATCAAGTGACCACTTGTCTGGGAGCTTTGGTGAGCAAAACACATACGTATCAGTCATTGAACAATAAGATCAGTAGAATGCTTCCATCACTACTGAAAAAGTAATAAAGGTGCGATTGGGCTTAAAGAATAGAAAATTGTGACAGTGGGCAGAAAGGTCTACTATGGGTGTTCTGATATATACAGCTGCTTATGGAATGAAGGCACTAAAGTGCTAAGCCCTTGGCGTAATAAGCTATATAGAAAGCTTCAGTCATCCAAATGAAAATGATAATTGGAATGTATGGTTCTATATTAAGAGCTGGTATTAAGTCAAAAGCACTGCATGGGAGAATGATAGCAATTGTTATTACACTGCAGTAAACTATAGCTAGCTACTAGTTTCAGACATGCATTGAGGCAACAGTGCTGACTCTGCAATATGAGCAATTATTACATCATGGTACACTATGCTATTTTTAGAGGTGGCAGCCAGTCAGTGTACAGTAATCTAGCAATTACCACATTATGGCAAATATTAGGAGCAGCCAACACCTCAAGTTGGATGTAGCATTGTTGAAGGCTGATATTGCAATTGCATCCAAAACCGTAACACTTTCATCACAGGAGAATTTGGGGGAAGAATGAAACAGGTTCTGCAAGGCATGATATACTTCAATGGAGTACTGCCCTTAGGACAAACTTTACTTCAGGCCAAAGAACACACCTTCCTTCAGGCAAAGAACACCACTTGGTTCAGAGCACCAGAGATGACCATACACACGTGTGCTACGTATATAGCTACACGCAAACACAATGGCAAAGTGAGCAACTAAAGAACTGCGTGGTGGAGAGAAACCTCACATGATGAGAATATGCTCGTGCACTAACCAGAGCAACAAAAATGGCTGTCTGGCGCACTAGTAGCTTCGAAGCAAATTCTGTAGCTTTGCAAAGAGGCTGTTTTACAAAAAACGCTAGTTTTAATTCAATCCTTTGCAGTGATGAGACAATCCGTAGGTCTTCTTGTCCAATTTGTTACTGAATGGAAAAGCTGTAACGAACACACACACATACACCCAACTACTGTAACCCTGCGCGTTGCATGCGCCGAGGGTTAATAAGAAAAAATGTGAGCAAAAACATGGCTACCACACAGTTCTATGATACTCAATGGTCTCTTTCAGGACAAACACAAGCTGCTTAGACAGCTAACTTGTCAGAGTCCATAGCCCCCACCTGTATCCACAGCACATGTCTTTCTACATTACTATTTAGCTAGTGGGCACTTGCACATGAGGCTGCATGCATGTGCACACATGTGAGGCTGCAAGCAAGTGCACGCGCGCGTGCATGCACGCACGCACACACACACACACACACACTGGAAATACACGTAGGCAAATTATGTGCCCAATACAGCATGGGTTAGATGAGGCCACAAAACAATAGTCAAGGCTGGTATAGGGTGGACTGGCTCAGCTGTTACACTGACTTCACTGTTGAGTAGTCTGACTACCTCACCAACCTCTCAACAGCATTGCTTCATACTTGCATCCAAACTTCACAAATACGTCTGCTGTTCTGATCACTACTTCTAAAGGTTTGGTGTACTGGATAGAGATAAGTTTATAAAGCAGGCTCCCTCCTTCTCTTTTCATCCTCTTCACTTCATCCTCAGTCACCAACTTCTCCTGGTACAACTCTGACAGTACTGTGTGGGATAGCAGCACTGATACACAGACTGGGCACACAAAACATTTGCACACTATGCTAATACCAAAGGCCTACAATGTGTGTGGGTACACAGTCACTGCTGAAGGTAGGAGGAACAGGTGCAGATAGGGAGGATTGGTGTTGAAGGCAACACTCACACATCAGAAAGGGTTGGTTCTCTAATACCAGCTTCACAACAGGGTTGAAAACCTTGGCAAGGTTTTCAACCCTGTTGTGAAGCTGGTATTAGAGAACCAACCCTTTCTGATGCCTGAGCCAGCTGAGAAGCCCTCACTTTAACACTCACACAGTCTACACAAGGAGATCTGTTTGAAGCTAACCTTTACTATTTCTACAGATAATTCCACAGTTACCTCTCAGAGTTAGGTCTGCTTGTGTACACCAGATCCTCTAACACTTCATACTCACATTGATATTAGTGAGTAGCACCTATAACACTACACCATCCCTCTACATGAACAGTCAATGACTTGTGCAGAATCACATGCTATTCCAATGCAGCACTGTATGCTCACTTTCAATATTGTTAGCTGTCTTGCTGTACCAAAACTCCTTCTTGTATTCCTCCAACACATCCATTACCAGTTTCAGCACACCAGGTGGTTTCACTGCTATAGTGCGAGCAAGCTCCTCATCCCACCAGAGCCCTGTCCCACTGACTCTTCTGCACTCTTCTTCAGTGATGAAGTCTTTCTCCACATGCAGTGTCTTCAGCACTGCACACACCAGTAACACAGGACAGTAACACAACACAGCTACAACACAACAAACAGACTCACAACACCGCTAGCTACTTAGTCAGGAGTGGCTGTCCCTTCCGCTGTGGCTACGTCTGACTAGCTACTACTGCGATCAAGTGTAACAAAAGAAGAGATAAGAATTACTCAAGGCACTCAGATGGCAAACTCACAGCGCCAAATACTAGGACAGCGCGGAAACGGGTCTTTGCTGTCAGCGCAGTGACAACCAACGACACTTGACTTCTCTTCAGCCATCTTTACTAGTTGACCATTACCATTTCGGTTCCCATTCTCAAGGAAATAGTTTGAATTTTGGAATGTATACTGTAAAATCATAGTCTCGTCCCCAGCCCACTTCCAAGACTAGTATCACTAGTGTGGAATGCTCAGTGCACTTGTACTTACTATCTACTGGTCTGGTCGGACAGGTTACGTGTTGGAAATTGGTGACTTACAAAAATTCATTGGTAAATGTTAAAACTCCCCTCTGTGAAATATAGCTTCACTAGCTATAGCTAGTTACACAAGACGGCTCTGTGCTACACTCACTGGACGTAGCAGTCAACAGTATTAATGACATTCCATTGCCATGGGTACTTACAATAATTACAGTACAGTGATGGGTTGAAAGCAATATTGTATGCTGAGCCCTCCCTACACTCACACACACACACACACACACACACATCACTGTATTCAGTTCAGTCTGTGGGATCCTCGTGATGTGCTGGGTCCCAACAGTGGGCTGGTCTCTTGTGGGGACCCTGCTAATGCTCTGAGGCCCTTTTGGTTGTGGCTGAGGCCCAGTTCTCTCCTCTCCCTCCTCGCCTTCCTCTTCTGGCTCCACTTGGGGTAGAGTGACTGAGAAGGGAAGGGAGGGCGTCTGCAGCTCAGCAAGGACTGCACTACGATCCCCAGCACAAGGAGGGCTAGCCACGCCAGACACAGGAGGATTTCTGGAGGGGGAGGGGAGGGGGAGGGTAGGGAGGGTGTGAAAGGGGAGGGGTAGTACTGTGATATGAGGTGTTGTGAGCTTACAATACGTATATGGCCTGTGTGTGTGTGTGTGTGTGTGTGTGTGTGTGTGTGTGTGTGTGTGTGTGTGTGTGTGTGTGTGTGTGTGTGTGTGTGTGTGTGTGTGTGCTAGGTTAGCTGACCATAGAGCTAGAATGGGTAAGCTTGGTACATTTCAAAGTCAAATCCAGCAATGGTCACTCGGTTGAGGAAGTTGGTCCAAATCAGTCGGAGAGAGGTCAAGAAAAGGTGGATATGGCTGGAGGGGGCCGGTTGGGAAGGGGAGGGAAGTGATTATGTAAGCCCCGTACTGCCCCTCCCCGTACACCAGCATGTTGTAGACCACCCCCTGTTCAGGCATGGAGTCAAACACCACCCTCTTGGGTGTCCTGTAGGTGAGGTGGAGGCCTAGCACCTGTATGGGGGGAGAGCACATCACATCACACCACCACTTCACACACAGCACCCTCACTCCTTTACTGTATTACCCCTCCCCCTCCCCTCCCCTCACTCCTTTCTCCTCCCCTCTCCTCCCTCCCTCCCCCTCCCTCTCCTCTCCTCCTCCCCTCCCCTCCCCAGCTGCCCATAGCTAGTCACACTGTCCACAGTCAACATCCTCCTACAATCCCCTCAAACATGGCCTCCTCACTGTAGCTCCTCTCTGGAAGGAAGTACAGATAGCCGTAATAGGACAGGTCCTGGATGGGGGCAGGGGGTGCGTCACAGGTGGGGAGCCCTTTAGACCCATTCTTGTAGCCCAGGTCTCCATCTTGGAAAGTGACGGTTGTGGAGTAGTTTGTGTGTGTGAGTGCATGTGAGCTTGGCATCATAGAAGATCGAAGTTGGAGGAAGTTGCACAATCACCAGCCACTGGATCTGTGGGAAAGGGTTACCATAGCAACATTTATACCCATAGCAGAGTATGATAATACATACAGTGTCACCTCTCTATTGGGGATAGTTTGGGACAGACACAGGTGCCCTCATTAGAGAGGTGTCCTCATTTCAGTGGTAGTTTTGTACACATCTCTGTGTAGCTTGGACAGTAAGCAGCGCCCTCATTAGAGAGGTGTCCTGTATTTAGAGTGCCCTTAAAACAGAGGTTCCACTGTAAGTGGCTCCTTGTATCCTAACACATCATCAAGCACACAACAGAGACCAGTGAGTACACACTCTACACCCAACTCACAATGTACTGTCACACACCCCTCCCCCTCCCCCTCCCCCCATATGCTACCACTGTACACATCATTCATGTACATTGACACAGCAAACACCATCTGATGTAACATTTAGTAGTCATGCAAACTGGGGCTCACTTGTAACTGCTTCTTGTACTAAAGCACACAATGTACAATAACAAGAAACAAGGAATCTGCACCTCCCTCCCCCTCCTCTTCCCCCTCCCCCTCCCCTTGCCACATCCCTGCCCCCCCCCCCCCATATGCTACCACTACACTTACCATTCATATAGATTGGCACAGCAGCAATCAAATGTTGAGTAGACCTCTGCTCACTGCTGACTGCTACTTCTGAACTGGACCAGCTCCACGTGTGTGTTGTTGGTGGTGATCTCGTAGAGGAGGGAGAGGGAGGTACTGAGGGTCACCTCCCGACTCTGAGTGTCAATCTGAAATGTGGCTCCAACCACGACGGGGACACTGTCCATGTGATAATTGACCTTGAAGTGGTGGCACTGGGATCCATTGTGGGACATGAGGAGAGTGTTGCCGATGTCAATGGAGTAAGTGGCACAGTTGTCTGCAGAGGGAGAGAGGCTGTGGTCAAAGGAGTTGACTGTGTCTGCCCCAGCACTCACTGCACTCCACACCACTTCACACATGTACACCAGTGAAGGCAGTGAGGAGTGGGCTTAGCATGCTAAGGACATCTATAGGTGCATGCCCAGACACACTTCTTCAGTAATGTCTGTAACCTGTGGAAGATGGGAATGGGGACTCTGTGTGCTTCTTAGCAAACTCCTCCAATTTGAGTCGACCAATCAGATTGTACAATTAATGTTGCCATGGAATGTATGATAGGCTGATAACTCCCATTCCCATCCTTTGTGGCCAGCACAAGTTGTCAAGGGAATCAAGACCATAATGTTAAACTGAAAGAGGACAGATTCCGGCTTCAGTCACTTGGCCCAGTTCTTCCCACTTGGCTCAGATTTGAACTCAAACCATGGCACTATAACAAAAGACACAAAAACACTCAAAGACAACAAATGACCACACATCAATGTCTCTCCACACAACACACTCCTGTACTCCACCTCCTGCTTAAGGAGAGGCTACAACACAATACATTGTCTGTCAGTACTTTAGAGTATACATTACTTAGCTACAGTTACTACACTAATGTCACCCACTACTAAACAGTACACACTCGTATACACACACATACAAACATACATTAAAAGCTCCACTCGGTCCGTCAATTAAGCTAGACGGATGAGCTCACCGTGAACCTTGCACGGAGGGCACACCAACCCTCCGGTCGTCTTGTTGATAAAGACGGTCTGAGAGGTCTCCCTCTCGCACAGCGGACAGCTCAGAGTCAGAGCGGCGTGACCCTCATTATAAGAGACCTTGTTTGCTTTGAGGAACTGCCTCACTGTCGACGAAAGGAGGACGACTTGTGTCTGGCCAGTCAAGTCCGTCACTGGTCTCTTCGCCACTCTCTGTAGCGACAGTGAGGGCAGCTGCAGATGTCGATGAGGGAGCGAGCATGTTACACGATCATGAGATGTGCGCTGTAACAGGCTGTGGCAGCTGCGGCTAGCTTGCAGAACACTAGTACTTCCTCTTCCATCATCCGCGCGCGCGCGTCAGCTAAACTGCTGCCATTTTGTTCATGATTGTGCAATAGTGCACGTGACGTCGACATCACTCTTCACACACTGCTAACATGTAGCTACACTAATTTATACGCACCACATAAAAGGTGTACAAATGAAAGATGTCGCAAAACCTAACATTTCAAGGCAGTTCATCTGACTCCAGTGGACCTGTAGCAATAATGAAGAGAATAAAACTAACATCACTGCATGCAATTCCCTCAGAAATGTGACGTCACTGACACGTCACACAGTGCCACCCCATAGCTGCCAAGGTAGAAATCTACTTAAGAGTGAGACATGGCTCTGGTAGGAGTGAGATCTGATCTGCTAGGAGTCGGACATGTAGCTAATTGTGACGATGAGTGCAGAGTTGGCTGTTTTGTGCCCTCAGCTCAAGTGTACACAAACTAGCTGTCAGATATGCAAAATCATAAGTATAATTATTACATTGGCATGCATGCACACTGCCTGAGATAACAAAAATGCCATGTGATACTTCATTGGATAT
>OZ025883.1:1276205-1296205 GCA_964019415.1 Ianthella basta
CAGTAACATCCATGACCAGGTGGTCTACTGCCAGGACAACACCAACTGCTGCCATCTTGCATCGATTTGCACTTGGGAGCTCTAAGAATGTCTGCAGACAAAGGAGACAGCAGTCAGTTGTGACTGGCCACAACTGGATTCTTCTGTGAGTGCACTCTTTGATGTGTTAAAGAGTGTGAGTGGTAGTGGAAGGACACACACACTTCCACCGACTACATGAACACAATCCTACAATTTGCCCCTGCTGGTGACTTAGCCCCTTGGATAGCAGTGATCAGCCGACAGAACTACCAACACATAATAATCTTGTTTTCGTCTAAGAATTGTAGTTTCACTATCAGTCACTGTTATGGCAATAATATTCAGTGTCACAATAATTAGGTAAGAAAATCACAGTATATTGTGACAAGGTTACTGTTATCACACAGGCCTATGTAACTTCCTATGCACAAGTGAACGAACACACACAAGCACACACAGTAGTGGGCATGTGGCAGCCATAGCAACTACACCCACCTACCCAACCACACACTCTTGTCCCATTGTACACTACACACAGACTCACTCAAACACACTAGCAGATAGGACACTAGTATAACCAAACTAGTCACTTACACACACATGAATACACGTACACCGACTCACCCACCCACACATGCACACGTACACACACACACACACACACACACACACACACACACATACACACATACACACACACACACACACACACACACACACACACACACACACACACACACACACATGCACGCACACACATGCACACACACACACACCCTTCCTCACCAGTTGAGCTAATTTGCTTCTCTGTATGCTTTGAACTGGTTAGATCAGGCCCACTGTGAGGACAGGGGCCACTTGGGACTTGTGAAACTGATCAACAGTCCAATGACAACACATCAGACTACACTCTACTACACACACTGCCTAACTCATACAATGACATCATCACTGTGCACTCCAAGTGTAACAGCTGAAGTTTACAAACCCACTCACAATAAACCCACAGGGCAGGCTCTACTGTGTTTGGGGTATTGAATAGGAGATATGCATGATCAGTGGGTGGATGATGATCTAACCTGTCTGAGGGGGGGCTTCCCCTCCCCCTCCACCTCCGATAATTGCTGGTACATGTGCTGTTCCTTTAAGACAGCCTGAGAGGGAAAGAAAAGAAGGGAGAAATTAGTGGATGAGAGAGAAAGGCCACTACTCAATGATAGTGTTGTATTCAACCCCCTTTGAGCAGTCAACTCACATAATATGATACGTTTTGGAACAGGTCAAGCTCTGATACATTGTCACTGAGTAGTCTTGGCTCTGTTGTTGCCTGGCAACAAACAGACATAGGAAACAGTACTCTACCTTCAGTTGAGCAAAGTGTGGGCCTCCAGAAGCACTTGACTGAGTGGGGTGTGTGTATGTGTGTGTGTGTGTGTGTGTGTGTGTGTGTGTGTGTGTGTGTGTGTGTGTGTGTGTGTGTGTGTGTGTGTTTGTGTATTACAGTGCGTAACAAAAATGGAATTTAAAGAATCTCTACAAATCCAAAAATGCAACAAGTAAAGAACAGAAAACAAAGCTACAGTATATTAGGTTCAAAGTATTCTCCTGTATTAGCTTGTGTGGCTCATATGTTGAGGTCGGGATCATCAGCTAGTGTGCTTCCCTGTGTGTGTTCATATGTGTGCGTGTGTGCAAAAGCACAGGGTGAAGTGGACAGATGATCACAGAAAGGTCATAACTGCATGCGAAACACACACACACACACACACACACACACCACACACACCACACACACACACACACACACACACACACACACACACACACACACACACACTAACCAACCTCCTTGTTGCAGCTCCTCTTTCATTCTTCTGCCAAATGACTGCATGTTGGGAAGGCCGTCTGCGTCAATGGCCATCTCACAATATTCTAGTAGAGTGTTCACACTGCCATGACGCTTCAAGTGGTCATAGAGAAACTCCAGTGCATCTTTAGTATTTGAGGCATCCATGCTAGACTTGACATCTTCTGTGATGACACTTTTACGAATGAGCCTCAGCAGGCTCTGCCTCGGGTTGACAACTGTAAAGAACTCTGTCTCGTGTTCCTTGAGAAACTCTGAGACTGAAAGTGGAGCAGCTGCAGAGTGTAAAGAAGGGATCCAATGAGTGAATATACATACAAAGTGGCAGATCTCTCCCATCCTCCCCTTCCCTCCCGTCCCTACCCTCTCCTCCCCTCCCTTCTCTTCCCTTCCCCTCCCCTCCCCTGCAAGTACGTAATTCTACCTACTGTACCTTGGTACACCAAACTAGCTATGTACCTACACAAGTCATGTAGTTTGCCAGTGACAAAAGTACCCAAAACCCATTTGTACACGTACTTACTGTAAATACAAACAAATCATCTTTCCATCCCCCCCCCCCCCCCCCCACACACACACAATACCTGGTGTGCCAATTTGCCTTCTCTTGGCGTGTGGACTGGTTGGACCAGACCCACTGGAAGGAGGGCGGTGGGTTGGAATCTGAGGAACTACAAGAGAAACACAGAACAATCCAATGTTTCACCAACTACACTCTACTACACACATGCACCCTGTTACAGTCATGTCATGGCTTCTAGTCCAACTTCAGTAACTAGCTCCTGGTAGCACCCACCACTGCACTTGATCATGTGAATACAGTACAGGTACAGTGGATGTGCACATGCTTCTCATTGTACATTGACATTATCTCACACACACAAGAATGCACTGTTCAAATATTGTGTTCACATGATCAGTGCAGTGTGCTAATGGGAATTCGGACAAGAAACTGAAGACTACATAATAATTACTATAGTTGCAGTGTCAATGTGCTGTTGTAGCACCAAATGTGTGTGTGTGTGTGTGTGTGTGTGTGTGTGTGTGTGTGTGCGTGTGTGTGAAGAAAATATGCATACTGAGTACATGGTGGACTCAGCTTGTGGTCTGAGAGAGGTCACAATGCATTGTGTACAGCAATTTTGACACTGTTGCAAAGTAAACAAATTCGTAAGTTGTGTGACTGTCACATGGACCAATTGCTAAGCTTAGTTCAACAACTCCATGCTTAGTGATTGGTCCGTGTGACAGCCATGGATTTCAGGCTTTTTACAACAATATGGAAAGTAATGTAGAAGAAGAGGCTCATTGCTATGTTGTTCTATGTAAGCGTAGAACGTTTCAGCCTGAAGGCCTTCGTCAGCTTCGTACAAAATTGTGATGTGTTTTGTACACAGCTGATGAAGGCCTTCGGGCTAAAACGTTCTGCATTCAGTTGGTGATTAATCTGCTACGTATTGCTCACAAACTATTTGCCTACATCATGGAAAGTACTAGTCTAGCGTGCTAGACCCACTCCGCCTCCAGGGCGCTTACTCTGCCCCCGGGCACAAGCGCACGGGGGCAGAGTGGGTCTAGCGTGCTAGACTAGGAAAGTACCTGTATAATAGATATTGTGTAACACACACACACACACACACACACACAACGTCCTCTAGCACACCGCCTTACCAGGTGAGCTAATTCGCCTTCTCTTGGCCTGTGGACTACTTGGACCAGACCCACTGGAAGGAGGGCAGTGGGTTGGGATCTGAGGAACTACAAGAGAAACAGAGAACAATTCAATGTACCACTCAAACTACTACACACACTGCCTAACTCTTACAGTGACAGTGACCACACAAGACAATTGACACATCTAGCTGTCTCTGTTACTGCTGTTAAATACACATCACAACAGTCACAAGTAAACACTACACATTATAGTCCCCTCTCTAGTCCTCTCTGAACATATTGGATGATGAGTTTGTTAACTGGTCAGTCTTCAGTCTCAACAACTACTAACACCCAACCCATAAAGGAATGTAGCAACAGTGAACCAAATAGCAGAAGTAACCTGGCCTCTTCAATTGGGTAAAGTCAACTGCAACGACCCATACCAAAACACTTGTCATGCACACCGTCAAGCACTGAATATGCTACTCCAGTTGAAACCACAAAGCTACTCAGAACCATCCCAACAGGAGGCCCTCACGTCACACAGTAGTTGGGGGTATTAAATGGTATCAGCTGATGATGATGTGGGTGGAAGGTGATCTAACCTGTTTGAGAGGGTGGAGTTTTCTCTGACCCCTCCCCCTCCAGAGAATAACTGGTATGCTGTTCCTTTACAACAGCCTGTGAGAGAGCAATTAAGAAGGCATAAATTTAGTGGTTGAGAGAGAAAAGCCACTCAACTCTCTTTCAGTAGTCAACTCACATAATGAGACATGTTCTGGAATAGATCAAGCTCTGATACATTGTCACTGAGTAGTTTTGGTTCCAATGTTACCTGGCAGCGAACTGAAATAGGAAAACAGTCCTCCACCATCAGTTCGGCAAAGTGTGGGCCTTCAGGAGCGCTTGACCGAGTGGGACACTCCTGACACATCTTCCCAAGGACCAGGTAGGGACTGTCCCTGCACTCACTGCAGGTCCCACTGTGAGAGTCCTTGGCAGCCTTGCTGTGGAAGAGGAAGCAGTATGAGTCTGCAGTGGCCTTTATGATGGTGTCACGGTATGATTGGTGCCGTCTGTGTCTCTTTCCTTCATGGTCATCCATCTGCATACTGATGTGGGTGGCATGATCCCACAGAATTACAGTGGTCACTGCTCCTACAGCAAACTCCATTCGCACACGAGAGATAGAGTGGGTGCGTATCTCCCACTTTGAAGTGGACTGCAAGCGAGCAATCATTCCTGTGAATACTCCACAAGGAACGAAATGTTTGTCTTTGAAGGTGATGGCAAAGCACTGGGATTCTTTCTGTGGTCTGATACCAGCTCCTGATGGGGTTACATCTACTGGTGAGTTGGTCAGTACTGACGGGACAAAGAGAATTCTGTCTTCATTATGTGACTTGACCTCTGCTCCAATGAAGAGCTGGACCAGGAGGTCCATGAAATGGTCATGATTGAGCTGAACCTCGAGGTCCCGAAGTGCTTCCATCGACAATTTACCTTCATGCTTCAGCATTATCTTGCCTCCCTCGACCTCTTCTTCAAACTGCACTTGATACAGTTTGGAAATGTTCTTAAAGAGGTAAGAAGGATTGGTGAAGACCAGGCAGTCACTGTCTTCAGTGTGCCCTACATCAGCCGCACAAAGGTGAACGAGGAGACCAAGACCATGGAAGTAGGTGACCATGGCAAAAAATTCTCCTTCGTCATGAACAGAACCTTCTTCCTTGCAACGTTGATACAGCTCACTGTATGAGTACAGTGGCTTCTCTGCACCTTGGCTCAGCTCCAACAGCTGACGGAGGTACCACCTCACGGGGACTTCTACCTTAACAGCATCTTCCATTGCCTGCTTCGTTAGGTTCCTCTTGAGATGCTTGGTGGCACGACAGTGCTTACATTTACAGTGTTTACTCAACTGATGACTTTGGTCAACATAGAGCATATTGTTGATGGGAAAGAACATTAGGCTGGATCGGTGATTTGGCACAACCATCTTTTTTAGATGGTGAAATCTTGACTGCAATGCTTTATGCAATATTGCATTGATGGCCTTCAATTTCTTCTCCGGGTCTCCTTCAACCAGATTATCAAGGTGAGTGCCCACCAGCATAGAACAGGGCTTAGGGGACTTGCTCTCACACTTTACCTCTGAGGGAAGTTGAACCTTCCTGTCAGCAAGTGAATGCACTGCCATCGCTGAGCGTGTGATCATATCAGCAGTGGAGAGGGCGGATTTAGCTGAATACTTCTTCTTCCCTTCAGCGGAGCACAGCTCATCTATAGGGCATTCTGTCAACTCCTTTGCCACGTTGAACACATGCAAGTAGATGGCGGGAATGTTGACAAATATTGGGAGGATATCGTGGTATGCCAGCTGTCCTCCACTGTCTAGGAACTGCAGAAGATGCACATCAGGCAGGGTGATATCAGCTATGTCAGGATTCTGCAATTCATGGAACATTCGACTAATCATTGTTTCAACGGAATCGGGTTTGTGAACAGGTGCCTGAATGGATGATGCATCACCTAGAGGCTGAATGAGTGATGCATCATCTAACGGCTGAATGGGTGATGTATCACCTGACGGATGAATAGGTGTTTCACGGAAGACCTCATGTGTGCTTGGCAGAACATTTGTTTCATAAACAATTGGTTCGGAAGCAACTTCAACTTCTACTGTGCTACTTTGAATTGGTGTGACCAAGGCATCCATTTTCTGCCGCAGGAATGTGAGTAGACTGAGTATACCACTGTTACTGTTTACCAGCACCCACTTATTCTCAGCTACCACACACATACTGGCTTTATAGCTAAACCTCTCAACTACTCTCTGACCCACATCACCCTCTGAGTCATCTGATGATGATGTGTCTTCTGAGTCAGATGAATGACCTTTGCTTAGGATTGCTCCCGAGGATCCAACCTCATCTGGTGACACTGTGCTATCAGATGGACACACACTAACTGTTTTTGCTGTCTCTATCACAGGAGTGCTACCAACATCAGGTGGTGGCAGCCCCAACAGGTGGTAGAATAGAGAAGTCTTGCCGACTTGAGGGGGTCCAATGGTCATGGCTTTGGCAATGTGCAGTTTGATGGTGGGGTTGTCTCTGATAGCTTTGTGGTACAGTCTGGAGCAATCTGACTCTGTGAAACCTATAACACAAGACATACGCTACAAATTATTACTTGATAGCATTTCATGCAGCAAAGTAAGGTTGCTGTCCAGGGCAGTAGCCACTGGTGTGGTTGGGCCAATATTAGCCAGAGCATATTTTAGTTGCCCAGCAGCCATTACAATTCCCAATACATGTTACCACGAGAAGATAACAACTGCAATAACGCAGAGTCATTAGACTCATCACTTCACATACTAACCAGCTATTACAACTATAAACGCTGGAGTGCACATAGTGCACATACCCCACACAGCAGTAGACAGTGACTACTGTGAAGCACACTGTGATCGCTTCTTGCAATTGCTGTGTTGTAGCTAACATTGGTGCTGGGTGGTGATGGTGGTGGTAGCTGTGTGTGATGGTGCCATACAATAAGTGTAGATTCTCACATGTCCACATGCACAGATGTATGTATGTGTAGTGCAAATGATCTGTAATGTTCGCTTGACAGAGTATGTGCCATAAAGAGACGCATATAAGATGCAACTGTCCGAAGAGCAAGGGCTCACCTCCCCTTGGTTCAGAACTAGCCATACGATACATGTCACAAGTAAGTAGAATTTTTCCGCTAAACTTCGCGGTTGGCCAGCGTGGTAGTCGGTGAATGTTAGCAAAAATTTACGCCGAGCGAGTGTGAGCAGTCTGTGGAGCGTGTATGTCCTGTCTGTGGAGTGTGTATGCCTTGTCTGCGGAGTGTGTGTGCCCTGACTGCGGAGTGGCCACACAAGCAAAATCATAGTTGCTTTGCGCTGATGTGCCTGTAACGCTACGTGGCTCGTACGTACGTACGATGGAGCTCATGGAACCGATTCGACTCTTGTGCAAAGATGGCATTGCTGGAGACGGCCGCTACAACACAAGGTCTGCTGACGATTTGGAGTTATGAGAGCAGAAGGGCAACGCTGGATAGCTCGTTCTAATATATACGTACGTACATATATGTGCGTATAGACTACTACGTACATACATACGCGTGTGTGGTAACTGCTCTAGATGCTTTTGGAAGAAGGCAAAGACGACGATTGGAGACTGTGATGGCCAGAGTGTGGGCTACGTACGTTCATAATTCAATATGATGGCGAAAAAAACATAGTAACTTACTGTATACCAACATTTTAAAATTTCAATAACCATGATAAACTGTCATGCACTGGGCGGAAAAGTAGTCATGCACCATACAGAAAAGCACAAGTACAAGAAACTATAAGTCAAGCGTTTTCAGGTTCAGCTGCAGCAGTCGTCCTTGTCTTCCTGCACACCTCGTCCACTGCATTTCTCATGTCTTTATCAGCACTCTGCCGAGTCTCCAGCCGTTGCAGCGGGAAGTGCTGCATACACACTGTGAAGATGGTTAGTAGCTTCCCTTGGTCCAATGGCGACTTTCCCTGTTTTCCACGACAGTTGCTGCCCATCTTCTCCCTCATTGTAAACACCCTCGCTGCCAGCCGACCGGCCAGGTTTCGTCTTGACTGACAACTCTGTAAGGCAAGGGTCATCACATCGTTGGCAATAGTGTAGCAGCCGACAGGGGGGGCTAGCCATATTAGCCCGAGTAGAGACGTCTTGCAGTACAACAGGGGCCATCTGGGTGTCTGAGCAGTTGTCTCGGGCATGCCAGTAAGGCATTGGTCCCGGTGTTGACATCTCCTGGGGCGGTAGAGGAGCTGTTGGGAAGCAGGGCTGCAGTGAAGGCGGTAAGGGCGGGTACTCCAAGGACCGATATGGATCTGGTGGGATGCAGGGCTGTAGCGCTGGCGGTGAGGGCTCTTCCTCCAAGGACTGAGGTTGAGGCTCTGGTATGATGTTGGGCTGCAGCTCCGAGGACTGGGGATGAATGCACCTTTCCCTGGCTTCCTCCTTTAGAGCTGTCACTTCTTCTTCTAGTGTCTGTAGTCGGCACAGCCAAGCTTCAACTCTGGACACAGCGTCCACAAGCACGTCTAGCTTGTCCACGAGAGCAGCAACGATTCTGTCCTCTTGCTGATCCTGGAGTGCAGGCGTAGGTGTAGAACTTGGGAGGTCCATGGCCTGAGTTGGAGATGCTGGGGCTGCCAGCTCGAACACAAATGGCTCTCCATTGCTGGCGTCTTGTCGGGTGTTCTCTGTGGAGCGAACTCCTCCGTTGACATCAATTATTTCTGCGTTGAAAGTCCTCTTCGTCTTACCCCACGCAACCATGACTTTCTCCCCAACCACAATGGTGCCCTTCTTGATTGCGCTTCTCTTAACCAAAGAGGTTGTCCCCTTGGACCTTCCATTGCTCCACCGCAACTTTTCCATCTCAACTGACTGACTTGACTGACTTACAAAGGGCAGGATCGAACTGGAAGCTGAAACCAGATATGGTGAATCAAGTTAGAACGGCTACGTGTATATAGCAAACACACTTGAGGTGCAAGATTATTACGCAGGATAGTTCCGCCAATCAAATTACCGTTTAATATTACACTTCGGTCTGTTTCAAAATGGACCAAAGTGTATAATATTTAATGGTAATCTGATTGGTTGAAATCTGTTCAAAGGTATCCTCCCTAATAGTATAAGAATTAAATGATTGATTGTGTGATTCACCAACTTTGGTTTGCAAGTGTGACTGACGGAGAAGATGCCTTTAACCAACTATCAGAGAGAAAGAGCTGTTGCGCTATGGGCCCAATCTAGACGCAAAGCAACGATAGCAGCAATTAAGAGAGACCTGGCCTTGGAGGGGATTATTGCCACTCACAAGACAGCTGGGAACACAATTTCTAGATGGTGTGCAACAGGCAGTGTGTGTGACCGTCCAAGGAGTGGGCCTCTGATGAAAGTACCTGAAGCCCATTACCGCTGCATCGATGACGCAATGACCCATGATGACGAGCTGACTGCTTCTTCCTTGAAGGACATCCTAAAGAAGATGTTTGGTGCAGAGAATGTGAAGTATGGTACAAGAACCATTGCTAGGCTGCGCAATGAACTTGGTTGGACATTCACTACGGCAAGATATTGTCAGGCAATTCGTGATCCCAACAAGGAGAAGAGACTTGCATGATGTAAAAAGTGCTTGGATGAGAATGAGCGTTTGAAAATGTCATATTCACAGACGAGTCCACTTTTCAACTGGAGAGCCACCGCAGTGTGACAAAATGGCGGCGGCAAGCTGCGCTAGGTGAATTGTCGAAGGACAGCCTGCCAGCAGAGATGCCGACCAGCCAGAGCGGTGATTTGCACAGAATTGGAACCTGGAACGTCCGATCATTGAATGGAAGAGAACAAGAACTGATTGGAGAGATGAAGAGGTACGATCTTGGCGTTCTTGGGGTTAGTGAGACGCGGTGGAAGGGTAATGGCGCTAAAAGTATAGATAATTGCTACGTACGTGATTTTTTCGGGCGTAAGTGATGGTCGAGCGAGAGCGGGTGTAGCGGTATTTCTGTCGGAGGAGATGAGTAGGTGTGTCAGGAGCTGGCAGTGTGTGAATGAAAGGATTGTGGTGGTGAAACTAAAGGTGGTTGGGGGTGAATGGTTAACGCTTGTTCAAGTGTATGCCCCGACAAATGATAGCGGAGGCGAGGTGAAAGAGCATTTCTGCAATGAATTGCAGAAAGTCACAGAGAAGGTAGGAAGGAAAGAGACACTGATAATTATGGGGGACCTAAATGCAAGAGTGGGCAAAGACTCTGAAGTGTGGGGCAGTGTGATTGGCAGGCATGGTGAAGCAGTAAGAAATGAAAGTGGGGAGCAACTGTTGAGGTTTTGTGCAGTAAATGAGATGCTGGTTGCAAATTCATGGTACCAACACAGGGAGATACACAAGTATACGTGGGTGTGCCCAGGCAGAGAGCTGAGGAGCATCATAGACTACTTTCTGGTGAGAAAGGGCGATCGAGTGAGGGTAAAAGATGTTAGAGTGGTTAGGGGTGCGGAGATAGGGAGTGATCACCATCTAGTTCTGTTGAAGATCAGTAAAATGAACAGGGGGGGAAGATACAGAAAGGTTGAGGAGAGTGTGAGGATCAGAACAGATAGGTTGAAAGATAGGTGTATAAGGTTGAAGTTTGAGATGAGGTTGAAGCAGAAAATGAGCATCAGAGGTCAGAGGGTAAGCCACAGGGAGGAGAGGAGTGAAGAGGTGTGGGCAGAATTTAAGGAAGGAATATTGAGCACAGCTGTGGAAGTGTGTGGGGTAAGACGACACAATGGACAGAGGAAGAGAACGAGATGGTGGAATGAGGAAGTGAAGGAAGCAGTAAGGAAGAAGAAGGTGGCATACATGATGTGGTTGCAACGAAAGACATCAGAAGCTAAGGATGAGTACCATCGGGCAAAGAAGGAAGCCAAGAGAGTAGTGAGAATAGCACAGAATGAAGAATGGATGGAGCTGGGCAGGTCTCTGCAGAGTGACTTTCAGAACAACCAACGCAGGTTCTGGAGGAGAGTGAGGGCACCTAAGAGAGGCAGTCAAGAGGTGGATAAGATTTGTGATGGCAATGGTCAAGTGATTGGTGAGGAAGATGGGGTCATGGAGAGATGGAAGGAGTACTTCTCAGGGTTACTACAGGGGGGACAGGAAGAGGAGAGCCCAAAGAAAGCTGCAGGTTTATGCCCAATGTATGAGGACAGCATTGGTATTGAGGAAGTTGTGGAAGCCATAGCAAAGTTGAAGAGTGGAAAGGCCCCAGGTGTATGTGGAATTGATGCGGAAATGCTGAAAGCAGGAGGCATGGTGGCAGCTGAGTGGTTACACAGAGTCATAGAGGTAGCATGGGCAAAGGGAGAAGTGGCGAATGATTGGAAGAAAGCGGTTATTGTACCACTGCACAAGAAGGGCAGTAAAATGGTGTGTAGCAACTACAGAGGGATAAGCCTGCTCAGTATACCCAGCAAAGTGTATGCACGAATCCTGGACAGCCGAGTGAGAAGCAAAACGGAAAGTAAGGTATTGGAAGTGCAAGGGGCCTTTAGGCGAGGAAGAAGTTGTGTAGATCAAATCTTTACAATCAGGCAACTAAGCGAGAAAGTGCTTGAGAAGAACAAACAGATGGTGATAGCGTGCATAGATCTGGAGAAAGCATACGATAAGGTCTGTAGAGTTAGGTTATGGCAGGTGCTGGAGCGCTATGGAATTCAGGGAGGTCTAATGACAGCAATCAGGTCCATGTACCTAGGGAGCCAAGCATGTGTCCGTGCTAGTGGGAAAATGTCAGGATGGTTCCCCATTACCCAGGGAGTGAGGCAGGGGTGTGTGATGTCACCATGGTTATTTAATGTGTTCATGGATGAAATAATAAGAGAAGTGAAAGAGAACCTACATGGCGGGGTGCAGCTAACAACTACCAACGTACAGATGCTACTATTTGCAGATGATGTGGTGATGGTGACTGAGAAGAAGGACGACATGCAGAGAAACTTGGATGAGATGAAGAAAGTGATGGAGAAATGGGGAATGAAGATGCATTGGGGAAAAACAAAAGTGATGGTGGTAAGCAGGACAGAAGAGGAATGTAAATTGAGCATCGAGGGTGAAGATATTGAAGATGTTAAGAAGCTGAAGTACCTAGGAGCAATGATCAGTGCAGATGGGAGGTGTGATGAAGAAATTGAACAGAGGGTTGGGGCAGCAGCAAAAGTGGTAGGAGCAATGAGAAAGGAGGTGCTGGAGAGAAGAGAGCTACTGAAGAAAACTAAGCTGAGGGTGTTCAATGCTATGGTAGTGCCCACACTCACCTATGGCTGTGAGACATGGACTATGCAGAAGAGACACGAGAGTAAGATACAGGCATGTGAAATGATGTTCCTAAGAAGAGTGGAGGGTGTGACAAGGATGGACAGGGTGAGAAATGAAGCGGTGAGGAGATCTCTTGGACAGGAAGCAGTGTTGGACATTGTGAAGGAGAAGCAAAGAAGGTGGAAGGTGAAAGTGGAGGAGATGGATGGGGATCGATTGGTGAAGCAAGTATATGAAGAAGAAATGACGGGAAAGAGACCGAGAGGAAGACCAAGGAAGCGATGGACTGATAATTTTAAGTAATCCATTAGAACTTTGACTATAGAACATTACTATTTCCAGACATATACTATGTTACCCATTGTACATTAGGCTACCTCCTGCAGAGGAGACATTGCCGTTATGAATGATGATGATTATGATGAGCCACCGCAGGAAGTGCTTCCGAAAGAAGAAGACCCCTAGAAAGCTTAAATACAAGCACAAACACCCACCAAAAATTCATGTCTGGGGTGGAATTTCAAAGCGGGGGGCAACTCACCTGGTCATGTTTGGTGGGATAATGAATGCCACAAGGTATGGTGACATCCTTTCAGCTTCTCTTGTGCCCTCTGTCAGGAAGACATATCCAGATGGCCACCGACTCTACCAGAATAACGATCCTAATCACACGAGCAAATACATTCAGAGTTTCTTTCTGCAGAATGGCATCACCTAGTGGAAGAGCCCGGCTGAAAGCCCCGATCTAAATCCCATTGAAAAAGTTTGGGGATCCATGAAGACATATCTTCGGGACAAGTACAAGCCGAGGAACCTTCCACAGCTGAAGGAAGGTATCAAGCCATATTGGAGCAAGCTAACACCAGAGCTATGTGCCAAGTACATCGACCACTTGCAAAAGGTCATGCCCATTGTCGCCCAGGAAGAGGGATGCCCTTCAGGACACTGATAAACTATGACTGTATCTTATTCTAAGGAAGAACAGTTTACTGTGTGTGCTAATGTAATATAATGTTAAAATTGTGACTCAGTGTGTTGTGAGTGTATTGCTTCATTGAATATTAGTTATTATGATTGGATGACACTTGACCTTTTGCGTTGTTAAATAAACATTGCGCTGTTATGTATAAACATTGCGGTGAACCACAATTCCTGACACCTAAGCTACTCACAAGCGGGTGCCAGCGCCAGCACTAGTCGGATACCGTATCGATTCGTCTCTTGCGTGCGGAGTCAAAAAGATGTCAGGGCTAGACGGCTGCTGGAACACAAGGTCTGCTGATGATTCGGGGTTACGAAAGCGTGCTGTCATACACAGATAAACCGATTTCATTGTGATTGCGAACTACGTACAGCATCGTACGCAAGTATTCTCTCTCCGGGGGGAGCCAAGTAAGTACTACGTACGTACGTATGTACATGGGTGCCAAGTTCTCTCTCCGTGGGCGCCAAGTGAGCACTCTGCGGGCGCCAAGTGAGCACTCTGAGGGCGCCAAGTGAGCACTCTGAGGGTGCCAAGTGAGCACTCTGCGGGCGCCAAGTGAGCACTCTGAGGGTGCCAAGTGAGCATTCCGCAGGATGTTCATGGTAACCAACGACTTGCCGCTCAGCTATACGTGGATACCAAGCGCGGCGAGCCTGTGGAAAAATTCTAGTTACTTGTGACATGTACCGTATATACACTGCACATGCCCCAGTGCATTCCCAGTGACATTCCTAACACTAAGCACATCCCCTCCACACACACACTGGATACAGACACACACAGTGGCACTAGGTATGCATACCACAGCAACATGGGCACATGGCAGTGTATTACAACCACTTGCCATTTCAAAGCCAAGTGTGTGTTTGTGTGTGTGTGTGTGTGTGTGTGTGTGACGTCACCAAAATGGCGGGTGGTACGCCACGAGGTCGCTAGGGAAGACATGAAACCCGGGATTTTGCGTTGAAGTGGCACGCACCATCTCGTCCAGATGGAAGGAACAACCGGCGTACAAGGCACCTGGAGTGTCAGCGCTGCAGTTCATCGGGAGTCCCATTCCAGCGCGTCTCAAGTTCGAGGACCACCCACTCCTAGCGACCAGCGTAACGTGGCGTCCTACCACCAGGACCAACTATCCACCGCACCCACTGGGCCCTCATTTGGGTCGGCTGTGTAACGGTCTACCAGCGACGGTCCTTAGCGGCCATGGTGTCCGTGGGCGACCAACAACGGCTATGAATAGCCACGGTGCCCAGCAGCCACCCAGCCCAGTGTGTCCAGCGTGGGTCTAGCCAACCCACCCTTTCAAATGGACTGGCTTCTGAAACAGGACCCCAGGCCTTTGGCCTGAGACCTGCCATATGTCCTTTACGGACAAGGCGAACAGAGGAGGAGGAGGTGTGTGTGTGTGTGTGTGTGTGTGTGTGTGTGTGTGTGTGTGTGTGTGTGTGTGTGTCTGTGTGTGTGTGTGTGTTACACAATATCCATTATGCAAGTACGTTTCATGATGTTGTAAAATGCCTGAAATCTATGGCTGTCAGACGGACCAATCACTAAACATGGAGTTGTTGAACTAAGCTTAGCAGTTGGTCCTTGTGACAGTCACACGACTTACAAATTTGATTTAGGGTCAGGCATCCGTTTTCAGACACCATATGAAATCGGACACCAGGTCTCAGCCGTAAGCAGGCTGATTTTCTTGGTTCTTGGTCTATATGCTCAACATTAGAGTGCAATGAGGTACACTTGGTTAAAGCCAGAGTGGCGCCCTCCTTCATAAGTTCTAGTGAAAAATTTAAAGCGTCCGAAGTAATATTACTTTGGAACGTCGCACATTCATCACGAAGAGCAACGATCTGTCCACTTTTACATGACTGTCAAACAGGCACACTCCAGTCCTGGTCACATCCAAAGTTTCGAATGAAAGGTCTTCGTCGTGATGGAGCATGAGGGCTTAGAACCAAAGGCGTTGGGGTCATCAATAATCTATTTTCCACCAACAAAAAGTTGCAGTTCGCCTTTTCTCCTCGTCTAGCACCTTTTCCTTCTAAATACTACCTATTTCTCAGACCACAAGCTGAGTCCACCCGTGTACTCAGTCTGCATATTTTCTTCACACACACACACACACACTCACACACACACACACACACACACACACACACGTACACACACACACATACACACAAACACACACACACGCACACAAACACACACACATACACACACACATACACACAAACACACACACGTACACACACACATACACACAAACATACACACACACATACAAACACACACACACACACATGCACACAAACACACACACACACACACACACACACACACACACAAACACACACACACATGCGCGTGTGCGCATACACACACACACATGCACACAAACACACACACATACACACCCACATACACACAAATATCCACACATACACACATGTGCACGCGTGCGCACACACACATGCACACATGTACTTTGCCCAGCAAGTAAATCATGTCCAGTCTTATATCTACTGGTATAGCACAAATTGGTAGAAAAGAACACACATACAATAGTGTTAACTGTGGCATTTACCTCTGACTTGAGGCATCACCACTACATCATGGTCCTGAATGGAAATAGACACACGAAACACACACACCCAAACATTATTACACACACATGCACACACAAATGAATCCTTGACAACACATAATCCCATCACATGCTAGTCACATGACAGCCCACCTTGAGCTCCTCCCCCTCAGTCTCAGCTGGTGTCTGGACTGACGCACTGTCACTCTCTTCAGTGATTGTCTGCTGATAGTCATTCCCTAACAGACTGGGATCACTGGCTGAAATGCTTCTTTGCTGGATTTCATTGTCCATCCCTTTTGCCAGTACTGCCCTCGGCATTTCTGTATATACACAAGCAAATATTATGTAATAGTTAAATGGCATAGAGACACTGATTGGTCTTTTAAGTGTTATAGATCTAAATCCATTCGCTTTCTCAATCATTTCACGCTCCTCTCACTTCTTGAGGATGTATGCGTGAATGACGTCATGTAATGATGATAAATGCACCCGCAAAGTTCCCACAGATGTTTATATGGGATTTATAAACCCTCACGCTCTGCCCGCAACCGCCGTATAGCAGGAAATATTGGCGGGCATAAAATTTGGCAGATTTGCCATGAAAAGCATTTGGCGGTTTATAAACTTTGCGGATTTTGATCCCTAAGATCGAAGATGTCACAAAAAGGCTGTTGGTGTAGTTGACGGCCAAGGAGAAAAGGACTTCCCTGAGGCTTTGTGGGCAGCGACTTCACCACAACGGGCATGTTCTCAGCATGCTGCATTGCCTTCAACTTCTGTGGACTTCAGCCTTCTCACAGCTGTTTTGGGCACTGTGAAGTGCATAGTAACTCAAGCGGGACCATTTTCTTTGCTCTCTCTCTTCAGGCGTGTAGCCCGTGTAAGATCCACAAATCGCACTGCGCTTCATGCCGACTTTTGACTGTTCACCAGGCAAGAGCCGGCCTCATGCGTTTGTTCACGTGGTCTGTCTCCTTCTTTGAGAGAGTGTCACACTGGAGCACAGGTCCTTCTCTCAGTACATACAGTACTTCAACAGGGCCATCTTGTGTTCGACTGCAATGCATGTGCGTAATGAGCTGCAACGTACTTGTACGTATATTTATTATACTTATGTATTGCATGCGTATAATAGCTGGAAACATTGTGGGGTTTTAATTTGGTGGCTTCTCTGAAAACCGCCAAACAGCCAAATTTAACGCCCCGCCAATATTTCCCGCTACACAGTATACTATTATGGGATTTAGAATCATGCACGAAGCAATTAGAATGCTTCTCAGAGATATAGAATCATTGTTCGATAGCATGTTACCACTTACAGTGTGCCAGCGTATACTTATACTGCAAATTAAACAAATGGTGGAGATGTACATTAAAGCAGTCTATGCAGTTGGTGCATATGTCACTATCAAGTTGTCATAGTGCAGTACCTGGAACACAACTTGGCAAAGTGTGCTACCATAGTATAACTCACTCTTCAGCTCCTCCTTCACACGACATTCATGTTCCTCCAGCACTTGAGTGGCTTCCTGCACTACCTCTGCAGGTTTCATTAACAGAACTTGACAAAGATGGTCCTCCCACTCCCACCACTCCTTCCTAGCCACCTCAGAGCACTCTTCTGCTGTTAGGAGGTGTCTAGTGAAGAGCTCATTCAGTACTGTAGGGGATGAATAGGTTTACAAATCACTTGACCACTCACTGCTTCATGAAGTGTGCTACAAAACTAAAGAAGTTAGACATGCAAACAGACTCAAGTACGGCAACTTGTGAGAGCAGGCAGAAAAGCCTATCACAGGGATACTCACATGTGTATACGTACGTACAACTGTTTTTCAGAAGTACTAAAACATGTGACAAAAGTATGGTCTATAACACACGTCAGTAGACAGGGACATCAAAACACAACACCACACTACGCCTCCAGTAGTGTCCAAATGACCGCACACGCACGCACGCACATACACACACACACACACACACACACACACACACACACACACACACACACACACACACACACACACACAATGCAGATTATGTGTCCAATACAGCACGGGTTACATGAGACCACAAAACAATAGTCAAGACTGGTATAGGGTGGACTGGCTCAGCTGTTACACTGAGTTCACTGTTGAGTAGTCTGTATACCTCACCAACCTCTCAACTGCCTTGCTTTATTATTGTGTCCAAACTTCATTAGCACTTCTGCCATTCCTGTCACCGCTTCTAACGGTTTGATGTACTGGATAGGGATAAGTTGATAAAGCAGGTTCCCTCCTTCTCCTTTCATCCTCTTCACTTCATCCTCAGTCACCAACTTCTCCTGGTACAACTCTGGCAGCACTGTGTGGGATAGCAGCACTGATACACAGACTGGGCACACAAAACATTCACACACTATGCTAATACTAAAAGTCTACAGTGTGTGTGGGTACACAGTCACTGCTGAAGGTAGGAGGAACAGGTGCAGATAGGGAGGATTAGTGTTGAAGGCAACACTCACACTGTCTACACAAGGTGTACCTAACCCTCTGACAGCAAAGTGTAGGATGAAAGGAGTGTGTGTGTGTGTGTGTGTGTGTGCGCATGCGTGCGTGCGTGTGTGGTCTCAGTATATCACACAACTTGGAATACCATGACACAGCAGTCTACAAAACTGGTACACACAAGTGTCATCATAAGGTGTCACAGTGCAGTACTTGTAGCCAACTTATCATACGGCAGCCATATGGGCAGCTGTTTATGGAACAACAGGACATGTAAAGACAGTCAAACATGGCTGACCACACAAGAGTGAGGTCTGGGATACTAAATGGTCTTTTTTGGTACAAACACAAGCTGCACAGACAGCTAGCTTGCCAGAGTCCATAGCCCACACCTTTACGCACAAAATGCATACACACCCACCCACCCACCACACACACACACACACACACACACACACACACACACACACACACACACACAAAGCGGTCTACACAGTTGGTGCATGTGTCACTATCAAGTTGTCATAGTGCAGTACTTGAAACACAACTTAGTATAACTCACTCTTTAGCTCCTTCTTCACATGGCAGCCATGATCCTCCAATATATGAACGGCTTCCTGCATAACCTCTGCAGGTTTGGTAAACAGGGCTTGGCAAAGATGGCCTTCCCATTCCCACCACTTTTTCCTAGCCACCTCAGAGCACTCTTCTGCTGTTAGGAGGTGTCTAGTGAAGAGCTCATTCAGTACTGCAGGGGGTGAATAGGTTTACAAATCACTTGACCACTCACTGCTTCATGCAGTGTGCTGTGTACACATTTTCACTACACAGTATACACTCAACAGTTGGACACATGTAAAAGGAAACAGAAAGAAAGGCCCCTCCTACCCCTACCCCTATCCACAGCACATGTAATCCTACATTGATATTTAGCTAGTGAACACTTGCATGCAAGGCTGGATGCAAGTGCGCGCACACACACACAGGGCAAACATTCTCCTTATTAAGACCAAGGTACAAAAATAAGGAAAATGGAGTCACTGAGTAACAGTAATTGCCAACATGCTGCAGGATGCATGGCACAACGTATAACTGTTGGTGACTCTGTAGGTTTAGAATAGATGTGTGTGCATATGGTATGATGTGTATGCATATGGGTGTGTATGCATATGGGTGTGTATGCATATGGTGGTTGGGTGTATGCAACAGTATGCGAATTGTGTGTATGCATAGGGAAGTTGTGTGTATGCATATGGGTGTGTATGCGTATGGGTGTGTATGCATATGGGTGTGTATGCATGTATGTGAGTTGTGTATAGGGTAGTGTGTGCATAGGAATATGAAGTGATGTGTGTGCATTGTTGTCAGGCTAGTCAGAAGTATCTTGGTCTTGCGCTGCTGCTCCTTCTTGAGTGGACACCGGTTGATCCTCTGTGCTGTTATGGCAGGGACTGTTGAATCGGTTCCATCTTACCAAGCTGGATGGCAGCGCTG